>VZRL01001648.1:806685-859831 GCA_013397895.1 Origma solitaria | reverse complement strand
CATGGGCAGCCGCGGGACCCGGCGATGAGCGCTCCCCCGGCCGCGACCCCCCGCGCGAATATGGGCACAGCCGTGTCCAAAAGGAAGACGCTCAGGAACGAGGCCATGTCGTCCGTGGCGGCCAAAGTGAGGTGGGTACCGGGGGCGCGGCGGGCGGTGTCTCGGGGGCCCCGCGGTGGCGGGACTCTGCCCGTCCCTGGCCGCCTCGGGGGCCGTGCCGGGCTGGGGGGGACCCTGAGACCCGCGGGATAAGCCCAGGCACCGGTGCGGGCATGACCCGGGGTTTGTCCCCAGGGCCATCCCGGGGCTGGGGAATGGCACCTGCCGGTGTGTCCCCCTCGCTGGCTGCCCCGATCCCCCAAACCAGCCGTACGCTCGCTGGTGGCAGCGGGCAGCCGTGCTCCCCCTGCACCGCGCGGACCCTCAGCCTCTGGAGAGGTGACTTGTCTCCAAAGGCGTCCCCGCCGCCGGCCCGGCCACAGCACCGCAGGTTTTATTTGCTGGCTTGGCAAAGAGCGTGTCAGAAGTGCATTTGTCAGGGATGGATCTCTGTAATCGTCGGGAATTCGGAAGCGCGGTCAGTTTGCCCGGGTGGTTTCTTCTCGGCTGAAATGCCGTGTTGCGTGTCCGAGGGGAAAGTCAGCAGCCTCCTTCAAGGGGTCTCGCTCCTTTGAATGGAAAAACTGCTCTGTGAAAATCTGCTCCCACCACGCCTGCCCTGCCCAGCAGCGTCCCAAGCCGCTATAAGGACCAGTTAAGGGATTTGGGTTCTAGATTGTGCCTGTGCTGGTTTTATATTGCTTGTCCTACAGTGTAGCATTTCCTTCACTGCCTGGTCTCAGTGCTTTTCAGTATCAAACATGGGAAAGCATAGAAAATACATTTAATGGTACCTAGGTTTAAAAAGCTGTCACAGATAAGCTTTGCCTTAGTGCCCTTTCCCAGCTGAAAGGACCCTTCTCCTGCGCTGCAGTGGAACTGTCACCACAATCATCCGGTGACTATTTGGGGGCATTGGCGCAGCTCTTTAGCTGCTCCTTCAGCACAGCTGTGCCAGGGTGGGTCTGTCACTGTCCCTGTTACTGCTAGACTGGCTCTTTTCTGCTGGGGAAGAATTAGGGAGAAATAAACTTTTCAGCTGAATTATATAACACCTTTGTGTTGTTAGACAGAATTGCATTAGAATAACCTGGAGTCGTGTGTACGGCTCGACCCGTGTTGCTGAGAGATTTCAGTCACCTCTCTCTTTAACTCAGCATTACAGCATCTCTGCTGTGCTGGGAGGAAAGAGAAGTCTTATGGCTTGGAGTGAAGAGATGCAAAGCTGTCTGTATCTTGCCATCTGTTTGAGTTGTAAAGAAATCCATCCTTCAAACTCTGGAGTATCTCAAGGGAAAGCTCTCCAGGCAGAACCTGCAACTTTTCCCTGTGTTTTGTTGCACCCTGTCCATAACCAGTAATGAAAACATTAATGCTTTCCATGACATTCAGAGATTTGGCAGTGGGATTCTTTGTGGTGATGTCAGCCAGGTGTATATACAGAAATGACACGTAAAGCACCATAAGTGCTGTGATGGGGCTCTGGGAGTGGGATTAGGCAGTCACACAAACAACATACTCAGTAATTGGTAGGATTTCAAATGGTAGTGTGGGTGTTTGGGAGCGACTAATGTGTTTTGAGCATAATGACTTGTTAGCCTACACCAGGGTGGGCAGATGCTACTCAGGTTGTATCAACTGTGTGGAGTCCAGGAGGTGCCTCTGGAGATCTGGGTTGCTCCATACCTGCTGTAACTACTGACAAGCTGCAGGTACAGGTTTGTGGGAGCTCTGAGGTGTCTCTGGGTGGTGTGAATTGAGGTGGTTTGACCAGAAACATTCTGAGCCGGCTTGGGCTGGGGGACATAACACTCTTGAGGAGCGTCTGGTCACGTAGACCATGGCACAAGACAGGTGCTTTTATGTGTCTCCCTGTTGATGCCTGTGCTAGAAATTCCTGATCCAAAAGTCATTTGAGGAGGACAGTGAACTTACCGAGGGGCTCCCTGCAAAGCCTTTTTGCATGGAGAAGGTGTTGTCCATGTGCCTCTGTCCTGGGGCTCCAGGCACAGCTCAGTCTCTGCTTCCATGGGCTCTGCCATGCTTGGAATTTCTACTGTGGCGATGACCCACCTGCTGAAAGGTTTCCTGGAGCTCATCACGCACGGCTACTCTGCTCTGCCCTGGGTCCTCCTCCATGTATCCCCCATGTCTTTACCTAGAGCAAGGACTCTGCAGGACCCTGGATAAGGCTACAGAGACAGCCTGTTCTTTCCACCCCATGAGGGCTGGGTGCTTGGGTCACCTGTGTGGGTAGCTGCAACGATCATGTGCCCTATGGGTGTAGGCAACTGGGGGATCCTGTTCTTGTGCTGCAGGAGATGCCCTGGGATTGTTTCTCTGCATCTTCTGGGCTCTGCCCTGTTCATATTTCTAGTGACTTCTCTTTAGAGTGAAAAATTACCTCCTGGAATTCTGCTGCAAATCAAAGTGGCCATGGTGCGTATTTCTTATGTGTGGCTGGAGTGTGTATGCCCACTTGACTGTCTTACTGAGCAACGGGCAAGGCTTGTTTGCTGGTGTGATTAATGGGAGCCAAGCAGGAGCTACAGGCTCCCTAGATTCTTACATTAAAATCTCTGCAGAGCGACTTGGGAGTCTCCTGTCCCGGGAGAATTAATTAAGCTCCATGCAGCTTGTTGTGTGCTGGGTCTTTTTAAGTAGCTTCTTATAAACTAATTGCACAATTGCCCTGTACCAACACTGTGGAGAGCACCCACGATGCTGCTGACTTTGGTCTCCGTGATTGTCTTCTCCTGAGGGAGTTGCAGCGCCCTGTGCACCCAGGAAGGATTGTGCTGGGTGCTGCTGCACTGATCACCTCTGAAGGGCTTGGGTGCAAGATCTCCCCGTCGGATCATTCCTTCCCTGTGTGTGCTTTTATTGCCCTGCAGCTCCTGGGCCCCGGAGCCGAAGGCAGGGCTGACGCAGTTGTCCTTGAGTGGTGACCTTGGTGCTGCCCCTCTGCTGACAGCGCTGAGGCTGCTGCCGGTTAGGCTCAGCAGGTTCTCTCCAGAGCCCTGCCTGTGGGTGTCTGACCCGTGCTCCTTGGCTTCCTTAGAACTTTTCCAAGGGTGCAGATGAACCAAAGCCCTTAGAGATGGGCTCTCTTTGCCCTTGCTGCCTTGACGCCTTCAGAAAAGCACTGGCATCCCAAATGTTTCAATACAGCAGATGTTTTCCTGTAGCTCTGCTTTGTATTGTGCTGGCCTACAGCTGTTCTTTAGGAGAGCGTGACGGGGAGAGCAAACAGACGTGAGGCTTTTGCTGGGTGTTCCAGAACCATCTCTTCTTGCTGTTGTTGCGCAAGAAATATTGGAGTTGAGAGCGTGGTTTGTCTTGCCCAGTTTCATGACCTTGGCATCTAGTCCAAGATAGCCCACAGAGTGATAAGAATTTGGTCTCACTCCCTCTCTACTGCCTAGAAAGGGATGAAGAGTGGCTTTAGTTGCTGTGAAAGGGTAAATTTTTCATTGAGAAAATGCAGAGGTAAGTGACCATGTACCTTATCGCAGGTTTCTTGCTGCGTGAGTGATTTTTGGCTTAGCTTGGGGTTCTTCATGGAGTCTAGCTTCTTTTTTTCTGCTAGTGAATTTTCTGGTGAGTGGTATGAGCAGTCTCTTTGATTGCCTTTTTCTTTTAACTTCTGCCTGCTCTTCCTCTCTCCTCCTGTCCAAACTTTGTGATCATAAATTGCTCCAAGACTGTGGGATCTCTGAGATCCATTGCTGACATCCAATCTCCCTTTCCTGACAGTGAGAATTTTAAAATTAAAATTTTCCAGCTAACTTTTCTCTACATAGATATTTTACAAAACTAATTTTTGTCAGGGTATTGTTACTATTAGGCTTAAATAACGTAGGTGTCAACAGTCTTTAATGACTGAGCTGTTAACTGTGGCTGTGCTGGAGGTGTTCCCTTCTCTGCTTGGTGACAAGAGCAGGATTGCTGCTGTAGGAGGACGTAGGTCCTGGTGATGCAGGTTTCTTCTCTCCTGTGTGCCTGAGATGCAGCGCTGTCAGATGCTGTCACAACAGATTCCTGCTGCAACTCCTCTGGGCATTACTTCTGAAGGAGCACGAGAAGGTGGTGGGTGTTCTTTATTTTTCCATGTAATACTCCTGAATAGCCCAGGTTTTGCTTAACTTGCTGCTGTGCTCTAAATGGAGTTATCTGAGGTCTTTCCTGTATCTCTGAGTGTTTCAATCCGCATTTCTTCACTCTGTGTCAGTTTGGTGAATAAATTTATGTGCATCAGTTTCTCATAGCTGCTCGTGTGCATCAAGGCCCCTTTTATCCTGTTGATGTGATTATTTCAGAGACATGAAGGCCATTCTGTGCTTATCACAATGTAATTGAGATCTTTGTTATTTGGCGGCTTTGCTCCTTCGAGCAAATCTCTGTCTAGACTGCCTGTGCTTCTTCACAGTTTTCTTCCAGACCCGACTCCAGCTCTGACATCTGAGGCACAGTGAGTACTGAAAAATGCCCCCAGAAGGGCAGCTGCCTTTGCTGCCTGTGTTGTGCTGCCCCATCCCTCCTCCCCTCCCTGGGGCCATCCTGATGGAATGCTGGAGGAAATGCTGGCGTTTTCTGAGGCTTGTCTGTGCTGGTTAGACTGAGCAGCACAGCGTGCTAGAGCCCTGCTCCCTGCTTGATGTCCTTTTGTTAAATCAAGCTGTGCTGACTGTGTGACACGCAGGTCTGATCTGCCACTAAAATGAAAACCTCTCTCCAGATGAGTCAGGGCTAAACTTGTCATGTCATCAGCTGATCACCTCTCAGTGCTACCTGCTCATTTGTATGCAGCTTTTGCAGTGTCATACACTCAGGGTTATAGCTCACTGGCCAGTGGAGCTGTAAGGCACCTTGTACTTCATCTCATTTATGTGAAACAAGGGTTCTTTTTCATCTCTTGCCAGTTAAATTATCTCAAGGTGTCTCTACTCAGAGACCAGTTGAAGGGTTTTATGTCCAGTGCCGTCCAATGGTGGGAGGGGACTTGAACTCCATTGGCAGTGACAGTGGAGGCAAAACTGAGCTGAGAGAAAAGTCTGATTTTGTGACTTGTGGTAATAGATAAAAGAGAGAGAAAAGAAAGGGATGAATAGAACAGCTACCATCTGTTTGAATTTTGCTTTGGCTTTATTTTGATCAAGCCAGTGGGTAGCCAAGGAGAGGGGGCAAATGGCACAGGGCAAGTGCTGTTGAGCTGGGCTGACTGCGAGCGCAGTGAGGGCAGGGAAGGAACACAAAAGGCTTGGCGAGTGGAAAGTAGCCATAAGGAGCAAGTGTGGCCATCAGAGTCCCCTTGGCAAAGGGCACGTGCAGACATCTGCGGGAGCTCCACTGAGGCACAGCCAAGGAGAAGCCGATGGCACTTGGAAAGCGGGAATGTAGAAGGGAACCACTGAGATAATAGGCAGAATAATTAGTGTGAAGCTTCCAGTGTAATTGGCTGGAAACCCCCTGTTGCACTCTGCGCTGTGCAGGCGTTGTTGCCGGGTTCGCCATGGCTGGGCATCTGTGCCCACATGTCCACATTTGTTTGTTTGTTTTTGGTTTGGCCTGAAGGGTCTGAGAGCCATGGGGTGGAACGGCCGGGGCAGAACTGCAGGTTCAACCTGGACAGGGAGCAATGCTTTTGAGCAGCTCTGTGCTCCTTGACTGTGCTGCAGACCTGCATGGGAGCTCTGGCACTTGGGATTGTACCCTCCTAGCTCCTCTGCTTGGGGAAATCAGAGAGTGGGGCTAGAGACACTGCAGCACCTTCCAACTTGGGCTCTTACTCTGAGTGACACTGTTTTCACTGTGGAACAAAGTGGGCTGGAGGGCAGCAGTGCTTCTCTGGCTTTGTCTTTGTCAGTTTTCAGTTTGGATCTTAGGAAGTGCTTGATACCAGGTTTTTGAGCCTGTGGTTTGCAAGCTAAAGGTGAAGCATTGGTTCAGGTTTTGACAGACAAGATCTTCAGGCATTGGCAAAGAGATGAATGGAGAGAATGACAGATGAATTTGGAGCTTGTGGAGCTTTTGAACTAATTACAGACTAAATTTCGTGATCATTTTTTGTGTAAATCGCCATGTTCTCTCACTGATAATTTACCTGAGAACTTGCTCGCTGTTCTTTTTTCTACATGGAATGACTGCTGATGCAAAAGAGAAGCTTCAAAGCCTTTCCCAAGGGTGCTAGTGTATGCCCTGTTAGTGAATGGTGTTGATGGTGCCTTGCAAGGACAGACATTTCCATGGGGAAGCCTTGGAGTCCCAGAAGTTTTGGTGGAAAAGATTGTGTAATCTCTTGCCCAGCCATGTGCTGAAAGCAGTTGCCAGTGGTGTGCGAGATCAGACGTGGCTTCTGCTGAGTTATAACCACCTCTGAGATGGAGTGTAGGAGCTGCTTAGGAATTCTTTTGCAGCTGAGTAGCCTGATGTTAAAATCATAGAGTTGCTGAGGTTGGAAAAGATCTCAAAGATCAGCAAGTCTGACTGCAAACCAGATCCTTCCACGTCCCCTAAACCATGTCCCCAGGTGCCACATCTGTACATCCAGGGTTGGTGACTCAACCACTTGCTTGAAGTAGCCATACTCCAGTTCCCAACTTAGCATTTGTGTGTTGCTCTGGGATCAAGTCCTGCTTTTTGCCTGGACAGAAAGGTTGAGGGTGCCAGGAACATCCATGAGGTGCTTGTCCTCCTGGATGGGTGAACTACGATGGTTATCCCTGTGCTCTTGTTGGTGGGGATTGTGGGCTGACTGTGCTGCTTCCCATGTGACAGAACCTCTGTGTGACCATCTCTGGAAGTGTTAGGCACTGAAGAGGACAGTTTGGGTAGCTGGCACCCCAAGCCAGTGTCTAAAGGTACAGCCTGGGACTGGACATGGAAGAATCCAGAAACAGGGAAAACCTCAGTGCTCTTAGACTGTAAAGATGCAGAATCTTAAACCTTGCTTCTTGCACAGGCCAGCTGTGCTGCTCCAAAGCATTTTGCATTTTGCTGTGCTGAAATTTAGTCCCAGGGAGACTAAATTACTCTTTTTTCATTATTCATATTGATCCTCTGTTGCCAGCCATGGATGACAAATGGACTTCCCACTCCTTCCAGCCCGAATCAGTCTGGGAAGTGCATTGTAGCCTTGTTAACCTTTTCTCCTTTGGGAGGTGGTGTATAAAAGCAGGGGGGAAGATCCTGGCAGCACAAGGTGGGATATGCAAAGCCGAAAGTGGTTTTAGAGGTCAAAGCCATTTTCCACTTAGATATTTAACAGCCATTACAAGCCTTTTGCAGCAGCTTGAGCTGGAGAGGATGCTCTGAGGCTGAGCACCTCTGAAGGAGGACAGTGGATGTGAGGTCTCGGTATGGGGAGGCTTCCCTGTTACCGCAAATCTTGTTCTTCCCCAGAAGATGCTGATGTGTTTGAGGGCTGAGAGTGCTCAGCTCTGGGTTTCTTGGCTTGGTTTGGCTTGCCAAGGAGGTGGGTGGCTGTTTTCACCTCCTTCTTTGCCAGTCTTCACCCTGGGCTGCCCATTGGCAGCTCTGCCTCTTTGGGATTCTGCAGACCTTGGAGAGATTGTTCTACAAACCTGGGGAAAATGGATGGCTGGGGAAAAGCTGGCTCTAGTATTGGCTCTCTTGAGTTGCAGGTCTGTTGGGCACAAGAGAACAATCACAGCACCAGGACATTACAATGTCCTTGCAATTGGAGTCTGGAGGTTCCTGTATTCCAGGGAATGCATGCCTTGACCAAGGATTCCTTTCCTGTGTGGGTTGCAAGCAGAAAGCTCTTCCCTGGTTGGAATATTCATAGGTTTGCTCTCTTACGTAGGCCTGGATGTGTGATAAGGGTTGAGCTCACCCTGCTTGTTATATATTCCAGTAAAATCTCGGTCATCCACGGGACCGGAATCCGTCAGAGAAGCAGGAACTGCTTTTGTGGGAGGTTGTGGGTGTCTCTCAAATAAGCTTGTCCAGTAATCCAAATACTGACATATCTGGGGCTTGAGAACTTAGGGCCCAGGTGGGTAAAATGGGCATTAGCATCCACATCTAAGCTGTGATGGCTCCCAGGTGGAAGCATTCAGGACCTATAGGAGCCTGGAGTGGTGGTTGGCTCTGGGATGGAGATGTCTGCGTCCTGGGGCTGCCAGGAGGGGCCTAACTCAGGGGGGCTGGAAACAGTGAGCCAGTTCCTATGTGTGTCATGGATTTGATGCATGTGCATTTCATTTTTATGTTTCATTTTTATGTTTCATTTTTATAACAGAGAAGCTATAGCCTAAATTAGTCCTGGATTTCTAATCCTGCTGTTTCCCACTTTGGGCAGGGGAACACGGAGGTACCACCAGAGCCACTGGAATCCTGGGAAGCCTCACTGCTCTGGCAGTGTATTTGCATGGGTGTCACCTGAGGCTGAGGGAATGGCAGCTGCAGGAGCACAGCAGTATATGGGTGTTGAACTGTTCCTTCTTTCCTCAGCCTTTAACCATCACCCATCTCTCTCTTTCTCTCCCGTGCTGCCTCCTGATGCTGGAACACAGAGCGGCAAGGGCTTTTGGAGAATACCTTTCACAAAACCATCCTGAAGGCAGGAACGGCTCAGGTAAGAGGACTGATGTGCCTTGGTTATCCCCATGTGTGCCTGAACCTATGGTTAACAGCCTTAAAAGGAAAGTGCATTTATTTATCTGTCATAAACAGTATGAGATCTCAGCAGCAGAGAGGCAGGAGGAGTTGCCCTCAAGGAGAAAAGGCAGTTCGGTGAGCCAAAAGGCAGTTTGGTGACCCAAGGCTTGGGTGGGCTATGGGGATGAGTTTGGTTAGTGGACAGATGCCCTGTTGTAAATTCACCCCTGGCACTGATGTCCTTGTGAGAAGTTTCAGGTGGGAAGTAACAGCACTGCAGCAGGGTTCTGCCCTGGTTTGGCACTCCTGGGTCTTGCTTTCACTGGGGAATAAAAAAAGGTTAGTTATATTCTGTTCACAGGTGTGAATCATTGCTGGTGAAAGTAACATCTGGACTTACTCCCTGGGTTTGCTTTGACAGGGGTTAAACTGAGATTTGCCTAGATGAGGGCACCACATGTGCTGGTTAATGTATCAGGCAGATATTTTCTCCATCATGAGCAGTGCTTGATGGGCAGGAGAGCACAAGATAAACTCACTTGACTTTTAACAGGGCTGCGTCTTCTCTATAACGAAAGAAAATAGTTTCCAGACAATAAATTCACTGCAAAACCTATAGAAAATCCTGTGGAATCCACAGAAAATCCTGTGTGAGCAAGTAACAAATTGTTCTGTGCTGTTGAGCTGTTTTGCAGGGGATAAAGTTACTAAATAGAATGTAATGTAGAGTGTTGTTATCATTTTAGGTAAACTGTGTGCATTTAAACCTGTGCAGGAGATGTCTCTTGCTGTAAGAGCAGTCACACAGTCTTCGGCAGCCAGCTGAGTCCTTGCCTTTTTTCTTGGATCTGTTCTAACGACCTTCAAGTTGTCCTTGGCTGAATTGTGCTAATGTTGTGAATGGAAGTGCTCTAAGACAATGTGCTGCAGTTTTCTTGAATTTTTTTCGTTAAGAACTCCAGTGACACTTTACTTACAATATTTATTCTAAGAACAGCACATGGAGGTTGGAAGGGAAGGGTAGAGAAAGGCTGGAATTTAGTGCAGCTGATTTGAGGAGTCTGTGGGGCAGCAGGAAGGGAGAGCTGGACAGACTGTGCAGAGACAGGCTGGCAGGAGCTTCCCAGAATGGCAAAACCTTTTTTTCATTCCTTCCATCGTGGCCATTTCTGCAGTGTTTGCCAGTCCATTTTGCAGCCCCCTCCTCCCAGTTTCCAGCAGGGAGAAGTGTTGGCTCCTGCTCACTTTGTACTGTACCTGAGGGGTCATGCTGGAGCCAGGCAGAGAATCTCTGATGGAGACAAGGGGAAATTTCAGATCCATTCAGGTGCCTGGGGAGCCCTGGTCAGATCCAAGGAGTAGGAGCCGCTCTGATGTGCACTTAAAACGCTGCTGTTTAACTCATCCTTGGGGTGCTCCTGGTTTCTCTGCAGCTATAGGTAAGGTGAGCATGGAAGTGGAACTGATGTGACTCCTGGGTCATGTGCCACAGTCAGGCTCTCCAGAGCAGCATTTCAGCCCTCTCCGTGTTCGTGACGTCCATAAGCTCTCCAGGGAAGCCTTTTCACCCACTGCCCCTTGGTGTATCAGCCTTGAGATTGTTTTGGAATCCAAGTGAATTTAATTGCCACAGGCAAGAATTAAGCAGTGAGAGACACACATGGAAATACCACAATACTTATGGGATCTTTAAATATTCACTTGGAAAGGAATAAAATTCCCTAGAAATTACTCTAAATTCTGAAGAAGAGAGGAGGGAAAAAAAGAATCGTCATTTTTAAGTCATCTTTCGAAATTCTGCAGTGTATAACTTAACACAGTCTGTAACACTTCTTTATAAATAACCCCAGTAGGAAGGTTGCTATCCAATAAAAAATGCTGCGAGTAGAAAATTTGGCTCCTTTTAGTTCATCCCAGCAGCCCAATCACAGGGAAGTCACATCTTTCCTTCCTGCAGAAATTTAATCTCTTGTGCCAGTTTGTGGAGGCATCACCTTTGGCTGGGCAGAGTGCTGGAGCTTCAGGATTAGCTGTCATCCAGGGAAACAAAGGAAGGGCCTCTGCCACAGAAGGTGAAGACATAGCACAGATCCAGAGGTACCTGAATCTGCTCCAGCTTCTCAGGGAGCAGAGAGGTAGTGTGAGCAGCACAAAGCCCACCTACATCCTGTGGTTGAGTTCTCACTTGCATGTGTTGATGGCTGAGGTCCTGGAAACTCAGTGCTCCAAAGAATTGAGTCCTCAGTGCCTGGATGGTGCTCTGCACTTTAACCTTGAGTGTCTGTACCTGGTGGGACAGGCCTGCTTCTGCTGTCATAACCCCAGCTCTGTACTCGGGTAGACTGAGCTGGGGTGAAGGCTTTGGCCTAAATATGACTGGAGGAGGAAGGCCTTGATTCAGTCCAGAAAAAAAAGGGTTTAAGAAAGGTTTAAAGTCACTGATGAATAAAGTAAAGGAAAGAAGTTGTGGATTTTGAGGAGCAGTAGAGCCGTCAGTGGGACAATGAAGGTGTAAATAGAGGAGGGAAGGGCATGTGTTCCCCTTTTCTGTGGACCCCAGAGTTAGAACCTTTCTCTCTCCCTGCACAGGGCAACCCTCATACAGAAAATGAGGCGGGTGTGAGTGTTTGGGATGGCAGTTCTGCTGCTTTAGCAGCTAGTTCAGTGCCTCAGCAGAAGGGTGAAGCTCTGACACCCCAGGCAGCCCCAGGAGACCCATGGAGACATGGAGGGAGATGCCAAGTATGCAGACACTGCCCCAGCTTGCACTGCTTCTGCTGCGCTTTGCTCTCTGAGGATTGTCCATTTTGGTTTGCCTTTTTTTATCTTCAGAGCCCTTGGCTCCAAGGAAAGGAAAAGATATAATGGCTTTTACATCCCTCATAACTTCACATTGCACAGCTGATCAAAGAGCTTCTTCTTCAGTCATAACTTCTATTTCTGGTGGCTCCTCTGGAGAGCTTGTGTGTACGTGTGTGGCAGAATGTCTCTGAAAAATTGGGGAGTGGTAATGAAGAGCTGCAGAGGGATTGTACATCAGCAGGAAGGGCCAGCTGCCACGTCCAGGCATTGTAAGGAGGGCTGAGTTATGTGGAAGGCTGTGTTTACCTTCTGTTTTCAGTAAAATGGCAGGGTGCTTGCTTTGCTGGGGAGTGGGTGTGGAGTTGGGCAGCTGCAGGAGGTAGAGAGGCTTGCGGATGTTGCAGGGTGTCCATGGAGGGAGAAAAGGTGAGGGAGAGCATTTGTTGTTGGTTACAACTTCTCCCTGATGCGAGGCCTAAGAACCTCATGGCTCAAAAAGGTCGTGTGACTATTCCTATGCAGCTCTTCAGTGTCTTATTCTGGAAGAGTTTTTTCCCGGTGACTGGACAGGTGCATTTACCTCTCCTGTTTCTCAGAGGTTATGTCAGGGATGATGGCAACACAGGGTTTTCTTGCCTTAGTTTCCCTTTTGGAACAGGGCAGTTGCCTGGTGATGGGGTATGAATGCAGAGGGTGGAGGAATTGTCCCTTTGGGATCACTCAGATTTTTTCCCCTGGACTTTAAGGTGTTTTGAGGAATTAGAAAGAAAGGGAGGGTTGGACTCTGCTGCAGGTGACAGGATATGGATGTGTTGAGGGAACTGGTGCCAGGGTGGTGATGCATCTCCTGCTCTCTTCCTGCCTCTATTAATTGCTGCCTTATTCATGCACACTGAAGGTCTGGGAAGGTTCCCACAAAGAGCACTCTCCCATGTTCAGCATTCATTCTGCCTCCAAGGCTGTGGCCAAGGTCCTTGCTTTTGTAGCTTCCTGATACCTTTTAATGTGGAAGTGAGCATCCCTTGGGACAGACTTAGCAGAAAGATGGGGATAGGGATTGAAATGTTGTGAAAGAGAAGTGTAAAAAGGCTGCAGAGAGCAACGCATGGAAGAAATAACCACTTAGAGTCTCCCAGAGCTCATAGAATATTGGATATTCTCCAGCTTAGGTGTCAGAGCCCCGCACTGAGATAATGTGTTAGATTTTATCTCCATGTTCTGGAACTGTGAGAGGAAAAGGCACCCAGGGCATGGGGCAGTGACATTGAAAAGGACAGCAAGCAGTGCCTTTGAGAAACTCCCTCCTGTCTGGGGAAGCAGGGATCCATCCTGGTGAGCTGGGATTCGCACACAATGATCCTTTGAGGAAAGGGAGGGAGCTGTGGGGGATTTCTTCCTGTTACTTTTTTAATCTGTTTCGCCCAGTGGGGTTATATTGGGAGGGCAGCTGCTGCTGCTGGAGCGTGGGGCTGTGGGATGCAGCACTGGGCTGCCTGCTGTGAGTGGCTGCTCTGGGCAAGCTGTGGGGGAAAGGCTCTGGAAGCAAGAGAGAGGGAGAGATCCAGTCTAAAATGTCCTTGATGCTGCAGAGGTGATGGGCCTTGGGCAAGAGCTGCCTAGCAGGCCTGACCCAAGCTCTCTGTGGCTCCTATTAAGCCAGCATGGCTACTGGTTTGCATCAGGGCAAACCAAAGGGGGCAGTTTTGTGAAACTGGAAGAAGCTTCTTCTTAAGCTCAAAAAAATTCATCTTTCTGTCTTCCCTTTGTTTTTGCATGATGTTTCAGTCATCAGTGTGAGTGTGTAAGGAGAAGAGGGCCCTCGTGAGCTTCCCCACGCCAAGTGGGGAGGGGTGGCAGGAGCAAAACCGTGTTGGTTCCTGTGCCAGGAGTGGGGCCGGCACGGGATCAGCCACTTGTGTTTGGAGCCTGGGATTTGGCTTCTTCCAAGGAGGGGCTGGGTGTATGACTGGAGCCAGCAGCCACACACAAAGGAACTTCCTGATGCTGCCAGAAGGCGGCATGGGGCTGGAGAAGCCCCAGGTGAGGCTTCACAGGTGCTTCAGGCTGAGTGACCTGCAAGCTGAGCTTTCTGTGCCACCAGCAAGTGAAGCTGCAGCTGTTCGCTGCTCTGAGGGACATTCAGTTTCCTGGGTTCAGACTGTGGAGCTGCCAGCAGAGCCTGGTTTAGGGTAAGCACCAAGCCTCTTACTCCAGAAGATGTTTGTCCTGACCCCAGGACAGACCCAGCAGTGCACCTGGCCCTGCTCTCGGTGTATCCCTCTGCTGAAGGGTGGAGGTGGCCTTTTTAGCAAGAGCCTGTGCTCTGGAGGGAGTTGTAGCTGCCCCGAGCTCAGGACAGAGCAGGGATGTGAAATCTCATCTCTGAGGGCTCCAGGCCGCTTCCAGCATCAGCCAGTGCAAGCATGGTGTGGGTGTATCCTGAAACTTGCTGTGGAATATGTTGTTGGCTTATAAAGGGAACAAAGACGTAGGTCACAGTGTTACCATGGAGATGCTGAGGCCGGTGATGGAGCTGCCACTTGCTCCTTTGGGTCGTGTCTCACAGTAGCAATTTCATCTATTCACATTATCGTTACAGGCCAGACTAAAAGGTTACTCACCTGTGAGATGCCAGGTCAATGCTATCTTGAGTTTGTTTGTTTTCCAAGCCCATTTGAGCACAGAAGACTAATTGGAACCATTTTGTCATAGTTAAATGACCTTCTGGTTTCTCAGAGCAGTTTCCTTACAGAAGCAGCCTTTGCCTGTTCCCTGTGGCTTTGCAGGGAAGTGTGTGATGTTCCTTCCTCGGGAGCAGTGGGGTCAGGGTGCCCAGTAAAGTCAGGGTGGGGCTGGCTTGGCCAGGCTTCAGGTAACCCATAGTGAACACTGGACATGTCCTTGTGCACGGCTCGGGAAAGGCAAGGAGCTATGGGAGAGTGTCCAGCAAAGGCCACAAAGATGGTGAGGCGTCTGGAGGATCTCTCATCTGAGGGGAGACTGCAGGAGCTGGGTCTGGTTAGTCTGGAGAGGAGAAGGCTCAGAGGGGATCTGATTAAGGCACATAAATGTCTCCAGGGAGTGTCAGAGGATGGTGCCAGACTCTGTTCAGTGGTGCCCAGCAGCAGGACAGGGGCAATGGCCATAAGCTAAAACACAAGAAGTTCCACCTCAATATGAGGAAGGTAAAAAGAGTCCTGGAGCAGGTGCCCTGGGAGGGTGTGGAGTCTCCCTCTCTGGGGACATTCCAAACCCACCTGGACGTGTTCCTGTGCCACCTGTTCCAGGTGGCCCAGCCTTGGTCATGGACTAGATGATCTCCAGAGGTCACTTCCACCCCCAGCTATTTTGTGATTCTGTTTACTCACTTGGCTCTGAAGCTATTACATGGCTGAAATGCCACTGTGACCTTTTTTTATTGTTGTATCTCCCAATTTTATATCCCTGCCTCATGCTTCAATAACTTGAACAAAATTCCCATTTTTTTCCCGTGACTGTTCCTTATCACATTTCAGCCCTGAGCCCAGCATGGTGGGGTGCCTGTCCTGTGCTGGGGGCTCACATTGCTGAAGAAACAGAGTTGGCATGGGCGAAGCTCTGCATTATGTCTCTGAGAGAGAGCAGAGGAGACCAGGACCTGCCAGCACAGCTGAGGGGCAGTGACAGGCATGGGGGTCTTGGAACTGAGATTTCAGGAGAAACTGCTCAGCTGTGCTGTTTGAAAGGATATTACTGGTGTTGCAGTGCCCTGGGCTCTGGCCAGAGCACCTCTCTGCTCTCTTCACTGAGGGAATCACTTGGATTCCTCCTGGTGTAAGGTAAAACCATCATTCACTTCATTCCATGAGCAGTGCTGCAAGGCCATGTACTGTACACCCAAAAGCTTTCCATTCATCTTCAGTGACTACAGCAGTTCTTTCATTTAAAGTTGGAGCTTAACTATCATAAATATCAGGTCCAGAGAGTTCCAGCTGAGGAGGTACAGGGAAGAGAGAGCTGTCTCTCTGAAATTTCTTTTGCTGAGATGACAGATGTTCTTTTAATAGGATTTATCTGAATTCCCCTTTGCCACTTTGCCTCTGATGCTAGAGCGGAGGCTTTAAATCTAGGGTGCTTTAATCATCAGTTTAGCTGCTAAATACAGGAATAAATTTGGAGCTTCTGTCTATGCCTTGTGGCTATATTCTGCCTTGATTTATAAACTTCTCATCCCACAGGGTCACAAGGCAGTCTGCAGCAGATAGGAGTTTGGCTCAGTGAGTCCCTCCACAGTTGTGGATGGGCATCAGTCAGCTGGGGCTGATCCCAGCCTGTTCCCTGCTCTGGAGAAACATAGTGGCAGTGAAAGGAAAATGTGCAAGTCCTGTCTCAGTTCCCTAGGTCAGAGTGAGTGCTTGAGTTACTGAACAAGACAGGATGTGTTGTAAATATCTAATACTAATAAGATCCTCATTATCAAGAACTATGTGTATTGCGAATGTGGATTCTTTTTTTCCCAACAAAAAAAGCCACTTGCCCAGCACAGATTATCACTGCCGTCAGTATTTGATGGTAAGTGTGCCTTGTGTTGGGCAGTGCTGCGTGGAAGGTGAAGAAAGAAATGTCAGACAGGAGCAAGTGAAGCCAAAAAGACAAAGATATGTGTTCAAGTACATAACAAGGGGGATGAGAGGTGGTTTGGCCCTCAGGACTAAACATCAGGCCCTGCTGGACTTGGCCCAGGTCAGCAGGGAAGGGATGGAAATACCATCTGAATGTTTCTGGTAGCAATGGACACATGATCTACAATGAAGCATGCTGGTCTTCTTCATCTTCTGTATCTTGGGCACAATAAGTCCATGTAGAACAAGAATCAAGATGAAGAGAAACCTGCCTGGGGAACCTGCTTCATCTGGTCCTGAGTAGCTTTGCAGCTGTGTGGGACAAAGGTGTTGCTGACGAAGGCAGGTCGGGGAGCAGAGTCATTCCCAGGTCAGCTCTGTCGGATGGCTGGAGAGGAGGGAGCTGTGCCAGCCTTCCCAGTCACGCTGGCTGGGGCTGCCGTGGCAGGCTGATGGAGCAGCTGGGAGTGGGAGAGGTGGCAAGAGCAATGTGAAAATCAAAAGAAGGGAGCAGCAGTAGCAGGCGAGGGTGTTAACAGCAGCCTGCTGCAGCTGACTCCAGAAGGCAGCTCCAGTCATTGCTGAGCTCCCCTAAGTGTCCCTTGGTTCTCCACACCAAACATCCCTGTGGCTCAGCTCTAATTCAGCACTGATTCCTGGACCAGCCTGACTTCTTTCCTAGCAGAGGCAAATTATTAACCTAAATGCCATTGTGGCAACAGGTGTAGTGCTTTGGCGCCTGACTCCAGTTCACTGCAAGTACAGACGGGGGTCACTGGTCACATCTTGGGGCTGCTGGTGTGTGACCTCGCGTATGTGAATGCACAGGCTCCTGAAATGGTGTGTGTGTTCAGTTTTAGAGGCCAATAATTCATTATGATGGATATTTGAGTCTCTTTTCCTTCCACACTATTTTTTTTCTGTAGATAAAGAGTTGTCGTTAATAAAGAATTTAAATAAGAAGAAAGCTTCATATTCCCTTTGCATATGAAGTTGCTTCTCAAATGTGTAATTACTGAAGGTGCTAAATTGAATGAAGATGAAGATTATCCAATTGTTTTACAAAAAGAAAGCACATTGGTGTGCTGGCAGCCCTTTGTAGTGCAGATCATGAAAACTCCTACATAAGTACAAGTGAAAACACCTTGAGGAGGGGGCAAGTAAGGTAGGAAGAAAGAATTATCCTCATATTTTGCATGGTAGATGAGTTAGGTAGTTTATGTCAAAAAAATCTGGTCCATCCTGGCAGGATTTCAGTAAAAAGTTGACTCTTACTTGAAACCAGTCATGGCCCACTTACATGTCTGTAAATTTTATGGAGCTGAATAGATCTCAATGCTTATAAAACAGAGACTGCAATTAGTCTCATTCTGCTTCAGATCATCAGCATTTTCAGGCATACTGTGGTTTGGGGGCTTTGTTTTTCCGTTTAGCTACAGAGCTCAGGAATTCCTGGATCTCTGCATTCTGGAGCTGTCAGTGTGTGAGTGAAGGTGACACTCCTGTGTGTTCCCTCTGAGGGGGCTGTGCATCTTCCATACAAGTATCAGTTTCAGGAGGAACAGGGGCAGCTGTCAGCCACGATTTTGTGGTGTCTTAAGAAATCTGTAGCGTCACTGTGCCCACACAGATTAGTAAATTTGACAAGTTGAGACGAGTACTTAGAGCTGGCCTTTGTTTTTAATTTTAAAAATGGTTTGCTTGGCACTATTAGCGAGCACAGATCTTGGCAGATCTCAGGGAGTCGGTTGGTGGTGTTTTCCCAAGACATGCCCACTCTAGAGCACAGTTAATCTTGGAGCTGGGGAGGATCTGAGCTGCTGGAGAGCAGATGCAGGGGACCTGCTGCCTCCTGAGGGGTGACACGTGGGTGGAGAGACTTTGGAGCCTGTGACCGCTCTCTGCACTGCTTGGTGCCACTGTATCCTGCAGGTGGGGGGACAAGCTGTTGGATGACAACCTGTGGAGCACCTTCTTCTTGCTGGAGTGTTGTCCATCAGGCACCTCCTGGAGCAGGTGCAAATGTCCACACTGACCATGGGAGAGGTAGAACCCTGCCAGCCTTTCACTTTACCTGTGCAGTATCTGAGGGACACTACCCCTCACCACACGCAGGCATGGATTTTTGACTTCATGTGAAGCCTGGAAAGAACATCAGCTGCAGGTTCGAGGCACAGCTCTTTCCTCAGGACTCCTACAGTGTCTCCTCCTGGCCAGTGCCAGGAGTCACAGAGTTGCCAGCTCCAGTGTCCAGAGTCTGTGACGAGACAAATGAAATGAAACCCCATTTGTGTCAGCCTGAACGGCCCTGACAGTCACTTCTTGAGCGGAGTGGCCAGAGACTGATTTATTTCCTAGTGGTGCTGGAGGAAGTTGTATCTTGAGTGGAAAAATGAGACTAGGGTGTCACCCTGTATCGGTATCAGCTCAGTTCTGGTTGCAGACAGAACAGGGGGACAGGCCCTGGGCAATAAAAGCATGATCCAGGATGGATTTCAGATTCAAAAGCTGACAGTGTATGGCCTCAGCTTGGGAGGGCTCCTCTCAGAAGGGCATGGGAGCACTTCATAGACAGCAGAATGTGGCAGCAATGAAAGGTTCCATGTTACACACATACACCACCACTCTTGTTCAGAGGTAGGTCTCCTCTTCCTTCTTCACTTCGTGGCCAGTTGCAAGGTAGCCAAGCCTCAAATTGTGGGCAAGCTCTTCCAGGTCATGACTCAGTAGCTAAAGAAAGTATGTTTCTTAAACATCTACTGAAGTAGAGGATTGCGTTTGCCTTCTGCCTCTGTTTTAGGTGCTGCTGTCTGTGCTGGACACTAATGATTTCATTTTTTGGGTAGTAGTCACATGAATAATGCATTCCCTGCTGAGCCTTTTTGCCAGTCCCCGAGCTGCTTCCCATCTGAAGGGAAGTGTAAGAGGTAATTAACAGCCACTTGAAAAAGGATTAGCAGGTGGGTGGGAGCTACTGTTGGGTTCATGCATGGAATTGCCATGGAAATGCTGAGATTTCCTGGCACTTCATCCAGTGTGTGGGCTCCAAAGATAGTTGCACTCATGGGCCTCTCTCCTTTCGATCTTCCTACCCTACAAAGGGAGTGGCTGTGTTTTCCTTCAGGACAGCTCCCACGGGCTGTGCCGTGGCCATCTGTGAGACCGGGGCGTGCCGGCAGCAGGGTGCTGGGCTGCAGCTGTCAGCTGAAGTCTTGCTGCATTTCTTTCCTGTCAAACCACCTGGCAGAAAATCAGGAGGAAAAAAACAAACCAAACCTTGTTGGTTTGCCTCTTTGCCAGTGTTCTGAAAGAACTTAATGCGCCAAACACTCAGAGTTTGGCACTTGGAGAAGTTGGTACTGGTCCTTGTCCTGCAGACTGTGACCAGCAGACAGGGCTGCAGCTGAACCAGGGCTGACTTGCACGGCAGCATTTTCAGGCTGTGCAATGAGACCTGCATTTGTTTCCAGAATTGTTTGGTGGCCACACATGCTTAAAATACTGGGCCTCTTTGTGAGAAATATCTAATTTCAGTGCCAGCTCTGGAGGTTTAGAAGGTGGCTATGGGCACACGTTCATCTGAAATGGTTCCTCAAGGGACCTCCTACACAGCCATGTCAAAGAACCTCCTGAATTTGTTGTGTCTGGGGTGCTTTGCTCTAAGGAGAATGTGCCTTTTGTTTCAGATCACCTGCTAGCAGACTCCTACATTGGGCAGGAGGACTCCCCTGAGATGCAGCAGGCGGCCCAGAACAAGCGCAGGCTCTCGGTCATCTCGGACGGCAAATTTGAGAGGAGCTTCACCGAGGAGCAGGCGGAGAAGATGCCGAGCGAGGGCCCGAAGCCACGGGTGTACACCATCTCCGGCGAGAGGCCGATGCTGTCGGAGCATGAGAACGACAGCATGGAGCTGGTGGTGATGAAGGGGGCTGCCCACGAGGAGTGCCACCACGGCCACCACGCGCACGGCGCCAGCGGCTCGCACGGCAGCCGGCACTGCAAGGCCTGGCCAGGCGGCCGCCAGGGCTCCAAGGAGTGCCCCAACTGCACCAGGCTGGCTGCCCCTTCCCAGCAGTCCATTGAGCTGGAGCAGCACCCACCTGGCGAGGCTGGGTGGCACAGGAAAAGGCTGGAGAGGATGTACAGTGTCGACCGAGTGTCTGGTAAGTGAGTACTGGGTGACATGAAAGGTGACGCATCTCGTCCCAGCACTGGGGTGTTGATTCTGGGCTCTTCTGGTACCTTGGGCCAGCATTCCTGGGAAGGGGTTGGCAGAGGAGGAGTGGGAAGTGAGCTGAGCTCAGCTGGAGGCCAGCTTGTCCAGTCTCCTGGTAGTTTTCATGACTCCTGCATGCAGCTTAGTGGGGCTGAGCTCTATGGGTTCCCTTACTGTGGAGGAAGAGCAAGAGGGGAAGGACTCTTTCAGAGCCCTACATCTACACTCATTCCAGAGGCAGTTCAGAGCAGGACCGTCTGCCTCATGCTGGGCAGAGCAAATCTTTGTGAATGTGCCAGAATTTTCTGTGGGAGCCTCATCTTATGGTGCCTCAGCCTCAGGTTATGGTGTTCTGCACTTTGGTGTGTTCCCAAAATGCTTGTTTGCAGGGCTGGAAGCCACTCATGTAGTGCCACCTCATGGGCTTCCCATAAATTCTAGCAACTAACACAGTATTGGACTTTCTTCCCTGCCTTCTTCCCTACTCAGTGTTCCCAGGGAATAGGGCTTGTAATTATTCAATTACATGAAAAAAAAAAAGTCTTTAAAAACTGAACCATTAATCAAATGTATGTCACAGTCTGTGTGCTTTGAATTATAAACTGATGTGCAGTCCATCTTTGCCTGTATGTGGCTGGCAAAGGGTCTGACCTAATTTGTGTGCTTTTTTCTGTAGACACATATCAAGGCATTTAGAGCAGAGTCTGGCCAGGAAAGGTCAGGGCTTTCTCCTTGAAAAGAAATTGTGTATGAGGACAGTGGAGATCAAACTGTCCAGCTTTCCTGGGTTCACAGTTTTCTAGTAAACATTACACTGATGTTTACTACAGGTAAAATCACCAAAGGTTTGGGTCCTGGACCATGTTTTCATGCCTAGATGCCTGAAATTATGGGGCTCCATGAATATATGGCCTAAACTGAAGAATAATATTGAAAATATAGCTGATTATCAAATGTGTGAAAATACTACAGCCCCATGAAATCCTGTGTGGGATTTTTAAGCATTATTTCTCTGTTCCCTGGTACTTTTTGGGCTTCACATCAGACACTGCATGCACCTCATACCAGCTCCTGTGGGGAAAATGAGCTTTATCCCAGCCCAAACCAGCACACCTGAGGAACTCAGAATTGCACTTTGCACTGTGGAACTGAAGGAAGCTGCTTGATGCACAACCAAAGGAAAGCTCCACATCACTAACGGAGGGGTTTAACTCCTCATAGCTGGAGCTAATCAGGTGTGTTTGCTGGCAAATCCTGGAGGGAGATGTCATGTTCTGTTTCTGGGGCCTGGAATTTAGTATCTGTTTTCAACTAGGCAGCCATTTTCTTTGGGGCCAGTTATCGATGGGAAGATTTGTCTTTCTGAAAATATGTCAGAGTAGTTACTGAAATGGGAACAACGTGGCCAGTGCTGAACCTGTGGATGCCCCCATGAGTATTCCAGGTTTCAGACAAGCAGGCAGCAGCTCCCCTCAGTGCTTGTGGGTCTTTGTGTGTCTGCAATCCCACCATGCAAACGATAACTTGATATGCATGCTAATGACTATGGTTATCAATCCCAAAGGAAATACTAAAGGAAACAAGAATGAACAGCAGTGAAAGCCACACAAAGACCCACTATCCTTTCTGCTTTTACAAATCAACTGAAACTGTAGATTAGAAGAAAACCCACAAAAACCTAACTCAGCCTCTGAGTCCTGGCTATGTGACTGCAGAGGCAGGGCTGTGTCTCCAAGCCCGAATTCCATCCCAGCACTGGCACCATGGAAGGAGAGTTCCCTCAGCTTGGTCTCATTTGCACTCTCTGTCCAAGTGCTGTCACTTGGATAACCTGAGAATTGAACAGCACAAGTGTCACAGGTTGCCAGAAGAATTCCCTGGCATGTCCTTCATTGCCTGGCTAGCAGGGAAGAGGGAGCAGAGAGGAGTGGAGGCATGAAAGGCTGATTTCCCCAGGGGTTCACCTGACAGTGCTGCTTCTGTTTGCATTCACACGACAACTTGCTGCTGCAAACCAACACTTGCGGCAGCCAGGCCCATTGGCATCACTGAATATGGATTTTGGTGCCGGGTTTATGATGCCTGACACCATTCCAAGAACAAGCTGTCATCTCCTGGGCTGCTCGCAGCATCTGATGCAGACACATGCACTCATGGACAGAGGTGCTGGGATTTGGGTGCAGTGGAAAGTGCCAGGAGATGCTGGATGTGGTGGTGGTGGTGTCCCTCTGGTCTTAACCAGTCTTGTGGCTCCTCCACTGTTTCATCACAGTTGGTGGCAACAAGAAAGGAGAACGAGCTGCTCTGCCTGGCCAGAAAGGATGTGCTGCCTGCTCCTGGCAGCAACTGCCATTCCTATAATCTGAATTTTATTTTGGTGAGTGACCTCTGGAGCTGAGTTGTGCTGCCCAGTCCCCATCTGTGAGCTCCTCTGCTGCTATTTCACCTCTGCCTGGTAAAGAGACACCTCTGAAGAGTCCCAAATCCTTTACTCTGCAGTGAGTGCTGTGTGGAGGGCAGCGATATTTTTGCTAAATTAACTCCAGCCTGTAAGAAAAGGAGAGAAATCTCCCAGCAAAGCCTCCTAAGGATATTAGCTGTTGTTCATAAGCTCTGCTTTGAACCAAAGCTAGTGGCTTAAAAGCTGTAAAACACATTAAGAGATTGTCAGTCCTTTGAGATGAGTAGTCCCTGAGAAGCCTGTACAGAATTTTTGGCTAAAAAGGAATTTGTACAACTTCTCCTTCGCCACTTCTGTGGGTTGGAGACTTCAAACAAGTAATTCATTTACAGTGTGAGTTGTTCTGCTTTGCATCTGACTCTCTGTTTTGGAGGAGAGCAGACTTTGGGACTGCATCAGAAGTCTTTAGCATACTGGAATGCAGTTTCATTTAACATATATATTTCCTTGGAGTGCCTTTAAACAAGGCTTGATGTAAACTGTGAGCTGAGAAGGAGTGTCTGGTGCAGCTTTCTATAGATTTCTTGGAAGCTGCACTTCAAAAGAAGGCTCCCCAGCTGCAGTTAGCATCTTTTGCATCTGTAATTGCAGCCACTTTCTGTACTTTCAGGGAATAGTCTGTAGGATATGATGATCTGTACAAAACATTTGGTAAAATAGCTGGTCTGTAGTGATTATGTCTGCAATGGGCATGTGGAGTTTGGGTTTGAGCCAGTGAAAGTGAATTAAAAGATACTTTGACAATGCCAGAATATTAGGTATTATCAGGTATCAGATTGGAAAACTTGAATGACTGAAAGGAGACACAATCAGCAACATGGGGCAAGGCATTAGGGAAGGGAGCCACAAACTGGGTGTGAAGCAAGATGAAAAATCAGGTAGCCCCAAACCCCAGGAATCCAGGCTTCTGAGGGGTGCCAGTGGATTTCAACACCCTCAGATTCCCTGCCTGCCTGGCTCCAGCCTCAGCTTGGGCAGGTTCCTCCTCCTGGTCACCACCATCCCAGACACATAAGTGGTGACTTATTTTGCTGCCTGCTTTTTGTCTTAGTGGTCATTCCATAAAGATGATGCAATGTCCTGATGCCCTGGAATTAGGAAAAAATCCACGATTGGTTTGTGCAGGGCAGTTTGCAGAGGTGACTAAATCAGCTCAGTTACCTGCAGGTTGTGGAGCTGAGGGATGGTTTGACTTCCACACCAAACTGCTAAAGGCCAAGTCACCAGGGGCAGGTGTGAGAGGGATTTATTGAAAGTTCAGTGGCAGAAAAAGAATATGTCAGGCTCACAGTTCTGAGGAGAAGAAGGTAAATGCTTTTCATCTTCTACTGGGCTGTATCAGAAAGAACTGGAGGAATGGGACAGTTTAAATCAGTGATACAAAGGACAAGGCAGAGGCTGGAAAATGCTTTTTAATGATAAATGTTTCTTTCCCCCCTTTTTTTTTCTAGTTCAAATGTCACTTCTGTAATTCCTGGATTATTCTAATCTCCCATGCTTAAGATAGAGCTTTTATTCTTCACTTACTTGCCTGATAGACAGGCTTAGCACAAATTTACAGAGCACTCAGTGGCAGTGTGCATTTATATGAGGATGATGAGACTCCTGAGCTCCTGTTCAGTCAGGGCAGGATGCTGAAGGAAAGTCCTAAGAGAAAGAGCTTGGGAAGGAAATCTGACTGTCTGAAGGATGTCTGTGCGTGCTGGGTGCTCAGGCTCTGCTCTCTCTCTTGCAGATGATGTCCCCATACGAACCTGGTTCCCAAAAGAGAACCTCTTCAGTTTTCACACTGCTACTACAACTATGCAAGCGTAAGTGAAACCACTGCTGTGGCTTTTGTTCTGTATCTCAGAGTCCAGATGTGCTCAAAGCTGAGAGCCTGGAGCAGGAGTTGTGTTTGGCATCACTGTCTAGGGACTAGAAAGAGAGAAACTTATCTCTTGTTAACATTCTTTCCCACTTATTAGTTCTTTCTTACTGCTCTCATTTGTTTGGTTTTACCTTCTTCAACTCTTTGGGCTACCCAGCTCTTCTTCTGCCCTGATTTTGTCTGTGACGCTGTGCCCTGGCTGCCTCTGCAGAGTGAGGGTCCTGTGAGAGCACCAGCTGAGACCCTCCACCAGCTGCTTCTGCTGCACCCACTTCCTGAGGGAAGGTTATTCCAGGCTTGCCCTGCATCCCTCACTCCAGAGAGGTGCCTTTCTCTGGGATAAGATGTAGCTCTACAGCTCTGTGCTGGTTGCACATGTGAAGGTGTCAGTAAAATCCCTGCAAAGTATGAAGGGATGTGAGTTAGGAAGAGTCTTTCTCTCCACACTCCACTCAGGTTTTGATGCCCCTGGGTGCTGTGTTTGGGCAGCTTTCAAAGGGATGAAGAGAGTAAGGCAAGCCTCGTTTCCAGGTTGTACCCGGCTTGCCAGGGGGTGCTGCCTTGGTTTCAACTATTTCCTACCTGACTGGAAAACCAAGTCAAGCGGTGAGGAAAATGAGACAGTTCTACCTTCCAAGGCCGTTCTCCAGCCTGGTCACCTTTTTCCTGTGTGTTTCTTCCAATATTTGGTACACCCTCAGCTCTCTGGCTTTCTCTGTTTTCATCTTGTATAATATGGTGTCCTTTTTGCACTCTTGCTTCTCTGGCATTTCTTCTTTCCCTTGCACTTTTCCCTTCCCAAATCATGAAAAGAGGCTGATTATTTCTCTTGGAATAACCCAGACTGGGTCAGACCTGGAAGGACTGATGCCGGGAGGGCTGGATCTGGAGCTGAGGAGTGGGGTAGCTGCATCCCCCAGAAAAAAACACTTTAAAAATACTGGCTGTTAACAGTCAATGGTTTTTCACAGTTCTGATCTGACCCACAAACCATGTGCAAAATCAGCACATTTGGACACAGCCTTTGCTGTCTGAATTCATATTTGCTGGGCAGATTTGTTGCAGGATGGTGGCCCATGGCAGGGCTTACAGGGCTTGAAGAACAAGGTTGGTTTGGGGAATGGTGCCCTCAGGTAGCCCTTGAGGAGCACAACTCTCTTGGTTAATGTTGCTCCTTGGTTAACATTTCTGGAGCTTCTGTGCTGTCTCTAAAAATTGCACAGAAACACCTCCAGAAGTTCAGGGTACCTCCCCAAAGTGCCACAGTGGCTCCTCAGGTGCCCCTGGCCTCTGCTCCAGTGTTTTCATGCTACTGTGCTTTCTCCCTTCATGGAGCAGGCAGCATGAGCTAACTTCACCAGTGTTTGTCATGGTGGGAGAAGCTCTGCCTGCACCAGGAGCTCATGGTGGTGCAGTCTGACAGGCCACACTCAGCTCTTGTACATCTCCCCATTCTCTGGCTCTACGTGGAGCTTAATTTGCATCCAAGCCACATGTCAGCCCTGCCCCAGGGAGGACTGAGCTCAGTCAAGGAGGAGTCTCACCACTGAGAAATGTTTAATTTAAAAAGCAATTTCCTTCCACCTAAAAAGAAATATTCCTTCTGGAGTGGGAATTCCCTTAGAATGCTGGCTGGGGCTGAGCACTAATGAATTCCTCTTCTCTCTTTTTCCCTGCGTCTCCTGGAATCTCTAGCATCTCGTAAGTATGATCTTAATTTATTTCCTTGTGTGTTGGTGTCCTGCATAAACTCTCCTTTCCTCTCCTATCCTGTCCATCATATTCACTCATGCTAGGGGCTGTCTGTCAGCTGGCAGAAGGTTAGGTGGCTACACCTGCTAGACCTACATGGATCCCGCCAAACCATCCTCATCCTCCAGGGGCAGCCCACAGCTGCTGGCACACTTTGTGCCTCTCAGTCCTGGTGGCAGAGAGGATGTGCCTGCAGCTCCCAGGTCCATTCTCCAGAGCAGGGATGGTGGTTGCTCCTCTGGGCCATGTTCTGATATTTTAGGAGCAGCTGCTTGTCCAGCCCTAGGCAGTGAGGAGCTGTGGTTGGTGAGTGCCCTGCCTGGCCCTGACCCGCACGCGGTGCTGCCTGTGCCCCTGGGCAGCACAACCTCTGTTGTGTGCCAAGAGCTTTCCTCTGTGTGTCCCGTGTCCTCTGCACTTCCAAGCTGTGGACTTGGTTAATGGCTTGAAATGGTTTCCCAGGGCGTTCAGGGGCCACGCAGAGAGGAAGAGACGGAAACGAGAGAATGATTCTGCAGCTCTTATCCAGAGGTAGGGCCCCTTCCCTCCCATAGCTGTGACCTGGTGTTGCATGGGCCCTTGGGGTCAGTAGTGAACCCTGGTGGCGTTGACCGTGGCTGTCCCTGTCTCTGTGCTGTCCTAGGGACACTGGCGGTGGCTCTGCTGGAGCTGTGGAGGTGAATGATGCTCAGGATAGCTGATCTCCCATCTTCTTAAAGAACACTGTCGAGTTGCTTTTAATATTCCTGATATAATATACATGATCTGTGCCTCAGCCAGAAAAATATGTCATATATATTTTAAAAATTAAAGATCCAATTTCCCCATTCCAACTTGAAATTTCATATCATCACAGAATGGAAAGGACCTTAAATATCCAACTCCCCTGCCACAGGCAGGAATTTGTTTGAGGTTAACTGAATATTTTTATGTGCTGTTGCTGCATCTACAAATGCACCTCAAAAATCTGAGATCTAGGAAAAATTAACGTCTCTAGTAACCAGAAGTCTATTTCAAAATACTTTTTTTCAATAACAGAAGGAAAATAAAAGTGGATGGGGACTGATTCCTTGTCCAGGTATTATTGAAGGACCTGGTTTCCTTCTACAGGCTTCCTATGGCACATCACTTACTCACAGTAGGAATCAGAACTGGTTTGGTTTTTCAAATGTGCCAAGGCTCGTGTATTTTGGCAGCCTGCTGAAAAGGATAACACAGCATCTGTGCCATTGGTTAAAAACTGCCTTGATCACTTCAGTACTGTTCAAAACCAAGTGGGAGAAAAACATCAGGTTTTCTTAACTGAGAAATTGCCAGGCAATTTTTTTTTTAGCAACTTCAGGGTGGTGAGTTTTTTTCATCAATAACAAAGGGAAGTAAAAATCCAAAGTGAAGACACTCAGAACAAATAGACAGTGTATCTTTAAAAAGAGAGATTGAGATTTCTCAGAATTTGTTAGGCAGAGGCAAGTCTTGGTTAGAAAATGGCTTGTTCACGTGGGCTGTGAGTCCAGGAGCAGTTGTGTATCTTGGTGGTGCTGTGTAGTAAGGAGAGAGGATGGAGTCACCTGAGCTGTGTGTCCAGCGTGTCCCTTCTCCTGTGCACACTGAAGGGCTGGGCAGGGCTGCCTGGTGGGAGCCTGTCTGTGTCAGTCGTGTCCCAGAGAGGATGAGGGACAGCACTGGTGGGATTCTGGCAGTGGGGATTGCTGGCAGAGCTCAGGTTTGTGCTCCAGGGAGTGAGGAGAACCCCGCTGTGGGTTTGGGTGCTCATTATGCGGCCCTTCATGGATGTTTTGGGGTTCAGTTGTTCTCACCCAGCCCCTTCAGGGCTGAGTCCTGGTGCCCGGGGAGGCTGGGCTGTGTCGTGTGGCTGCAGGGATGCTGCCTGCAGAGTGGGGCAGTGCCCAGAGGTTTGCCCACTGCAGGAGCAGCCAGCGAAGGGGATGTCAGAGGTGCTGCCAGGAGTTTGGTAGTGAAAAGGCTTCTCTGCAAAGTGTGGTGACCCACTGCAGGCAGAGCTGCAGGGTGTGAAGTGGGGCTGGGAGCCCCTTTGGCTGGGATGGATACCCTGGAGGGATACCTGGCATGGATATCCTGGAGGTGCTGTGGGGTCTCGTGCATGCTGGAGCCTGTCAGGAGGAGAGCTGTTCAGAAAAGGGAGTGATAAGGAGATTTCGTCGCTGAAACTTGAGGGATTCTGGTTGTGTTGTGATGGGTGAAGAGATTTTGGAAGTGATCAAATGCCACAGGGTTTCTGGGTGCAGCTGCAGGAGCCAGGCAGGAAGATGGGGAAGGTTTGGGGAGCCCCACTGCTCACTGAGCTGGTTGCAACTTCCCCAGGACCACTCCTGTCACTCTGATATGCAGGTACAGAGGGGCCTGAGGAGCCAGGCAGCTGCAAAAAGCCCTCAGAAGGATCTAGATGTTCACTCTTCTTTCCAAAGTGCTGTTTTTTCTAGGAGAAAAGAATGGAGCACAAGGCCTTTGTTCCGCTTTCTGAGCATTTAGTGCAGTGGTTAACCTTGAACAGCTGGATTCCCCTTGGAGCTGCTCTCAGCAGTATTTAGGAGACAGTGTTTAGGTCTCTCATGGGAGAGCCTAAGCTGTCCAGGCAGCTGAGAGCAGCATTCTTCCATGGCAAAGACTGCTTTACCCCCTCTGCCCCCAGGTTCTGAAGAAACTCCTATGTGGAGAGGACAGCTGAGCATTTAACTGAAAAGTGGATTTTACTCCAAAATGCCAAAAGCCCGAAGGATGTGACAGTGGCCTTGGCAATTAACATCGATGCTCAGTGTCGGGTATGATCTCAGGCTCACAACAGGCCATAAAGATTTCCATATCACATACGTCTAAGACCTTTTTGTGTGAAGAACAGCCCTGATTCCCTTAAAGTGTTGTATTTATTTGGATTTTAATCTAAAACACTGTAAGACAGACCCAGTTGTCAGTCGTGGTGCATCCCAGAAGGCTTTGTATGAGAGCCAGTCCAGTGGAGGTGTCTAAAGGGGAAATTGTCTGATCCACAGCGGTGAATCTTCCTGTACCCAAGCAGAGAGAAAAGAAATCTTTGGAAAACATTAATAGCCCAAGCACAGATGGAAGTTTAGCATGGAATAATGTTGCTCCCAGCTGCTGGTTTTCCTTCTTGCTGAATTTGGATCCTGATGACAACAAGGGATCCAAGGCCAAAGTGGGGAAGTGCAGGAGGTGACATGGGTTAAATGCTCTCCCATGAGGACTGTGTTTGTGTGGATCTCCTGGAGAGGAGCAGATGGATCCTGGTTTCTCTGAACAACTTTGTGTCAGTGCTGGAAGTGTCTTCTGGTCCCATCAGTTTGCTAAAGCATCTGCATGGTTGTACCATGTGCCTACTCATCCCACTAACCTGTGTGTGAGCCAGATGGCTTCTCACTTACCTCTTTCACCAGCTGTGGTCTCTGTTGCCTGGTGTCTGCCCTGTGTGCTGGGGGGAACAAGGAATCCAGGAAGGCTCCCCCACTCCGTGTAGGGTGCCCAGTGCATGGGCTCTCTGTCATCCTGGGGCTGCACTGTGGGGTGAAGCCACCCTGGCTAAATAGGGTTCATGGAGAGGTGACACTGCTCTTGATGCTGCTTCTCCCTATCTCTTCTGGTGTCCTGTTTGTTCCTGTCCTGTTCTTGCCTAGTGAGTGATGAACAGCTAAGAGAATCTTGTCCCTTGCACTCAGAGGGGCTGGAAAAGAGTCCCTTTGCCATGGTTTCTTGGGAGTGGCCAGGACATTCTGTTTTACACAGACCTGACTATGGGGTGTAGCTGCTCCTCAGGGCTTTCCCCTGGAGCTGTGCAGCCCCTCTGGATATGCCTGTGGGTGCAGGGTAGGGCAGCACACAGTGAGAGCAGGCCCGTGGGGACCAGCAGCATCACTGTGCTCTGCTGTCCAAGGAGCGAGAACCTGCTTTGGTCTCCCCCAGCTCTTTGCCTGGAGAGCAGCACATGCTGCATGGTTACCAACAGCACGGGAGGCGTTTCAGGAGCTGCTGTGTTTAGGAATGAGTACAGCCACAAGGATGGTGTGTGCAGAGCCTGGGCATCCCACGTTCCTGCTGAAGAGAGGGGAGCAGTTACTGCTCTTTACAGAAAAAGAGCATGGGCAATGGGTGTCCTCAGCAAATACAGCACAGGTAAACCTTAATCACAGAAAAGGGAAAGCAGGCCATGAGCAGGGGGCTGCCCTGTGGGACCCCACTTGCCCTGTAGCACCAGCCCAGGCGGCTCAGAGCAGCCCCACTCAACAAACATCACCATCCCCAGCACTGAATCACTGCAGACTGGGGACCTGGTCTCCAGCTTTGGAATGCCCAGAAGGAAATATGCTGTCATCTCCATTGTATTTTTTTCCTTCCTGTTTTTTCAGTCCTGCTGGTCCCAGGTGTTGCTTTTTGTCACCTTTCTCAAAGGTTGTGTTTGCCTTTCTTTCAGGAATTTCCGGAAGCACCTCCGCATGGTGGGAAGCCGAAGGGTTAAAGCACAAAGTAAGTGAGCACCTGTAAGTGTGGCTGTGAGCAGCTGGGGTTTGTGGGAATTCTGTCACATGCAGATATGTGTTGAAAGGACCTGGCTTTGGGCTGGAGAGAGGATTTGACCTGCTGGTGCCATTTAATCCATAAACAAGGCCGGGTGGTTGCAAGTGTCCAGGACACGTGGATGCCTGCAGCAGCCTGGAGGATGTTTCCAAGGACCCTCTGCCGTGCCTGTGGGACATCTCTGGTGCAAAGCGTGGAAGGAAAGCTGCAGCATCCTTGTCCTGTGTGTGGGTGTTGGTGGTCACTGGTGTGGGGGCCAGTGAGGAGAACCCGAGCTGGGCGTTCAGCAGAGCTGCCTGGCCTCTCTCTGTGGCTCCCTGGGACCATCAGTGCTCCATGTGCCACACAGACCGCTGGCTGTCCCCTCCTCCCCTGTCCCACTGCCATCTCCACAGCAGGACCTGGAGGAACGCTGCCTGGTGGGAACTGAGAGGATGCTGCAGGGAAGAAAGAAGATCAGGGAAGAGATTGGAGCAAGAGGGGAAATAAGGGAGCGTTACACCTCACTGGGGAAGAAATCACCTCTTAGGCACGGAAAATAACAATTCGCTTTCTGTGAGGAAGGCAACAATCCTCCACAACTTGGTTGGGCAGCTCCCTTAGTGCTGTGAAACTGGTGTAACCCACTCCTGAGGGCTGAGGATTGCTCCAGAAGAGAAAACAGCTTGCCCTTCCCTGGCCAGGCATCATGTACAGACTGCCCACAGCAAAGCCCTGCTGAGTTCAGTTTGCATTCTTTCCTTTCTCATGTGCTGTGGGAAGTGATCAGCAAAGAGCTTTGCCCTTTCCAGAGTCTTCATTGGCATCTGAGTTAGCACTGCCTGACGTGGACAGGGCCCACCTCCCCCAGAGCTGTGGGGAAGCTCAGTCATGTCTGCCTCGGGAACTCTTGGGTCAGGTTTCCAAAGCTTTCTTCATGCGCACAGTAGCTAAATGCCTGGGTTTAACTGAAGGCTGAGGATGGAGAGCACCTGAAGAACTGAAGATGTAGTTTGTCTTCCTGGACACCCACCCTGGACACACTTCAGCAGGGGACAGTGTTGGTGCTGTTTTGGTGCAGATCCGCAGTGAATTCCTGTGCTGCTGTTACTGAGTTCTCTGCTGCAGACTCTGTCTGCCACCAGAAATAGGCATTAGTGCCCATAAGTGGCTGTTAATCCCAGCATAATGGCTCTCACATGGGCTTGCCAAGTCAGACGTTGTGGTTGCCAGTTCCCAGGAATTAGCCTGCGGTGCAGCCGTCTGAGCCAAGCTCCCTGGATCACGCTTGGGAAATGCCAGTGCAAACAATACAACACTCCTTGGGAGGAAAAAAAACCCATGAGTAGTGCTCACAAGAGTGCAGACAAGCTAAGGCTGAAGGATTTCCTCTTTTGCCACAAAATGTAGAAAGCATGAGCATTCCAGAGACATGCTCACCCTGCTGTTTGGTCCAGCTCCGACTGGGATGCCAGCAGAACATGAAGGGAGAACTGACTGGAGAGCTACAGCCTTCTTCTGGTCATGCAAGTGTCATTAGCTGTGCGGTGCATGTTTCTGTGAGGCCTTGCAGTCCGAGCATTTACACTGGGACACTGGAATGGCCTTGGTTAATTTGAGCTGTGTACGTTTGAGGAGAGACCATCAAGTGTTGTCCTTTCTCTGTGTTCCTCGTCCCATCCTGTGCACAAGTGGGCACTTTGTCTCTGCTGTGTTGAAGAGAGACCCATGTTTGCTGTGTGGAAAGAACTCACGTTTGGCAAGTGGAAGGAGCAGCCCGGGGAGTCTGTGATGTGTGGCTTTGGTGGCAATCTGCTGGATGTTTTGTTTGCTGGCAGCAGCAGAGGTGCTTTGGGATCTGTTAATGTCGTGCTCTGGTTTTATCCTAGCATTTGCCGAACGGCGTGAGAGGAGCTTCAGCAGGTCCTGGAGTGACCCGACTCCCATCAAAGCTGATTCCTTCCATGACTCTCGAGAAAGTGAGTTCTGAGTCCTTTGAGCTTCCTCCTGTGGGCAAACCCTCCAGCAGTTGTTGGCTGGAGTCCCACTGGAGTAACTCTCTGTGCCCTTCTGTCCTGTCTGTGATCCTTTTTTAGTTTCCTGAGATCGGAGCAGGTAACGCTCCAGGTGTATGTACCTGTTCATCTGTGTGTACCTGTATTTATTTGTAGAGCACAACTCATCCAACCTCAGGTTATTGAGCAGTTGCCAAAGGGTACCCAGTGGTACAGCTCTCTTACAGCCCTCTGTTCCTGTCATCCCTTTATCGTCTTGCCACCAAAACAACCTCTCTGGAAGCTCACCAGTCCAAGGCTACCTTCACCATAGTGGGGCTAACGTGGCTTCCCATGCAGGAGCTCCTTCCGAGCTCTCTCCTAGCCTGGAATAGCTCAAGAACACAGATATTGCGATCGAGCTTTGATTTCCTGACTGTGCTGGCTGCACAGGTGATAGCTTGGGGCAATCTGATCTTCATTTGGGCTGCCAGGAATCCCTCTGGGAATCCCCAGTAATGCTGCCATGTTCTGCTTGAGGGGACTGAGATGCTGTTGTGTTAATTTACAGGAAGAAATGCCAGCATCTTCCCACTGTATTCTTATAAAAGGAATGGCTGTTTTACACAGATTTTATTGCAAGCCTGTAGGCAGGAGCTTGGTGGATATGAGTTTGCCTATGTTGAGGTGAATTTCTCTAATGAAATGACCTGATCTACCAGGTAAGCATGAGATCTGGCCCTGCCAGCTGTAGAAGACCCAGGTTGCCGGGGGAGGTGTATGAAAGGCCAGGTTCAAAACATGACCCTGTTGTTTGGCAGTCTGACTCCTCCCTGCTCCCTCAGCTGCCCGGAGGCGGATGGAAAAGCCATGGAAAAGCCGTGGTTCAGACAGGCTCCAGGCACTGCCCAGCGGCACTCGGACATCCCCAAAGGCACAAACAGTGGCACCTCGGTTCTCTTTCCTCAGTCCAGCAACCATCTCTATTTTTAATCTTTAATGGTCAATTATATTCCTTCCAGATGTTTTTTTCCCCAGGAGGCATTGAAGGCCAACAGGTAAGGTCAATTTGGAGAACAAGTTCAAGTCTACTGTTGCAATATGACTGTGTTTGTTCCAGCTGTCCTCACGCACGCTCTAAGACTTCTCTGCCAGGATCAGTCTGACCAACAAGGCAGATTTTCTTTATAATCCCTTAAAAGATGTAGTCAGAGCAGTAATTACTACAAGGAGACCAGCTTTGAAGTCTTTGGACTTTTGCTGATCAGCCTGGCAGTGCTGAAGTGTAGAGAGTCTGTCTGTGTTCTGTCTCCTTCCCCATTTCTGGAGTGACAGGGTGACTGTTGTGATACAGTATTTGAAAACCAAGCTTGGTGACTGCGAGAGTGATGAAGTTCTGTGGCACATGGTGTGAGCTCTCTGTGCACTCTTCATTTGTTACGTGTTTGTCTGTTTGAAGACACCAACCCCAAAGTGGTGTCTGTCACTCCGTGGGTGACGAGAGAGCACGAGTCTCATGGCACTTCTTGTGAGGAAGCTGCCACACAGGATGGAGCGGGGAAGGCTGTTCTGCCCTTGTAATGCTCTCTGTATTCTGGCAGGCCATGACCTTCAGGATTCCTGTGGGACTCTGGATGGTGACTTTGACTTGAACTGGGAAGCAGAAAAGGAACTTGAAGCCATGGCATGTGACGGAGAAGACTTTATTCCACCAAAAATAATGGTGAGGGTTTCCATCTCGGGCTCTGTGTGTCCTTGTAGAGCTGCTGAGTTCAGGATCTTCATGGGAAGTCTGTTGTATGGGCACTGCCTCAGGTGTGTGTGAGGGTCACTCAGAGCTGAACCAAGACATGACATGGGTTCAGATCTGTTCTTTCTGGGGATAATGTGTTGAAAGAACTAGAAGGAGGGACCTGTAGTCCAGGTCAGAGCAGGACTGACACCAGCACAGAATCAGGTCAGCCTGAGGCTTGTTAACCCTGAAAATGGAGACTTGAGCACCACTGCCAGCTCTGCTCCCACAACAGAGGAATGGAGGGGCCTGGAATCACAACAGAGTTCAGGCTCTGGTGCTGCTGGAGCAAACTGAGTGTTCAGCCAGAGTTGCCAGGCACTGCCTGACAGCTGTGCCAGCTGTGCCTGGTGCTGTGCCAGCCCTTGGCTGGTTCCTGTGCAGGTGTGCATGTCCCGCCGGCCACTGAACACTCCCTGCAGCTAGCAAGAGGCTGTGCAGGAGTGATTCTCTCTGGGATACAGCCACCCGTGCTGATGCACAGGCTGCTCCATCCTCTGGGCACCCCAGTCTCCCCTTTCCAGTCTGCTCTCCTGGGCTCAGTGCAGTCTGTGGGGCAGAGCTCTGTGCTCATGTGTTGGGGGTTGAGGAGAGGATGACACTCAGGGGTACCTGGCAGGCCTGGGGGTGCTGTGGGCTGGAGCCTTCCGTTGGGATGTGGATAGACTGGGTTAGCTGCTACCTTGAGTAACACCTGAGAACAGCTGAACAGGGCACTGTTTTATGGCCTTTGTGCTTCTGTCCAGACTCTACTGCCGTCTCCTCATGCTGTTGTACCTTTTTTCCCCTTTCCAGCTCATTTCTTCCAAGGTGCCCAAAGCAGAGTATGTCCCAACAATTATCCGCAGGGACGACCCCTCCATCATCCCCATCCTCTATGTAAGTAACTCATTTCTGCTGTGCCTGAGAACAGGAGTCATATATAGACTTTCTTATTTCCCTAATTCCTGTTATGGTGACTCCAAAACACTGATGTGATTTGGAAAAGCTGCCAGAAGGGACAGGGCATGTGTTGAACTCAGTTTTGGGGTCTGGGTTAGCTTGTGGGGGCTCAGGTCTAGGTGGAGCAGTCAGGTGGGGTGGAAATGGCACACGTGGGCTCTGGGCTCTGCAGGCCCAGCCAAGCTGCACGGGAGGATTATCAAGGGAAGGCAGGGCAGGCTGGATCACAGGCAGGGCTCTTTATTGCCAGGCTTAGGGCTCCTCCTTATGCTCATCCTTGGGATAAGCAGGACCTCAGAGCTTGGCAGTGAAGCACAAACCCATCACCCTACGTGCAGTGGGGCACTCCTGTCAGTCATTAACTGAACTCTGATTTTTCACTGGGAGCATGGACTGAGCAGGTGTCTGAACCAGCAGCAAGGAGTGATGGATCTGTTTTTCCCAATTGGTTAATTTTGCAGGGAAGGTGGGACTGAGAGCCCAGCAAGGCCAGTGCCAGTGTGCAGCTGGCAGTGCTGCTGGGGTTTAGCCTTGTTGCCTCTCATCCTTGGAGAGTTGTGCACTTGTCCTATGAGCCTGCTGTGCCAGAGACAGCTGTGTTGGGAGTGCAGCTGTTGACAACTTGGACCCCAGCTTGGGCGGGGTAAAGCCAGAGGGTGGCTGCAAAATGTGGGCCAAGAGGGAAATAGGCATTGCTGATGCTGACTGCACTGATGAATAGTCTGTGCTTTGGATGTGTCTGCAGGTTTCAGCTTCAAGCCTTTGGGCTGATTTAGTCTTCATGGACTGTTCAGTCTTCAGCTTCCGTGCTGAAATGTGATTTAGGGTGGGGATTACTGTTGCTGTGACCAGCAGGCATCGGTTAGTGTAATTGTGCTCCTAGAGCATCCCTTCACCTGGGAGTGGGATTGTGTGAATATTAGAGACCACAGTACTGTCAAGGGAGCTGGTGTAGTGACAGTGAACTTTTAAATGTCTTTTGTCTTGGTTTCCAGGACCATGAACATGCCACCTTTGATGACATCCTGGGTACGTGAGTGTTACCTCCTTTTCCTATCTCCTGCCCATTGCAAATGTAACCATCAATATTTAAGTCACTCAGCTGCCCTGTGCCTCAGCTGCCACTCACAGAGGTGTTTTTGTCACCCCAGTGACCCCTGACAGTCAGTCAGCTGCCTTTGGATGTGCTGCTGTAATAAACCTTTGCTTCTGGGGCTCATTTTCTATGCCAAGCTCCTGGTTTGTGGCAGGGAAGCTGAGGCACAGGGCTGCAGTGCCTGTTCATTGTACCTGTGGTTGGGAGTGGGAGCATTAACAGGGGGCCAGCAGGGCTGGGGCTGCTCCAGAGCTGTGGTCACTACAGAGCAGTGTCTGGTGCTGTTCCATCCCTTCTGTGCCCTGGGACCTGCTGGCATTTCCTGCTTCCCACAGCATCCATGGCATGAGCACCTCTGCCAGCTCAGCCTCCTGCCTTCAGAATTAAAGTGTAAAAAATTAGGATTTATTTTCAACTTTGTCCATGGATCATCTTTTTCAATGTGGGGGTTTTTTGATTTTTTTTTTCCAGAGGAAATAGAGAAGAAACTTAACATTTATCGGAAAGGCTGCAAAATCTGGAAGATGCTGATATTTTGCCAGGTACATGAAAGTTGTTAAACACTTGGGTGATTTGTTATGAATTTTTCTTTTCCTGTAGGGCAAGTGACATAGAGGAACCGATATTCCAAAGTCAGCTTCCATTAAAGTTTCTGCCAAGGCACAGCTTTCACTTCCCATTTCCCAGACACGGAGCAGTCTCCAGTTGCTGTGGCAGCAGGAAATCAAATCTGATTTAGTGAGGCTAAGTTGAGAGCTGGGCTGATTCTCAGCTGCTCTCAAGGAACCCCAGGCAAACCAGCATCAGCACAGACGTGGAAAGTATTCCAGAGACAGGAACAAGCACTTGCAATGTCACAGTTATGGTTTCCATCCAGCCCCAGTGTGACAGTGGCAGTGGTGTGGTGGGTCAGACTGGCAGGTGGCTCAGCTGGGCGCTGGAAGCCAGAGGATGCAGAAGGGTCAGGCTGGAGCTGTGGCTGGGACAGGTCCAGGCCCTTCTGGATCTGGGGGTTGCTGGGGATTTCCTTCTCAAGTTTGCTGTTCCTCGTGATGGTCAGCTGTGGACTTCCCCTGTGGTTGTGCCATGAGAAATGAGGGAGGTGACCTGACTTAACTCCCTCCCATGTGCCCAGTGCTGCAGAGGAGCAGCTTTGCTGCACCCTGACCTGGAGATTGTGACTTTGCTGCACCCTGACCTGGAGATGGTGACTTTTAATGTTCCTGGTGTTGTGTCAGTCTGTTCATGCCTCCTGCTGCCCAAGTCCAGTTCCTCTGCAGGGCCATCCCTTGCCTGCAGTCCCTGCTGTGCTCAGCTTCTCCTCTGCCCACCCCCAGCATCCCCAAGTGACAGGAACTTTCTTGGCTTCCCTGTTACTCTCCAGCCACCTACAGTGGCGTTTTTTGTTTACTGTTGTGCCTTTCTAGAGTGAGATGGGTATGGAACAGCAAAAACCAGAGCATCCAACCCCACCACACTGCCGTGTGTGGATGTTCCTTGAGCATATCCACAGTGCAGGGCTGCCCTGCTCCCTTGTGGCACTTCTGGGAATGGCTGGGCAGGACAGCAAATGCATCCAGGGTTTGTTTCCTTGGGGGCTGTGCAAAGGGTTTCCATCTGTCTGTCTCTCTCTTGCAGGGAGGCCCCGGGCACTTATACTTGTTAAAGAACAAAGTGGCCACTTTTGCCAAAGTGGAGAAGGAGGAAGATCTGATCCTGTGAGTGGCTGTGTTGTGTTCTGGGCTTGCGTGGCATTTGTCTGCTGGGTTTGCTCTGTGTTTGCAGCACATGGTGGAGCAGGAGAAGTGAAGGGAGCTGGGGTGGCTTGGTCAGGGGATGAGGAGGCTGAGGGGGACCGAATAACACCTCACAGCTCCTTCAGGTGCAAAGGTGACAGAGCTGAGCTTGTCCTGGGGTGCTGCAGTCCTGATCACCAGGAGATTATACTTTCATCTGTTTAGTCTCTCTGGATAGAGACTGTCAAAAGAAGAGACTAAAAAAGGTATTTCTTCTACTAACAACAGCTTTGCTGACCAGAAACCAGAACATGTACCTTGAGCCTCTGGTGATGTATACCATTGCTAAGCTGGTGACTATGGCAGAAATCCACAGTGTTCCCCCACAGCTGCCTCTGGCCAGGAGGAAATGGAATTTGTCTCTGCAAAGCCTGCTCAAAGTCCAGCCTGTTACTGAGGAGGCTTTTCACTAACATGCCAGCCTGTCAGCTGGGAGTGCTGAGCAATTTTGCTTCTCCTTGCAGAGAGTAAAGCTTTGCCTGTTTTGCTGCCTACTCGCTTGTGCTGGCTCAAACTTGCTTGGCTAACAGTGCCTGGCTGTGGGGGAGAGGATGTATACCAACCTGTTCCTACACAACTTTTTGTTGGCATGAAAGCTGAGTATTAAAATCCACATCTGCTCAGCAATCTCATGCTCTGGCACAAACACTGGCTGTGGAATTCTCCAACACGTGTGCACAGCCACGATTCTGAACACATCCCAGGCATAGCTGCTCCCGAGCTGATAAATCAGGGATCTGCAGAAAGCTCTGAACACACAGCTGAAAACTCAGGAGCTTGGAAATGAACGTCTCCATGCAGCTTGTGCCCCACTGGGAGGCAGTGCTGAGGGGAGCTGAGGCTACAGTCTGGTTGGAAAACCCACAGAGGAGTTGCTAAGCTTTAGAGCCCCCCAGAAATCTGCTCCAAGCCTCTGCCCAGGGGAGGGGGTCGTGTTTCACATCCCTCAGGCACCCAGTGCCTGGTCACAGTCACTGCACATCAAGTGGATGTGACTGTGAGCAGCACCAAGCACGGGCTGACATGGGCTGTGCTGTGTCTCACTCTGGAGAACAATCTCCCCAGCTGTTCCCTGCTGATTCATGCCCTGGAAATGAACCAGTGCACTGAAAACCCTCGTGTTCAAAAAGGGCACTTGTTGATAGAAGTGGGAGAGAGGAAGCTGGAGGGAATGCTTGGTAGAATTGGTAGAATTGGTAGAAATGCTTGGTAGAATTGTCACTCCAGAAACACTCCTGGGGGACTTTGCTCCTTTCTCTTCACCTTGGAGCTTCCTTGGCTCAATGGGCTGCTCCTCCTTCTCTACCACAGGACTTGGACCTGCTCCTCAGGCCCTTGTTCTGCCCCTGTTCTTCCTTGTCCAAGATCCCGTGGCTCTTCCTCAGCAGTTTCCTGCCCAGGCTACAAACCTTGGCCGTGTCTGAGTGGTGTGTGCTCACATCCTTGGGATTAATCATGCCTATGAGGAGAGAGACTTTTTTTTTAATGATACATTCTGTTTTTTCCAGCTTCTGGAAGAGGTTGAGCCGGCTGATGAGTAAAGTCAATCCTGAACCAAATATCATCCACATCATGGGCTGCTATGTTCTTGGAAACCCCAATGGGGAGAAGGTAGGAGCTTCTGGGTCCCCCTGGAATGTCTGCTGGGCCCAGGGAGGTCAGAGTCACACTGGCAGCTCTAAACCTTCCTCTTCTGCTGGGTGGGAATGTGCTGTCCCATGGGGACTGTGAGTGGGAAGACCACCCTATGGATTGTGCCTTTCTCAGGGGGCAGGGGAGGAAGGGTAAGTGTCATAGAGGACAAATAAGTGAAGCCTTTGAGAAGAGTCGTTCAAAGCCTTTATTTATTTGTTTTGTGGTGAGATAGATGTTTTAAAGGACATGGGTGGAAGGTTTTGTAGAGGGAGGGAACAAAGACGGGCAATTCTGGGTGCTCAGGAGTCACCACGTCTTCAGCTGCTAAGTCTGGTGTGTTTTCCTTTCAGCTATTTCAGAATCTGAAAAACTTAATGAATCCTTATAGGGTTGCCTTTGAGTCTCCACTTGAACTATCAGCTCAAGGTAATTTATTTCCTATACAAAGACACACACCTTGCTAACCAGTCTGGCTGTTCAGGAGGCATCTTCCTGAAAAAGCAATTTTGACTCCCTGAAGTCCTGCCATGGTCTTCATTTTGCTTGTAACCACCTTGTGTAGTTCAGCTGCTGCCCCTGGTTTTCCCCTTGCAGTTCCTCCTTATGTTCACATTTCCTGCATCCTGTTGGTTGTGCCTGAGGCTGCAGAGGCCTCTCCCAGGATCCTGGCAGTGCAAAGGAGCAGATTTCCCGGCTGAGTGTAGGAGAATCCTTCATTATTAGGGCATGAGGAGTCTGTGGGTGAAATGCACATGGAGCCAAAGCTTTCCTGTAGTCAGGTGTGCCAAGGTCTCTTCTCCAGAGCTCAAACCATTGGCACCAAGTGAATTGTGTCAACAAGAAACTGGGATGTGGCCCATCAGAGCCATTCTACAGCTCAGTCTGTTGGCCTTTTCCCCTTTCTTTTCCTGTAGCTCAAGATATTTCAAGGGGCTGTGGGATTTTTCCTGTTCCCAGGATCAATTCCCTGGTCCCTGACAGTGATTTGCAGTGCAGTTTCACAAGCGACAGATTCTGAATTTGCCTGTGTTCTTGTACCTTTGCTGGAGTCCTTGGCACTTTGTTTTCGTGGCAGATAAAACCACTCAGGGTTAGGCTGTGGGCACTTTGCTGCCCACAGCACTGGGCTCAGCACTGCTGGGTTTTTCTTACCTCCCTTCACCCTCAGGAATGTGCAGGAGTTGAGCACAGTGGTGCTATGCAGAGTTCACCCAATCACAGAGTCACAGACTGGTTTGGGTTGGAAAAGACCTTAAGGATCATCCAGTTCCAGCCCCCCATGGGCAGGGACACCTCCCACTAGCCCAGGTTGTTCCGTTCTCTGTGCATGATCAGTTCAGCTGCACACGGTGCCTGCACAGATCCCACAGCCAACGTGCTCAGATGTGTCCAGGAGCAGCTTGCAGGGAAATTCCTGGGTTTGTTAGCAGCTCAGCAGGCCAGGCAGGGCTTCTGTGTGCAGGCATTAAAGCAGCTGAGCTTTCAGGAGGCTGGGCTGAAGAATACGTCTGAATTTATCCCCTGGATCAGTCTGGGACGCACTAAGAGTGTACCCTCTTAATCCTTTGCAAAGTCATCTAAAACTAATCTTAATCAGGCCTCACAAGTGAAAATCCCCTTCTTGAGCCCTGAGTGCAGGGTTGTTTGCCCTTGTGTTTCCAAATGCACCTCCTGGGCACAGCCTGCGCTCTGTGGCTGCCTGTGGGACCCCTTTCAATCAGAGGGGCTGGAGGGGCAGAGCTGGCACTGGTGTGTCCTGTGAGCTCATTGCTGGGAGCACAGACAGGAGCAGGACAGAGATGGCCTGGCTATTTAAAAAATACATATATTTTTAAATTTGAGTTTTCAATGTTAATTATTTTTAGTGTTTCTTTACAGTGAGTTAACTCTTGGTTTGGAGGTTCTGTGCCTCGTGCAGGTTGGTGGGGCTGTTGGCTGATCTTCCCCAGCCCCCAGCCCCCCCCCAGCACTCAGAGCAGAGAGGTCAAAGTCTGGAGACAGACTTTGTGCTCAATTCCTGCCCCTGGGGACAAACCCTGCCAAGGGATTACCGGGAACCGTTCATGGTTGAGGAGATCTAAAAAGATGTTTGGTTCTCACGGGCCCCTCCACGTGCCCAGTGTCAGTGTTGTGCCGTGGATGGGTCCCTGTGCCCTGCCCACAGCTGGGCTGGGGGTCAGTGCTGCTGTGTTCTCTCTCTGCTCCCTCGTGCTCCAGGGTGTGACCCCTGTGCTCCTTTCACTTCTAGGTAAGCAAATGATTGAGACTTACTTTGACTTCCGCCTTTACCGCCTCTGGAAGACCCGCCAGCACTCCAAACTATTGGATTACGATGACATTTTATGAGCTGGAGAAGACTTTGCAAGAGGAAGCTCATCACCAGTGTCCAAGAAGTCATGCTTTATTGCAGAGAGACTTTTTTATTGGCACAGGGAGCCCTTCACAGCCCTACGGGAGGCAGCAGTGCTAAAGGGAGGGAAGGAGGAGCCCTCGGAAGTGTTGGGAGGAAAAGTCTCCTGGGCCAAGAGAGACTGGAGGGAAAGGGGGTGACAGTGACACCTCGCTGGCCTCAGTCCGAGCCGTGGGGCCTCAGGAGGAGCTGTGTGAAACCAGGACAGGATGGAGTTCCTGGCAGAACTGAGCTGTTTTGGGTCAGAATGGGCCAGATTTGATTCCAGGTCCTTTTAAAGACTTTTGAAGCTCAGGTTTTCTTACGAAAAAAACCAAACCCAATTAACCCATGCACTACCGTGAAGAAGTCACCAGAGCACAGGGAGCAGGGGGCTGTCCTGGTGGGACATTCTGTGCTGGGAGTCTCGGAGAGCAAGGACTGCTACACCTACTCCTGCAAGCTTAGAGCAAGATGATCCCATTTCCATGTGAATATATAGTGGGATATAGAATTGAAATCTTAACTTCTCTTTTTTTTGTTTGTTTGTTTTGTTTAATAGAAAATAAGTGCAATTTTTATAGTGAGGGAGGGGGTAAAATCCCTCCTGATATTTAATTAGTTCAAAATAACACACCATAACCAATAGATGAGGTATTTTTGGTCTGCTTGAAAATATATTCAGAATGGTAATATATCTTCTGTAGACATATTTAATCACCAGCAAACATGGTTTTAACATAAGTTAGCAGACCCTGCATGTCTGCTGCATTGATTTGGTTCGTTCCTTTCAGAGTAGCTGTGCTGCACTACCTGTACGTGCTCTCACGAATGTATAGTTCTCCTCCAGTTAGCCACAACTTCATTACTTTCTATTTTGCTGCTTGCAAAACTATGAGACTTTAGTTTTGCTGAAATATTTTAGGTTAGAAACATGGGACCTGGCTGGGAAGCCTCCGTCAGGCTCTCTTTGGTATAAAAATGAATTAGAAATTAATAGCCATGGTAATTACTTGTTGATGCCAGTTTTTTGCTGTGTGTTGGGAGAGGAGCTCTCTTCCAGCGTGGGGAGCACTGAGGCCTTTGGAAGAAGTGCTTCCGGAGGGACACAGCACGGGCTTGGAGCATGAGTTTGACTCTTCCCTCTGTTCACTTGATTGCCAGTTGTTTGTGCATACCCCACCCCTTTTCCCCTGCTGAAGGACCTGTTTCTTGGTCTGAGCTGCTCATCCCCTTCCTGTGTAGGACAGAGAAAACCCCAAGCTCTGTCAGAGCAGCCTGAGAGCCCAGGTCTGCACTTGATATTTGATGATATCTTTTGGAATCTATTTACTTTTTGTTTGGTTAGGTCAAGGGGTGCTTTTTGGTTTGGGGAATGGGGTTTTTTTCATACTGTCCTTTCAGAGGATAAATAGTACTTAGAGTCTGTCTAGGTCACTGGCAATTCTGGGAGGTGACACAAGTTATTTCTTTAACAAGCAAAGAAGTAACAGGGAAGGATTACCTTATTTTCCTGATTTCCTGGTATCTAAAATTTGTTGATTGTGAAGTGAAGGAAAATACATGTACAAATTTTCTTTTAACTACTTAAGAAAAGAACTAGGTGTTCTGATCTGTAGAGTCCTCCTTCCCCTGTGCCATACCTGTGGTTGTAATTTTGGGGAGCAGGCCCCTGGCTAGAACTGCTGAACCCTTTACATTTAGAGCAGTTTTATGGCAAAACTTTTGAAGAAATAATGTACATACAGTAAGGAGAGGAATAGGTGGAGAGAGATGGTTTAAAGTCACTGAAAGCCTCACAGACAGGTGTGGGCTGTTTCCTCCCCTGGTTGGGAGCTGTTTGAAGCTGCCCTGACCTCAGGAGCTTTGGTGGCCGTGTCTCATCCCTGGACTCAGTCAGGTTTGCCAGACTTACAGTGAAGGGGAGAACAGGCACCAGTCTGTAGCTCTTGGAAGGAAATGCCAGATATAAAAAAAAGAACCCCAAATTTATGCCAATTATTTAACATTGGAGCTTCCACCAGCTCTGTGGTGAGAGGTGGGAGCCAGAGGTGCAGTGAAAGCACAAAGTCACATTATCTGAAGAAGGAAATGGTTGTGGGAGGATTAAAATGCTGACACAAAACTCTCTCCCCTTCTGACCCTTTCACCTCCTAACTGGAGACAGGCAAACTGTTCTTCCTTTCTCTTTCTCAAATCCCAATTCAGTGAACTTGGTAGCATGAATGTAGCATTGTGGAACTATTGAAAATCTTATTTAACCCCCAAAGGGCCCATTTATGTATCCACTTGAGTGATTTCTCTGTAGAACTATTGTATATCCTCATTGAGCACTTGTAGAACTTGGGGTGCAAAGTAGAAGGTAGATTGTACAGTAATTTCTGTGGGAAGATGTGTGTTGGAATGGACACTGTGGACTGTTCTGGTTTATGGGGTAATGACAACTGATGAATGCATTTCCCTCCAAAGATCTATATTCCTCATAGCTTGTGATGTTTATGACATGAACATAATTTTTCCTTTGTAGCATTCATTTGCCTAAAGAGATGGAATTCTCTCAGAGCTGTGAGCAGAATAGAGTTGTGATGTTTGATGTCCTGTGTGGAGCAGCATCCTTGGAGTTAACCACTGGTGACGGAGGAAAACACTTTTATTCCCCTTTTTCACTGGTTGAGTTTTTCAAGTGGCTGCTGGGAAAGGAAGAAGTCAGCAGAGGAAAATAAAAATTGTAATTACTTAAACTTTAGAGGTAAAAATGGAGCCTGGAGCTTCCTCAGTTGGAGCAGCCTGTAAAGGATGAGCTCTGGCCATGTCCTCACTGCCAGTGCCCAGCACAGCCGCAGCCAGGACACCTCTGGGTGTGTTCCTCGCCCTCTGTGCCCCTGCAGCATCTCCTGGCAATGCCAGGGCAGCACCCATGGGCTCAGCTCCCTGTGCCCCTGGCATCCCCCGGAGGTCCTGGGGCTCCCTGCAGTGCCCTGCCCTGGCAGCTGTGGCTGTGGGCACACAGGACAGTTTCTCATTCCACTCGCACCTGCTCCTTCAGCCGTCATCGCCCTGCTCTCGGGGTGTGTCTGAAACCAGTTCTGTCCTGCGCCGCCGGCAGTTCCGTGGGACGGGGCTGGGCGAGGGGAACCAGCGAGCAGCTCCATCCACTGCCCCGTGCCACCGGGGAACTGCTGCACTGCTGCTGTGTGCTCTGCCATCGCCTTTAGCGGGGGCAGGAGAATGGGGCATACCTGCTTCACTTGAAGAGAAGATCAAACCCAGATGGCTGAATTGGTGCCAGCCCTGGCTGTTCACCAGCCACGGGTGGGGCTTTGTGCTGCCCTCGATGAAGGCGGTGTTGGATGTGACCTCCAGCCCTTGCCTGATAAATGTGTTATGGCCCGGGCTGGCAGTGTCACCTCCAGGAGAGGAGGGTGGCAGGAAGGGCCTCAGCTGTGCCAGCTCTGCTCCTCAGCCTGGCTCACGTGCTGGGAGTGGCCCCGAGGAGGTTCTCTGGTGCCTGCAGGGAGTGTTCACTCAGCTGGAGAGGCCTGGGGCATCGCTGGCTTTGTGGATGTGGCACTTGTCCTGCACAGGGGTTTTGAGAGGCTTTTCTCTTTTCCTCTTGTTTGGCTGGGAAGGAAAGGGAAGAAGAAAATTTAACTTACCCAAGGGATGAAGAAGTAGGTAGAAAACAGATAAAGCTTTTTGCACCTCTACTCATGCTGCAGCCACCAGCTTCCCTTTGCAGCTGCCCTCCAGGCCTGGGGTGGGAAACACGAATTCCCAGATAATCCCTTCCTGTGTTAAAAAAACAAAACCAGAAAAATCCTTGTAGCTCCAGCAAAACATCTGACTGCAAAAGGGCACCCAGCCAGCTCATCCTGCCTCTGTGGACTCCTGAGGACTCTGCTGTGGGATCCAAACCCCTGCTACCTCTGGAGGCACCTGAGCCCATGGAGGGGCTCAGCCTCTGTGCAGGAAACTCTGGGAAGGAATTTGTTCTTCATTTCCCAGCCTGGATTTGCTGCCTGGAGCTCAGCACAGGGCTCTTGCTTCCAGTGGTGTGTCCTTGTGTTCTGTGTCGTCACCCCCGGGCTCTGTCCCGAGCTCGGGGGGGGGATGTTCTGTGTGCAGGGAAGTGTGAGGCAGGGATGTGGTGTCCGGCTGCGTGAGCAGCACTCTGGATCCTGGCACAGATCCACCCCACAAATAGCTCCTGCTGCTCCTGCCTTGGTGACCTGTGCCTGGGAGTTCCTGTTCCCAGGCTCTGCTGGCATGGCTGCTCGGCACCCTCAGCAGCACAAGTGGGCTTGGCTGGAAGAATGGAAAATGCTGGGTTTAAACAGCCAGCCTGGCAGGATCTGAGAGCTGGAGCATGTCCTTAATCCCAGCCCCATCCTTAATCCTGCTGGAGGTGGAATGACAGGCTCCCTCTGCTCTCTTGGTCTAAGTGTAAGCATTCAGCCTCTCACAAGGCAGTTCGAGTCACTCTGGGATATTAAGAATGTGTTAGTCCAGGGTAAGATATGTCACTGTATGAGTGAGAAAATCCTTCCAGGGCCCTTCCAGGTGGCACCTGCTGTCAGAACCCTCCACCAGGGATGTGCTGGTCTGTGTCCTCCTGCTCGGGGGACCAGGCCCCACTACCAGGTGGGCTCAGGCAAAGCTCAGCTCAGGTCAAGCTGAGCCACTCTGTGCTCTGGGTTTTGCTGTGCCAGTCGCTGGAGCTGGGGACAGCCCTTCCCGAGGATACCCGTGTCCTCCCAAGGGACATTGAGTGGTGATACCATTTTCCACGTCATCTGTAAAGACTTGTGTGTGATCCTGTATTTTGTCCCACTGACCACAGTGTATCCCTGGATCTCTACATCTTCCGTGGAAGTGTTTTTTAATTCTCATTCTGGAAACACAAGCCAAAGTCAACTGGAAACTGTTATTGGGGAGTCAGCCTGTTAATGATCTCCTCTATGGGAGCTGAGGGAGTAAATGGGTGGTTTAATGGCCATGACCCTGATTGGGATCATTGTTATTCCCAGGTGATCCTGCTGTGTAGTGGGCACAGTGAATAGTAAGATAACCTCTTGCTGGGGCAGTGCATGATCTTTGAGAGAGTACCAGGAACCAGCTTTGGTTCAGAAATAACTTCAGCCCAATTTACTGCCAGTCGGTGTGAGAAATGTTAAGACTGAAAGGAATAAACATTATGGACATTAAATGTAAAGAATCCGTCTGAAGAGAATCTACATTGCTTCTTTCCATAAATGTTTAGTAAATATTAAAGAACTAATGCAACCTAATAATTTTTCACAGTATTGTATTGCTTTTAGAGTATCTATAAAAGTGACATAGGTAAGGACAGATCAGACCCATCACAAGTTGTTGCCCTGTATTCTGAGAACAGAGACAATTACTCAGTCATTGGACATTCCAATCTTCCTTCCTTATCTCAACATCCCAGTGACCTGCTGATAACCACAGCAGGAATGGCCCATAAACCTTTAGCGGGAGGAGCCTCTCCACCTGCACTGCTGAGAGAGAGACCCCCTAGCACCCGATGGAGCCACGTGTTGGTCCCATGTCCCCGGGTGCTGCTCCCATGTCCCAGGGTGGCGCCTCTGTACAGCCACAGCCTCGGGCACAGCCCCTGCCCTGCTCCCCACTCTCCTCCCGGGGTCGTGCAGTGTGTAGAGTTCTGCCTGGGGAATGTTTCTCACCTGGGTGACAGCTGCAGGTGCTGCAGGGGCTGTGGGCTGCTCACTGAACCAGGGACTGGTCACTGCCACCGTCCCCTGGCCTCTGGCTCAGGACCAGCTCAGATGCACATTGGAGGGGGATGCAAAAAGCTTCAGTGAAAAGTGGGAGGGTTATGAGATAATTTGTTTTTAATTAATATTTTTAGGGCTAAATCTCTATTGTAGCGATATAGACACACCTATGAGGTGCTGTAAAGGTGGAGCTGGTGCAGAGCTGGGAATTCAAGGACAGGGATCTTTGCCCTTACCTTGGAAGTGCCCTAAAAGCCTCCCAGATAAACACAACCAAGAAAGGCCCCTGAGCAGGGATCCTGCTCCCTGCTGTGCCCCTGAGTGAGACCTGAGTTTGCCCGGAGTGCAGGTGGGGATGGCTGAAGGAACCAAGTGGGTTTGGTGTTCCCCATCCCAGGGAACCATGCAGGAGTTGTACCCAAATGTGCTGAATGGGCTGGAGTTTTTCTGCTCTGTATTTGCTGTTGTTCTTTACTAACTATTCCTGGAACTGGGGTGACTTCACCCTACCAAGCAACAACACAACCTGACCTCTCAAGGGCTGGGAGCCAGCACCCTTTCGGGATCTTTTTCCGCTCGGAGTTCAGGCACCAGTTTTCATTTCCAGCTCCCTTTGCTTCTGCAGAGTGAGGGGATATCAGCAGCTTTCTGAAAACTCAGTGCCTGAGTAGCAAGTGGAAAACGAAACAGTGAAAATGGGTCTGGTAATGTGGAGAAGGATAGGTAATGTCCAGTAATGCCCCTAAACTCTGAGATGTTTGAGCAAGTTTCTTTCACCCAAATGAGAAAAAGAAAGAAGCAATGTTATAAAAATACTGGGAGGAGCCGCAGACCACTTAAGTGGAATTGATCACTTAGGTGGAGTTCCCAAACCTTGTGCACATACAACACTGCTGATCCTGGCGGAGTTCAGAGGGAGCTGACAGCACCCTGCTCCTTTCCCAACCGCAGCTCGAGTTGGGGCAGTTTGGCTGCAGCCATCCGTGCTGCTCCTCACGGGGTCACACAGACCTGCCCGCACGTCTGAGCACTCAGACCCCTCCTTGCTCTCCCATCTCAGCAGGAGGCTGAAGGCACAGCAGGGGCATGAGGAGCTGAGAATGCTGGGCCCAAGAGGGCCCTGGGGTTAGAGAGCCCAGCCTGGGACGTGCTGGTTTGGGGCCAAAATGGCCTTGAGGTTAATGGAGAGCTTTGAAAAAAGCTCTGAGGTCTCGGTGGGTCCTAGAGCAGCAGGTTGGCTCCTTGGGAAAGTGAGAAGGAAGTTACAGTCACCTCAGCACTCTCGCTGTGGTTTCTGGCTGCTGCTGCAGTCCAGGCCTGGGGCCAACCCTGCCTGACTCAGGAGCCCTCTGCCATCTCTTGGGTTTCTCTGGGGCTCTTCTGCTTTGTGTGTGATAACCAGGCCTTGAGTACACGAATGTTTCTAGGGCTAAAGACATGATTTAATAAAAAGAGACATTTCTGGGAAAGCAGGTTTTTTCTTGTTTAGTTTCTTTGTTTTTGCTCTCTCTCCAAGTTTATAAAACCAGGAAATGGCACTTGGCAGATGCTGTGTGAGGGAAATGATGTGTGATGCACCTGTGGTGAAGATGAGGGACCTAGAGGCACCTGGCACCTCTGAACACACAGGAACAGACCTCCAGATGCCCCTAAAAGGGGAGGAAAGCAAAAAATCCAGATGCCTTATGCAAGGGACCGTCTGAGAGCCATAAATCAGTCATGGGGATAGTACAGGGATAGAACAGTGTGATTCACGTTCCAGCAGTATCTGCAGCTGAGTGAGCTCGGGGTGCTAAGGAATTTAGAGTGCATTAGGGATTGTGCCTCTTCCTGGGAGGAAGGCTAATCCCTGAGCACCCTCCCAGACACAGAAACAGAGCCGTGGAGAAATCCAAGGGAGGTTAAAGGCCTGGTAATCCCCCTGGGGAAAACAGACTGGCTCCGAAACACCACACATCCCCAGGAGGGCAGAAGGCAATGAATGAATTCTGACAAACCACTTTCTCTCCCACGGGCCTGTTTGACTGAATTGCCAGAGGGAGCAGCCCTGGCTTGAACTCCCAGCTGCAATTTTCCCCTTATCTCCAGTGCTGACAGTCACCTGCATGTTCATCTTCTGACAAATGTGGTAACTGCAGCCCCTCAGCACAAAGAGAAACAGGCTGGACAGCTCTGTCATTTGAAGCATTTTTCTTCAGCCCTGGGATTTCTCTGCCTCCATTTCTCCATCCTCCCCATTTGAGGACATTCCCCATGTGCCACCACCACCACAGTGATATGGGATGTGCCATATCCACCTCAGCTATGTGGCAGAGGGCAGAAATCACTTTTAATCCCTTACCGCCCACTGCACAGCCTTGTGGCATCACTGGTGCCTGGAGGACCTGGTGGCCAGAAAGATGGTCTTTATCCTTTCTCCTGGAACCATTCCATGTGTCCTGGTTTTAAATCAGCACCATGGGGTACAAAGTCAAATTTGCTGGAGATTACAGTTACCGGGGATTATTTTCCCTATTGCTTCTTCCCTCTCCCTTCATGCTGTGTTGCACACAGTGGGTGATGGACACAAACTGGAGTGAGAACTGTGCAGGCGACCTGAGTTTAAGGTGAAATCGCACATCTCTGAGTCCTGCTGGGCCCTGCTCTCTGCCTGTCCCCTCGTCCCCTGGCTGTACTTGGGGCTGTCCCAGCAGATCCAGCCCCCGGTGCCACGACTGTTTCTGTTGTGCTGTATGTGCCACATCCTCTGTGGCTCTGCAGCCACATCAGAGCCGTGCCCGGCTCTGTCTGTGCTCCACGGTGGCACTCTGCCACCACAGCCTCCCGGCGCTGGCCCCTGTCATCATCACACCTGCTTTTTGTAATCGAGCGTTCCCTCTTGTGCCAAAATAAGAGTGGGATTCCCGGGAGCCTCCTAGCAGCAGCACCGGGCACTCGGCCGGGGTTCCCCGCGGGTGTAAACACAGCGGAGCAGGGGATTAGCTCCAGAGCACCGCTTGCCAGCCAAGTCTCACTGCCCAGCCCTTGACACTGTTTCACTGACTCAGCCGAGGACTGGAGCAGTTGACAGAAAAGATAGAAGGCTCTCAAATCCTGACTGGCAGGGGAGGGGATGAATAATGGCTGGATTTATTGTTTTGTTCTAAAGGCAGCCGGGCATGCAGTGAAACTAGCAGATGTCAGGTTCAATGCCCACAAAGGGAGGCGTTTTCTTTGCGCCAGGTGCAGCAAAACTGTGTGGGATTCATTATTTCAGGATTTACGGGCTTTACACAGGCTCAAAAGCCAACCAGACAAGACCACGAAAGAGAAATCCATTGAGATCTCCGAGTACAAAGGCACATTGTTGGCTCTGGACGTGCCTGAGCCATGAGTCACCAGAGGCGGGGAAATGTCTCTGCCCGCTCGCCCCGCTCTTTATCCTCAACCCCGGCACCCGCAGTGGCCCGGCCAGGGCTGGAGGCGGATGGTGCCTTATGGACCTGTGCCTGAGGAAGCACAGCAGGTCATGTGTGAACCTCACATCACCCCGGAGTTATTTAAGGTGAGAGGCAAGGAGCTGCCTGCTTCCCCAGAGCGCCGCTTTGCAGCAGCGCAGCTCCCCGGGGCGCACGGCACAGCTGGGCACCACCGCACGGGGCAGCTTCGGCAATAAAAGCTATTTCCAGCACTATCATTCCCAGGTCTCGTTTGAAGAGGGTGCAATTGCTCTGTTGTGGCTCGAGAGTGCAAAGGTAGGAGCCTTATCAGCAGGATACGGAGCAGCTTCCCGTAAACACACCTGCGCTCAGCCCCCGGCGGCAGCGGGGGCAGCCGCCCGTGCCGGGTGCGGCTCCGGGACCGGGACCTCCCCGCGTCCTGCACAAAGGTTATTCGATGTCACGGCGTGCCGTGTCCCCCGAGTCTCCCAGGCGAGGATTTGGGAGCTGTGGGAAGTGCAGCGCTGCCGAGCGATCGTTTCCTGATTGCACACACTTCCCAAAGACACCTGCGGGCGGCTGATAACAGGCGCTGACTGGAAATAACGCCGCGCCGGCACTTTGGTGTGAATGAATCACAGAATCTCTGAATCACAGAGTCACAGAATAGCTGGGGTTGGAAGGGACCTCTGGAGATCATCCAGCCCAGCCCCCTGCCAAGGCAGGGTCACCCAGAGCAGGTGACGCAGGAACACGTCCAGGTGGGTTTGGAATGTTTCCAGAGAGGGAGACTTCGCACCCTCCCTGGGTAGCAAAGAGCGAAGTGGAAAAAATGTTTTTCCGCTCTGCTGCCATGTGCCATGGAAGGCTCTACTTGTGTCCATCAGAGCTCTCCCTAAAACACTCCTCAGACAGCCCGGGTAGCACAGACACTGCTCCAGAGCCCGGCGCTGCTTCCCTGCCCGCCACGGCTGCTGCTGCCCAGGCACCTGCTCCGCCCGCGGCTGCGGCCGACATCCCACGGGTGACCCCGAAAGGCTTTTTTTCCTTTTCTGTCCTCGGCTGGCACCAGGCGGACCACTGCGGGATGGGGGAATGGGCAAATCCGGGTGTTTTGTGCGGTTTGGAATTCTGGGTTGGTCACCAAGCCTCGTGTCAGACTGAGACCCCGCGGGGCCCGTCCTCCGCCGTGTCCCGGGCCGGGGTCTCCTGTGTGTGAGGAGAGCGCGGTGGGGCCGGCGGGGCTCGGCCGGTCCGCAGCCCGGGGATGCGGCACCACCGCGGCTCACACCGCTGCGGGGGCGGAGCGCTGGCCCCGGCCCGGAGCCGGCAAGGAGCAGAGCGGCCCCGGCACGCTCC
>VZRL01001648.1:783960-805511 GCA_013397895.1 Origma solitaria | reverse complement strand
AGCCCCCCAGCCCACCCCGGCTCCCCCCCGGGCTGCAGCCCCCCAGGCGGTCCCAGCTGTCCCCAAGGCTGTGTCCCCTCAGGCCAACTGCTTTCTCCACAAGATCAGCTCCAACTCCTTCACGGTCACCCCGCGGGGGCAGCTCCCCAGCATCCGCGTCCCCGAGCCCGGTGCTGTCCCCGCCGGCCGGCCCGCGACGCCCAAGGGGCAGCCAGTGCCATCCACCAGCCCTTCCCATGCCAGAGCCAATGCCAGGAGGCCAAAGCCGGAGGAGGCCGAAGTGGCCGTGTCCCCAATGCCCAGTGCCACTCCGGCCCCCAGTGCCACCGGCGCCACTCGGCCGCTCTCCGCCTCAGCCCCCCGGGCCGGGGGCTCCTTCGAAATCCACCCGGCCCCCAAGCCTGACTTGGCGGCCATCCCAGCCCACGACCTGCAGGCACAGGCTCTGGCCAAGCTGCGCCTGAATTCACGCAATTCCTTCGTCTTCGTGCCCCGCCGGGAGGGCAGCCCCGCTCAGCCGCCAGCCCACGTCGCCAGGCCAGGGCCACCGCCACCGCCCTCGGAGGAGAAGGCACCCAAGGAGCCCCCAAGGGCTTCCGCCCCGGAGCAGGAAGAGCCCATCACTTCCCCGCCGGCGCCTCTGGATCCATTGGTACCTGTGACTTACATCGATGACATTGTGGAGTCGGACAGCGGGGAGCTTTCTCCCAGGGCTGGCCCGGCCGTGAGGACGGGGAGCTTGGCGGATCAGGCCGGAGGAGCTGGCCCTGACCTGGAGATGGAGTTTTCCTCCGTGCCCCTCTACAGACCACACTCTGCCCCCCAGCAGAGGGGCAGCAGCACCTTCACTGTCGTGCCCAAAAGGAAGCCTGTGGCTGCAGGGCTGCAGGCTCTCGTCGATGCCAGCGGAAGGCCACAGCGTGAGGAAGAAGAGGAGGAGGAGGAGACCAAAGGAAGAGGCAAAGCCCTGGAGAACGCTGATGGGCCCCAAGTGGGGATATCCCATAAAAAACGCTATCCCACGGTGAACGAGATCGAAGTGATCGGGGGGTACCTGTCCCTGGAGAGGTCCTGCATGAGCAAGACGGGCTCACGCCGTAAGAAGGTAACCAGGCACTTCTGTGCTCACCAGCCAGGCTGGAAGTGGCCCAGTGCAGCTTTGGGCTTGGCTTTCCATCAGGCCCTGGGTGGGAACATGGGCAGGGTGTTTGGTCCTTGTGGGAGCCAGAGGCTGCGCTCAGAGCTTGCTGAAACAGAGCGTAAAAGGGACTTGGAAGTGAAGCCTTGGGCTGGTGGAAAACAGGACAGGGAAAGTGGAACTCCACCACACTGATCGAAAGGACATTCCAGAATGGTGAGGAAGGAGGTAGGGTGTATCTCATGGTATCCAATATTAGGAGAGTTTGCAACTCTTTGCACGCTCCATGTCTTGTTTGCTTTTATTGTCTCCTGGAACTTGAAAAGGAACCTGAGGACTGCAGTTGGGAGATGGGACTTGGCTATTAAATGGAATTTGCCCTCAGGGAGGGGGCACTGGGTGCTGTCCCAGAAAGCAGCTGAGGGTAGGATATGCCCTGTGTCAACTGCGGGGCCTCTCCCACCCCATCCCCTCTTGGAGATACGATAATGGAAATTAAAGTATTTCAAGAATTTAGGAAATCGGGGGAGCTGCATGGTTTGAACAGCTGTTGGCTTGCCCTCCCGCTCTGCTCGCAGTGTCTGAGGGGTTGGACATGTTGAGCTGCTTGTGGTCACTTGGGCAACGTGGCATTGGCGTCTTCCGTGCATTAGTGATCTATTGATAGAGGCTCAAGAATTAGGTCTCGATTAGGCAGAAAGAGATCAGCAAGAACTTAACTCCCCTTGATAGGATTATGCCACCTGCTTGTTCTGGATGTGCAGCTACAGCTCTGAAGATCCAAGAGATGCTGATTGCTCCAAATGCCTTTGGAGTGAGCGAATGCCAGATTTTCTCACTGCTTGGGGTGTAGTGTAGATCCTTGTGAGCCCTAAATTGAGAATTAGTCTTTGTAGAAATGCATGTAATCTTTGTTAAATGCATCTGGATGTGACAAGAGGAGTGGGTGTGAGTTGTTGGGGTCTGAAAGCAGCACACTGAGGTGGCAGATCCTGACTTTTTGGGCTGTGATGTGACATGTTTTTCCACAGTGGGAATTGCTGTTGGACATTTCCGTTACCTAAATCCAAGTAGATAACTGATGGACTCAATCCACATGGGCACCTGAGGCGCTGAGCATTATAATTTGAGGAAATCCTTTGAGCAGGGTGCATCTCATTTGAAGGGAGGCAAGGAGTGCTGCTCCCCTGGCTTAACGCTGTCAAATTCCTTTCTAAGCACACGCAGCCTGTGGTAATTTGATGGTGAGTAATGCAGGGAGCAGGTCTGGAGCACGAGCACCTTGAGATCCAGAACAAGCAAATGAGCAGTGTTGATTCTTACTCCGTGCCCCTGAAGTTTCCCCCTGTTCTGCTATGGGGAAATGCTTGGTCAGACTGGAGTTGTTCTGCTGCTCAAACACCTGCTGGCTTGCACTCATTGCAGCTGTTCTGGCTCTGCTCAAGTTCGGTTTGGGGTGTTAATTGGATTTGCACCAAATTGGGTGTATGGTATAAGTGGTGAAAATATTAATACAGCATGTTACAGTTCTGGGTGCTTTTAGGATGGAGCAGAGGATACAGGGGGAATCTTTGTGGGATGTCCACACTTGGGTAAGCCTTGCTCCTGATGCAGCTGAGGAGCTGGTTTTTCTGAGTAGGGGAAGCTGTTGGGGCACAAAGGACAAAGCCTCAAGTAAAACCAATTAAATGGTGCCCAGTGGAAGGTGTCCTTAACAGTACAAAAAGGATGGAGGGAGATGAGGACAAGGCCAGTGCAGTGACTGAGTTGTTTTTTGGTTGGTCAAACCCGGAGAAGTTGTGGCAAGTTGAGCCTTGGAGCTGTCTGAAACCTGTGAAAAGCTTTGAGCCACTGGCAGGTCAGACCTGCTTAAGGCTGAAGTTTGGGCTGGAAACCTCCAGAGGACCTTTCCCAGCCTAAAATATCGTGTGATACTGGTTAACTACTGTTCTGTGTGCCAGTGTTGGATTTGTGTGACATTGGGCAGGTCATGGAGCTTCTCTGCCCCTGTTCTTATCAGCTTAACAGCATTAACTGCCCTGCTGTGCAGATGAGAGGTGCTAAATACTGCAAGGTGCACACACTGCTGTTCCCTGAGAACTGTGTGTGGGGTCGGCCTGCGTGAGAACTTGTGTAAACATTTGGTTTCCGAGAGGAGAAATGTTAAAAGGCAAAGGAAAAACTGCCTGTTACATTTGCAGAACTCAGGAAGCTGAAACAAATAGCGACCCTTTAGAAAATAAGATCCAGCTGAAGGAAAGTAATAAAGACACAAGTTTCTGGGTGAAATGAAATGTGGTGTGGGAGAAACACGCATTTTTCTTTCAGTTCCCCTGCTGCTCGGTCAAGCTCAGGGTTTGAATTTGTAGCCAGGGTCTAGAAGTTGCTGATGGTGGACAAATGGAAAGATTTCTGTTTACTCTTGACCTAGAGGATGTTTGTGGCTTTTACTCTGGGTAATAAGGCTGAGTGTTGATGCCTGAAAAGGAAGGAGCTCGTATTAGGATGCATTCCTTGGTTTCTTCCCAAGAGATCACTCTGTGTCTCCAAGGCAACCAGCCAAAAACAAGAGTTCTGTTTTGTAGCTGTGTCGGGGTTTTCAGAAACTTGATTTTGGCCTGAATTGGTCAGAAACAGACTGTTCCTGTGAGCAGGGAGCTGCAGTAGTTTGTTAAAACCAATGACCCTTTCTCTTTTGGGGTGTCAGAACCTGACGCAGGTTTTAGTGAGCAGCTTCCTGTGTCTTTTGGGGTGAACAAGCCCTTCTTGTGCTAGGCATCTTCCTTTCCAAACCTTGCATAAGGGTTTGGAAAGACCAAAAAGGTCTTTAATTATGCTCCATACTCAAGAAAGTAGTGTTTAGTGAAACTTCAAGGACTTGGAAAACTTTAACTGTTTGCTGATGCCCAGCAGGAATCTGGGAGAGATAAACAGCAGGTCTTGCACAGCCTGGAAATGCTGTGGGTCAGAAGGAGTCTGTGCAGTCAGGGGTAATAATTTATCTGGAAGGAGGGAGTCAGCCCTGGCAGTTGGACCCCCTGTTCTCTGAAATGCAAATGGTGTTTTTCTTCAAATGTGGAAATCCAGCCTTCCTTTTCCATCCCCATGTCTGACCACTGACTATGGTAGAGATCCCAGCAAAATGGAGCTGCCATGCTCCACATCCTCTGATCCACGTCCTCTGGGGCTTTTTGGAGTGGGAGGGTGGCTGGGACAGGCTGGGAGTGGATTCCAGCACTGCTCTGGTCTGCACAGAGAGAGCTCCAGCCCCTGCTGACGGCGGCTGTGGGACTTGTGACTTTGCTGTGGCCTGAGGGATGCTGCTGGTTCAAGGCCTTTCAGGATAAACAGCTTTATTGCTCCTTCCAGACCTTCAGATATGAGAGTCAGCTGTTAGTCTTGGGGTTGGAGCGGGATCTTGATGAGGGGGAGTGGAGAAAGATGATGTGTTGGAAATAAAAAATGTGTTCCCAGCTCTCTCGTGGAGCTGCTGTGGTGGGACAGGGGCTGTGAAGGTCAGCATGGGGCTGCGTGTGATGGGACACATCAGGAGCTGCAGGTGGAGGGCAGAGACCCAGCCCTGCTCCACCCTGGAGCTCCTGTGCTCCTGCAGGGGTTCAGGTGCCCCTCAGGGCTGTTCATCTGCTGTTTTGAGTTCAGATAAAGCAGTGGGAGTGGGACTCAGTTTGATAATAGGGTTTGCAGCTCTGAAGGGATGTGCCAGGAGCTGCTGGGCAGCTGCTGGAGGAGCTGGCTGAGCTCTCAGAGAGGACAGGATACATGTGCAGGGGTGGAAGGAGACCTAATGACCTTTATTCTAAACTGGGAGTGGGGCAGAGGATGCAGCACACTGTTGGTGACCTCTGCTCAGGGCTCCTCTTTGTACTCTGTTATTGCAGAAAAGCGAAGGCATTTCAGCCTGATAGCAGTGCCAGGAGGAAGGGAAGGCTTTGCTGCAGGATGTGGATCTTTGGGATCTCAGAGGATAAAATCTCGCTCTCCTGAGCTGACAAGACTCAATGGTGGTTTGGTTACCTGCCAGAATAACGTACAATAAAGTTGTTGGTGAGATAGAAATCTGGGTTTCTGCGAAACATGTGGTTGGCATGTTGGAGCGAGAGCTGGGGGAGGATGGAGTGCTGTGGAGCCAGCTGGGCTCCCCAGGAGCAGTCCTGGCTTTAGGCTTCAGGCTCGCCTCGTGTTGGAGGCTGCACTCTGCCTGTGTGTGCAGAGTTTGCCCTGACCGTGTGTCCTTCTGTGTGTCACCCCTGCAGAGCATCCCGAGTGTTTGTCCTCCCCAGGATCCGGTACCTCCTGGGGATCCTGCAAAGAACAATTGTAGCCAGGCTGCCCAAAATGCAGTGAATAACAGGACCTGAGAGCCAGCAGACATCAGGTTGTTGATGGGTTTGGTGTTTTGTGCTTGTCACAGCTGGCAGTTTGCCGTGAGCTGGCAGGCGAGCCGCAGCCCAGTGTGAGCAGGGATTACGGGAACAAGGTTGGTGGGATCCAAACAGTTGGAGTCTAAGGCTAAATGGTCTTCAGAGATGTTCAGCTGAACTTCTGAAAGTTCCAGCTTGCACGGACTTTAGCGTGGTCCATGTCCTAATCTTTTGAGCTGCATAATGTGTCAATGTGGCTTCCAAATTTCCACTTAAAAGTCTGTAAAAAAGTTATTCTAAATACCGCTCAGTTTTCATCACGGGCAGCAGCTTTGTTGGTCTAACCTGCTGAACTTCTTGCTCTGTAGTTTTCCATCTGTTCATTTCTGCTGGAGATGGTCTCCTGTGAGAACCAGGTGTAGGTTTGGGATGTTGGCAGGGATCAACATTTCCAGCTGTTGCCCAGACCTGTTTGGAGCAAGTCTGCACCGTGTGAAGTCTAAATATTAGTGGTTGCCTGAAGTATTTTTTTTTTTTTTGCAATGTGTAACACACATAAATTAACCATAACACAAGTAAATTAACCATAACACAAAGTAATTAACCACGTGGTAGAAGCAAAAGTCTCTGCAAAAAGTCCTTTGATTATGTCATCTCTGTGTTTTGGAGGGGTCAGGGCAGAGATTTGTATTCTTTAGCTCTTGGAGAACTGCATGTTCCTGTTCTGTTTTCCGTCTCTGGCTGTGCTCTGCTGGGGCAGATTCATCTGCCACCTTTAAGGAGGGGCTGTGGCAGTATCTGACATGGATGTATTGCATTTTTAGGAGATGAGGTCAGCAGTGATAAATCATGCTCAGGAAATCAGTGTCTTGGATGATGAAGTGCAGCCCCTCCCCTGCAGAGATGATCTCCATTAACTGTCAGATGGCAGCAGGCTCTCTCACCCAGACGGGGCCATTTCCCTGCCCTTTGCTAATTCCACTCATGTTTTTTCTGTGATGTTGATGTCTGAAGACTAGAAATCAGAATTTGCTGCAGTTACAGCTTTTAAACCACTTCACAAGCTGCCCCCGAGGCTGTCAGTGGGGCAGTGGGTGGTTTTTTGTTTCCCCACTGCCTGCCAGCACCTTGAAGGGCTGGGACTTTGTTGTATGAAACCGTGGCAGAGCAGATGAGTCAGATTTATCTCATCTCTGCAGTGGGAAACTTTCTGTGACTGAGGCTCTCCATGGCCTCACTGCTGCCATGCTTCTCCTCGTGCTGCAGCGACAGTCTGAGCTGCTCCCAAATTCCCCTGGTTCTCTTCCCACCATGTCCTGCCTGCTGCTGTCAGCACTGCAGGGAAGGGGACAGAAGGGCTAAAATAGAAACTCTTACGCAGATAAGAGCCAGGCCTGGCTTTGAAGCTGGTTAGGACGTGCCCAGGGCTCAGCCTGCCCCAGAGCTCCAGAGGAGATTTGAAGTACTTTGTGATGTGAACTCTAATCACGAGGATTACAGTTAACGTTTTCTTAATTAGTTTCCTTAATCTGTGGACCAGATTGGAGATGGTTTATAATTTCCCTCCATCTCAAGGATTCAGTTTGTCTCAGGTTTTGGTTTTCCTTCCCACTCTGGTTTTTCCAGTACGTGGTCATGGTGTTCTGAGAGGAGCAGAGGAAGGACACAATGGGGTGTCTGGGGCAGGGGTCCTGCTGGTCTGTGTTATGTGTGAGGAACAGTAGGGAAAAGGAAAAAGTTTAGTTTCTGGGTGCAGTGGCAGTAAAGGAGATCTGGGTAAGAGCTGCTGCAGCAGCCTCTCCTTCACCTCAGGGGTTGTGCTCACCTTCCTCCCCAGTGAAACATGAATTTAAAACCTATTCACAGCCCAGACTCTTCCTAGTGACTGTAGCGGGATGTGGGGCTGGGAGGATATCACTGTTTGCCAGTTTGTGTAGGAAGAGTCACATGAAGCATCTGTATCACACAGAGGGACTTGACAAACATCCTGGGAAAATGTAGACTGGAGGAACTTGGTGCTGATGTTTTCCGAGAAGTGCCCTTTGGATGATCTTGGGATCTTGGCAGGATGGAGCTGCTGCTTTGTGGGCATTGCAAGGAATGTAGGAAATATCTCAGACAAAACACTTGTGTGCGTAGGGAAATTGTGTCGCTTGCAGCTGGTGAAATGCAGCTCTGAGGGCATAGCCCTAAGGCTCCTGGTGAACCTGCTGCACTTGCTTCTCATCAAGGAAGTTCCTTTTGCATGTTAGAAGAGAGAAAAAGGGCAGGAGAGACATGAACTCTGTTCTGCTGGTGATACTGTTCACGTCACTGCAGCCTTTTGGTCCTGAAGTCTGGAATGAGCTCCTTGACAGGGTGGGAAGTAATTCTGTTCCCAGCCTCCCTCTGTTTCCCATGAAACGATGCTCCATGGGTCCCACTGCAGCCCCAAACCTAGGTATTTGTTTGAGCTGCGCTGGGCAGTCTGGGTTGCCCAGATATGTTTGTGGGTGGCAGCTCCCAGACCTGCACTGCATTGTAGCTACAAATGGGCTGCTCAGAGCTGCCTGGAAAATCCTGTGTGGTTTTTATGAAGACACCAAGTCTTGGCACTAATTGTACCCTGTTTATCCTGCACCCTTTGTGTATTCAGATGAGGTTTGTTTCGTACAAGTAGAGAGATTTGTCCACTTCTTAGGGGCCAAGGAAGTAACATTTGAATTGCTTGTTAAGCTGTGGAAGGCTCTGGCTCCTCTGCCTGCAGATGTGAGGAGGAATAAAGGGCTCCCAGAGTGAATGGCTGCTCTGTGCCCTGGCACACTGGGGCTCCAGCTGTGCTTGTGTGGCCACTGGAATCTCCCCTTGTCCAGCACAGTGAAGAGTTAACCAAGCCACCTGCCCCACATGCTCTCGGGGCTGTCCCTACCCTGTCACCTCGCATCAGGAATTCGAAACTTCCCCGTGTCTTGCCCAAGGAGTTTAATATTTCGAATCTCCATGCATTGCTCCTATCTGCCATGTGCTTCAGCATATTGATTACACAGAGCTGGCTCTGTGGGTTGCCTTGTAAATGGAGACTTTCTTGTTTTGCCTTGTGGCTTGGGAGCTGGGATGTGATCCTGGAGGAAATGTCTCCTTTGCCAGCCACACAGGGCTTCCCTGACGCGCTCCTGCTGTAAATCTTTAGTGCTCTTAGCTCTGCTCTAACTCACTGAGGAGCAGTTAATGGTTGAGCAAAAGTCAGTGTTACTCGCAGGAAACACTTCTTGGAAAAGCATGATCAAGCGAGTCTGTGGTGACACAGACAGCTCCAGTTCCCCAAAACTCCGGTTCCTCTTCTTTTTGTATAGAATGACAAAAAACTACGTTTCTGAAGTGCCATCTGCAGTTTTCTTGGCATACTTAGAATGCTTCAGCCATAGCAGTGCAGGGTTAATCCGATATAGGAGCCAAGCCTCAAGTCCCCTCTGTTCCTAGGGATAGTTGTCAGGGAAAAACCCTTTCTTTCTGTGTCAAGGAAAGGCTTTAGAGGCACAAAAGCTCCTTATCTTCTGAATGATAGCAAATGCCTTGGTGATGTGCTGGTGCTACTGCAGTCCCCAGGGTGCTATTCCAGGCTGCCCACATAGTTTGTGTCTGGAGTTATTCAACAATTTGGGCTGACACATGACTGTGTTTTCAGGACAAGCACAGACACTGAGACAAGCTCATTGCTAACTGCAATCAAAAGGCTCATTTTCCAAAAAATCCTTTATCTAAAAGTTTCTTTTAATGGGAACTGTCTAGATCATTGCCTGCAGGCTGCTGTGAAAAAACTGAAGGTCCCTGCAGAGGTTTGAAGGTTATGAACTGCTTTTCTGTCTCCTTTCACTAAATCTGCTGCTCTGTGGGACTGGTCAGATGGGAAGAGCAGGGTAGACCCTTTGGGGATCTTAGTCCACCATAAAATCTCTGCTTTTGCCCTCTATTTCTAGTCTCACAAGCAGTTTTTTGTCCGTTCAGGCACCATCCCTCTCATTCTATGGCAGATGGGAGGTTGTTCAGTGTTAGACCCTCCTCTTTATACAGGTCCTGAGCCTCCATCCACAAACCTAATGGGTTTGGAGCTTGAGCAGCTTTTCTGCGCAGCTCGAGGGGCTGTTTGCAGCCCTCCCTGGGATGCTCTGTGTGCACAGGCTTCCTGACACTCCCAGCTGGCTGCAGTTTCAGGTGTCAGGTGTGATGTCTTGTGCTTTCATCTCGTTGACCCAATCTTTAGACAAGCAGTGCAGCAGCAAATGTCCCTCGACGTGAGGTGGCACAGGAGCACAAGGTTCTTCAGAAGACTTGTTTTGTCTGTGCTTGGTCTCTCAGAGATGTCGATCCCTCCTTTTTGATTCGTGCTGGACCACCCTTCCTGCAGATAGCAGCCAAACTTTCTGTGCTGCTGAGAGCAGAGGCAACTTCCTCGTGAGGGGAAGAGGAGGGGCAGACACTGATCTCTTGTCTGTGGTGACCAGGGACAGGACCTGAGGGAACGGCTGGAGCTGGGCCAGGGCAGCTCAGGCTGGAGATCAGGGAAAGGCTCTTCCCCCAGAGGGTGCTGGGCACTGCCCAGGCTCCCCAGGGAATGGGCACGGCCCCGAGGCTGCCACAGCTCCAGGACCGTTTGGACAGCGCTGCCAGGGATGGACAGGGTGGCATTGTTGGGTGTCTGTGCAGGGCCAGGGGTTGGTGATCCTGGTGGGTCCCTTCCAACTCAGCGTATTCTGTGATCCTGTGGTTTGATTGCCCAGGTGTGAAAAGCTGCTTTAAATCACACCCAGCAGCAGCTGGCAGCCCACACATGTCCTGGGCAGTCAGTGCAGTGCCTGGGTTTGTCGCTGGGGAATTATTGAGGACAGAGGATGATTAGAGGAAAATTAGTACTTGCAAAGAACAAGTATTGATCCCTGGTGCTGCTCAGCCATTGGGTCTGGTGAGGCACTGGTGGGTTGGGATGTGCTGGAGGCGCTGTGGGATGAAGGGCAGGGATGAAGCCCAGCTTGTGCTTCACCACTTGCTCTCTCATCCTGCTCCTCCAAGGACACAGCAGGGATGGCAGCGGTGCCCTGGCACCTCCAGCAGGAGCCGCAGGTTTGGGAGATGGGAACCACTCACAGGGAAAGGAGATGGGCTCAGTCCTTCTCAGCCTCCCACCCTGCTTTGGGCCGCTGTGATGGGGGTCAAATGCTGCCTAGGATTCTCCCTGCTGGAATGTAGTTATAGGGTAATTTTATTCTCTTTTTATGCCTAGAACATTTTTTTTTCCTGATTGTTTGTTACAAGGTGAAGATTTGGATTACCAGAGGTTTCAGTTCAAAGGGTGTAAACACCCTACGTTATCACTTTGGCTCCTCAGCCAAGCAGCAAATGTGATAATGGGTAGAGAAGAGAAAAGCCAAAGTAAGGAGATTGTTTCTGGAGCTGAGGATGCAGATTAACCCGTGGAGGCTTCCAGAGAGGCCCCTCTGTGTGAGAAGCCATTGGGGTTAGAACTGCCTTGCAGACATGCCCACCTCCTTTTGGAGGTGAGGTAGCTGCTGATTGTCATTGCTCATGTTGTAGGTTGGGTTCTATAAGTTAGTTATTTTATTTTTAATAAATCTCTGTATGTGGGGGCTCTTTGGTGGCTGCTCTGGGTGCACCCTGAGTCCTGACAGCCTGAAACGAGGTTGACTTTCCTTTTCTAAGTGAGCCCTAAATGACTACTCAGATTTACGCTTTGTTGGGCAATGTTTACCCTGGCGTCCCTTTCCTGGATATTCTATTACTCATTGCTGTTCAAATCCTAGCAAATAAATACATGATTTTTGCTATGGCAACAAGACCCTATTGGTTGAACAGCACAATATTCCCTGAAAAGCCTGCTTTACTCTTCCCAGTGTGTCTTGGATTGCTGAGCAGAGTATATATATATATATATATTTATATGTATATATAGGTATGTACGTATGTATATATGGGTTTGGGTTGGACTCTGGGTTTGTGATACAGCTGTGTGTCAGCTGAGCAAAGAGTGACAAATCCCTGCAAACATCCACAGCTGAAGGGTGCAAAATTCTCCCTTGCCACAACTGGCAGCTTGTGCTGGGGCAGAAACAGGGGAAGCTGAGACAGGCTGAGCAGAGTCCCTGGCTGGGCTCCAGCGAGCTCGGCTCTGCTGGGACACGCTTTTCTTCTAAAGAAACGGCCCCTGTTGCCTTTTGTGTTCCCATAAAAGTCTCTGTGGTCTGGCAAGGCGCTGCTGGCTGTGCAAACCTGTTGTCTGTGCCATTACTGGGCTCTTGGTTTTCCTTTTTAGCTGCTTCCTGGGACTGAGGCTGCCTGTGATCCTCACACACAGGCTCAGTTCTGCTCTGTAGCCGCTCAGAGTGTTTCTTTGCCCCATGTGTCCCCTGGTTTTGCCTCAATGATTCGCTCTCCCTGTTCTCTTGGGTCATGCAGAGCTGCTTTGCGCTTCCTTGAAACCATGTCGTGCTCAGAGAGGGGAGTTCGGCTGCTACCACAGCAGGTTTGGGGCTCTCTCCCCACTGGCAGGGCTGACTGAGTGCCCCAGGGTCCATCCTGTGCCAGTGCCTGGTTGTGCCTAGTGTTTGCTCTGCCTGGGTGTGCCCAGGGCTGTACTGCAGCAGCTGTGGGGCTCTGGCTGGTCCTCAGGAGCAGCTCTGGCAGCAGGGGCTGGGATCTGCCATGGGGCAGGTCCGTGTGGTTCGGGAAGCTTTTGCCACGGTGCCCCCGTGCCACACACGACTTGTGTGTGAGCCTTGGCAGGGGTCTGGAGCCCAGCTGTGCCCTGGCTGCCAGGGCTGACTGATTGCCCTGTGAGAAGGGCTCCAGCATTGCCTCCTGCTTCAGCTGGCCGTGGGGAGTGGCAGCTGTTGAGTTTGGGGCTGTTGGTGTTACCTCTGGGCTCTGTGTGGGATGTGGGTGTCTCCAGGCCATTTCTGCTCTGTTCTGCTCTTTGGTTTTGCTTCCTGCTGTTGCTGTTTTCTCCTCCCACACTGCACGCATCTTTGGTCCAAACTGGACTCAAAGTCATTTTTCTTAGAGATTTCCTCCAGATAGCAGAAAACCAGGAACATTTAGTTCCATCTCCCAAGCTTAAGGTCTAAACACAAGGCATATCTCTGCTGTCTCCTTTGTCTTCCATGTTTAGCCAAGTACTTCTTGGCCTGCAGTGCCGTTTCCAGCACTGGTAAGTGGCCTGTGGGCAATGTCTGGTTCTGGGACAGTTCCTGAGCTTCCAGGAGCCCTGGACACCTCCACCCTTGTGGCTTTCGTGCCTGGCAGTGTGGCTCATCCCCCAAGACAGACACCACATTGTGAGCAGTGACAGCCTGGCTCGGCTCAGGGAGCATCTAGGTCAGCAGCAGGGATGGGAAATTCAGGGAGCAGCAACTGGATTGCTCTAAGCTTCAGGACCATTTTATTCCACCCCCTTTTCTCTGAAATAGATTCTCTTCTCCCCGTGTGTCATTTGGGGAAACTCAGAGTGGCTCTGGCCAGGGCTGGGGCAGGGAATGGGGAAAAGCAACTGCTTGCCCTCTCTGCAGCTTCCATCCTGTCTTCTCCTGGGAGCAGGGGAAGGCAGCCAGCCTGTGTCCAAGGTTTATCCTGCACTGGGGCAGAGCAGCACAGAGCTCCAGCTGTGGATTTGCAGCGTGGAGGAGCTGCAGCTGCTCCCTGTGTTACCCAGATTCGAGCTAAGCTCCCCTCGCTGCTTTGCTGAAAAGCAGCAGTGAAATGCTCCCTGTCCTGTTCTGATCCCTCCATAGCTCCAGGGCTCCTGTCCATGGGCAGCACAGGTGGCACTGGGACCTGCTGGCAGCTCTGGCCCTTGGGCACATCCCAGTGTGACTTCAGCAGCCCCCAAAAGCATCACTCTGGTGTTCTGACAACTGCTGTGGCAGGGAATGGGTGCACCTGGGCAGCACCGTGGTGTTTGAGAGCTGCTTGGGGCCAGGTGCCACTTCCCTGCCGGTGGGGGACTTTGGAAATTGCAGATCTGGCACATGGGATAAATGTGCTGCACTTGCTCCTTGCCACGGAGGCAGCTGGAGAGATCCGAACCATCCTGTTCCTGCCTCCTGTCACAAGCTGCCATGTCCTTTCCATTCTGCTTATAACCCTATTAGCTGAATTTTAATTGTATTTAGAAGAGAAGGGATCACAACACCCTTTTAGACAGCTGCTCCTGAACCTTGATCTGTGTTGGCTAAATACTTCCCTACTTCTGGCATGAACTTACTCCTGGCAAGCTTACCCTCCTTGTTTGTCTGCTGTGTGCTGGCATCAGCAGTTCTCTGCTCCTTGGAGGTTATTTTCTGGAGTACTTACAAAGAGCTGTTACACTTTTTCTCCACTTTTGCTGGTGTGAAGTTTTTGCCAGTGAATCTCCTCTGCACCTGTTGAGGTGACCTGTAACCAGATCCCTGGAGCACAACGGTAGATAATGATTAGGACAGGGAGGGCTGCAGGGGAACAAACCCTTCTGTCAGCTTTTCTTTTCAGCTTGGAAGAGCACATCTGGAGTTAACTCCACCACCTGCTGGGTGTTACAGGGAGGATGGAGCCAGGCAGTCCCTATTTCCAGCAGAAATGCCTTGCTTCATTCCTGGTTTATTTAGGCAGCATCCTAATGATGATTACAATCCTATAGCCAGTCCCAAATTTTATTCCTCAGTTATTCACAGGCGATGAGCTTCTCTCAGAGCAAGGGTTGGTCTTTAGCACCATTCCATTTCTAGTGTTTTTGCTCTCCAGTCTTCTTCATGACCTATAAAATTCTGGTTTGCCCTTGATGAACTCTTGTGTTTGAGTCACTTTCTCAGTCTCCCAGTGACTGTGGAAAGGTCATGAGTGACAATATAAGATAAAACTGGTTTCAAACCAGAGCCTTTAAGGCCTCCCCCTTGTCCAGTATTTTCCCTGTCTGCTACCACCTGTTACCATCTCTCCTTTAGCTGCTTCCTTCCCACTTATGGTTTTAAGTCCCATTTTATGTAGCTTAAATAGCTCTTTGCCAGAATGTTCTCCCAAGACTGGAGTCCTGATCATGGATGTTTCTGTTTGGAGCATGGGCACACAAAGGAGTAGTTAGGCATTAGCAAAGTCACCTTTCCAACCTGTGGATGCTTTTCTGCTTGGCAGCACTGATCCCGTGAGAGACACTGGCAGCTCCTCCTGGGTGCTGATCAGTGTGAGCTGATGGCAGAGGGCACAAAGCCAGAGGCTCTCTGGACCCCTAGGCCTCCTGCCTCCATCCCATCCATTTGGGGTTTCCCTCAGCATGGCAAGAGATCCACCAAGGCACATGGGGAGGGACGGGGGGATCTGCAGTGGCTGCTTCAAACCAGGGGGCAGCCCTGGCATGTGCAGTGGCCTGTGCCAGAGCCAGCATGGGGATCAGTGGGTTCTTGTGCTTCTCTCTGATAATTCTCCTTTGCTCTTGTCCAGATGAAGATCTCTTTCAACGAGACAAGTTTGCAGACTATGTTTGAGTACCCCTCAGAGAGCTCCCTGGCAGAAGAGGATGAGGAAGAGGAAGGCCATGCTTCTGAAACAGAGGAGGAAAAATCTCGTACCTTTTATGTTCCACGCCCAAATGGCACTTTGCATTCCAGCACACCTAATTCAGGTGAGTGAGACACTGTGTTGGCACTGTGGGGTTTCTGGTAGTGTCTGACACTGTCCATGTTTTCTACACAGCCTTAAGGGGCTCCATGTGGGGGGAAATGCTAATGGAGGTGAACAGGGATGCAGATGGGAAGTTTCCAGGCTATCCCTGCTGGAATCCTGGTCCCACTTCCTTTTGAGGTGGAGAGGAATATTTACCTCATCTTTCTCCTTCCAGCAGATTTATCCAGCTACACCCCAAAGCACTCCGTGAAGTTCAGTGAGTGGCAGGAGCAGAAGTATGAGGGTCCTGCTGCAGAGGGAGCCCTCCCAAAGGAAACTGATTCCCATGGGAACCAAGTCATGGTGAGGCTATAAATAAGCAAGTGTTGTGCTCTCTTGTGGGGTGGGGGTTGTTCTGGGATGTGCCTTTCCCTGCACACCTGTGTTTATATTCCTGACCGGGGTGCTGTGTCACTACTCCCAAAGGGACCAACACCCTGTCCCCCTGCCACTAACACACCTGCCTCTCCCTGGCTGTGTGAAGGAGACTCAAGGCAGCTGCCACACTCTGTGCTCAGCACAGGAAAGACGTGGATCTATTGGAGTAAGTTCAGAGGAGGCCATGGAGATGCTCCAAGGGCTGGAGCCCCTCTGCTCTGGAGCCAGGCTGGGAGAGCTGTTCACCTGGAGAAGAGAAGGCTCCAGGGAGACTTTAGAGTCCCTTCCAGTGCTTGAAGAGGGCTTGTGAAAAAGAGGGAGATTGATTTTTTTAACATGGTCAGGTGAAAGGACAAGGGGGAACGGTTTTAAATCAAAAGGGAAGAGATTTAGATTAGATATTAGGAAGGAATTGTTCCCTGTGATGGTGGTGAAGCCTTGGCACAGGGTGGCTGCCCCACCCCTGGAAGTATCCAAGGCCAGGTTGGACGGGGCTTGGAGCAATCTGGGATGTTGGAAGGTGGAAAGTGTCCCTACCCATGGCAGAAGGTTGGAACAAGATGGGTTTTAAGGCCTCTTCCAACCCAAACCATTGCAGGGTTTTATGATATTCCAGGGCACGTTTGGAGGGGGGGACTAACCAAACACACTCGATTAACCTGGGCAAGGTGCCAAGGCACCATCCAAGGGTGTAAGTGCTCCTTTGGCCCGGGTTTGACGGCACCTCCGTGTCCCTGTGCTCTGCCCACAGCTCACCCCGGCGGAGAAGGGCGGCCTCTCGGATTTCAGCAGCGAGCCCGCACTCTATTTCTGAGCCTCATCCCCGGTGCTGCAGCAGCGGCTGCTGGGCTGGATGAGGCAGTGCAGCCGCCGTGTCCCCGCGGGAACCGCCACGGAAACCGCCCCGAAACCGCGGCGTTCCTCGGATCCTGCTGCCAAGGGCGGACCAGATGCAATCAGGCATCTTCAGAGAATATTTGCACTGGATTTTGGGACCGAATTACTGCTTTCGAGGCATATGATTTATTCTGCCTGTGGCCTTGCATATTCCTTGTTCAAGATCAGCTGCCGGTTAGGCAAATGTGGGAAGGACATCTGTAATCCCAGGATGGATGTTGATTTTTCTCAGTGCTCATCTGAGTGTGGCACTGTGCAGGGTCTGGATGGCTTTTGTGACCCTTCTCCCCAGTGGAGGATGGCTCTGGCGTTGGAGCACTGGGAGCACTGGGCAGTTAAGTGGGTTCACAGCGTGGCTGTGCTTTGACACATTGGGTGTCAGTTTGGAAAGCCATTGAAGGCTCATGGTTTGTCCTTGGCATGTTTCTGGCTCTGCTTTCACTGAACCATCATGGAATTGATGTGCTAGTTACGTGCTTGAGTTCACTGAACACCCTGTGGGAGGCATGGGAAGAGCAATGAATGCCTTTAGCTTTAGGTGTTATTTTTGCACCCATCAGTAAAGAAGTGTCCAGACTGTCTCGAGCCTCTTGAATATTCCCAAACATTGGCCATAGCTTTGATCTGTCCTTCCCAACTGTGGCATCCAGTCTCTGGGAATTGCTGGTTGTGCTCCAGTTTGCCAGTTCCTCTTGTTGCTTTGTTCTAGATCTGACCGATCTCTCTTGGTTGCTTCCTTCGAGCCACGCTCGCTCTGCTCCTCTAATCAAAGCACAGGAGGGCAGTTTCACTCCTTTCTTCTGCAGAACTTGAACAAGGAATGTGGATTTTTTTGTTGTTTTTTCTAGGATTTTTATAGTTCTATTTTAATTGTTTAATGCAGCCAATATGCAAAGGAATCTGCTAGAATCTTCCATTCAAATTTTCTACTACTGTAAACTCAGGGTCAAAATTGCACTCTGGAACAGATGGAGCAGTGCTGCTAATGTGATTTGTACTTTGGGATTAAAAGAGATGTGGTGGGAACAGATCCAGCCTCGTTGGGCTTCATGGAATGAGCAGTACCCCAACGTGGGGCTTGATCCAAAGGAACAGGCTGGTATCTTTGATTAAATTTGATGGCTATTGGTTTGTCTGTTATATATAGATGATGAATGTCTGCTCAAGTGACACTGATCTGTGAACTGAAAATGCTCTGCATACCTTGCACTTGGTTTGGTGCGTGTCGTAGCAGCAGGGGAAGGTTGTTCTGCTGAAAAACACAGTCAGGATTAAATGTTAGGACATACCTACTTGTAGTTGTTCCCTTCTGCCCTGGGTGCCTAAATACTTTTTGAAAGATAATGTAAAAAAAAAAAAAGAAAAAGAGCTACTCAGTAGTTTGTTAGATGTTGGCTGGGGGGGCCACAAAGAAACACTTTGCACCTCCTTGTCCTTTCCAAGCTAATCTGAGATCTGCTCCCTGTGTGACTTGCCAGGAGCAGGATGTGTCTGCAGAGAATCTGCCTGGGATGTGGCACAAGGACCATGGAATTCCATGTGTTAAGGCTTCTCGTGTTAATGAAATATTTCAGGATAAGGTGCTGGGACTGGGGCAGAATGAGGGAAAATGTGAGACTGCTGAGGAGTGCTAGATTTAAGGGGTGAGTTCTCAGCACAGTTTTCTAGCAGAAAAGATCCCAGTGAGCATCTTTCCCTGTGTAAAGCCAAGGCAGCTCTGTTTCTAGATTCTAGCTTAGCAAAATTACAGGTGGTAAAGCAAAGCTGCTTTCAGTTAAGGTGGGGACAAGGTGTGTGAAGTAGTCCTTAGTTCTGCTATGGATCTGTGAGGAATGCTAGAGCCAACACGGTCCTGCATCTCGTTCCCCTGGCCTCAGGCAGCTGAACAGTGCTCTGGTGTGCTGCACTCGGTGAGTTAATTGTGCCTGCAGCCCTGTGGGCAGGACATCTCGGGGCTGTGGGGAGTGTAGAGTGTGCTGCTCTCTCTCCTTCCCCAGTGATCCTGCTCCACCTTGGAGCTGTGATTCACACCTCACTGAGCACTCCTTGGCACTTCCCAGTTTTGTGCTCTAACCCCTGCCCAGCTCCCTCCAGGCAGAGCAGGGTGAGCACTGTCCTGAGGGCAGGAGCAGCAGCTGATCAGTCACCTGAGATGAGCTTCAGGAGCACTGTGCTCAGAATGAAGGGTATTTGTTTTGTAAATGCCTACCCTGATCTGTAGCGTTTGAGGATCAGCTTTAGTGGATCTCTAATACCAAAGCACGTCTGAAAGGAAAATTTACTTCTGCAAAACAAAGACTTTTATTAAATGTGGCATCCTTGTACCAGAAGGTACAAGCACCTCTCCCTGGCCAACAGGACTTTCCAGGCTGAAGAATAAGTTTAGGAACGCTTTTGTCGACGTGCTCGTAGTCCTAATGAAGTGCTTTGTGGCTCAATGGCTTTACCAAGATCCCTCATTTCTTCCTTCAGGACATCTAGCAATGTCTGAGAATTGTCCAGTATCTGGGAAAGAAATAAAAATAGCTTATTTTTACATAAACTGTTTCTCTTATGAGTTCCCTTCCAATTCAGCTGATCTGCTTTGCAGCAAGAGGGGTTCTCCAGCCCTTCAGCCTCTAATTCCTGGTGATGTATCATCCTGCCTCACTGTGGGAATATCTGTGGGGGAATTTCTCTGGTTTATGTTCCTATTCTGAATATGAAAGGCCTTTAGCAATTTATCTGCCTTAGAGCATGAGGCAGAGAACTTCCTGAAGCAGACTGGGGGGTTTTTGGTGGGTTTGGTGTTTTTTGGGTTGGTTGGGTGGGGTTTTTTAAGGGAGATTTAGTACCTGGGCTGTTTAGATCAGTATTAAATCATGCTCAGCTGACCCATTTTCAGCTCTCTTCCACTGTTAAAACTGCTCAGTTTGGGTTTCTGGCTTCAAGACTAACTCAACTCTACAGTGACCTTACATCAGACTAGATATTTTATTAATTTTCTATTTTTAGTTCACATAACCTAACCTCCCTGCTTACTATGCTCTAGGCAACAAGAAGTTTAGGAGACCATGCTGGCTGTCCATCTCACCAGTTAAAAATTTTAACACAGTGGACAATTGTAACCAAATGTCCCAAAAATCATTCATATTTCTGTGGGTTTGTGGAAATCACCAAATGGCCAGAGAGAAGCTGAGGGAAGTGCCCCACAGGATGAGGTGCTGGAGGAGGGTGAAATCCTGTGGTGGCTGGCAGAAGGCAAGGAGTGATCACAGACTAGGGATGTACATCCACAGGAAAGCAACTTTGTTACTAATTTCCATCTGCAGGACACCTGTATCCCCTACTCACCACCTCCTTCCTTTTCTCAGTTCATTTCAATAAACAAATTCATCTGTAGGCTGGGGGTGTGACTTGGACCACAGGCAAAGGGGCTGTTGGTTTGCATCCTTACAACATAATTTTTAAGCTTTTAAATTTTTATGTGAGTTTCCCTCTTCAAACCATCAGGTTTTAAAGGAGGTCGAGGAAACAGCTCCAGCCTCATCTGAAAAGTGATTGCCATGGGAAAGTACTGACTTTGAAAGGAAGAGGAGCTAACACAGTAGTTGGTCACATTCAAAAAGCAAATGGGAGGAGAACTTAGGCAGAAGCTAATAGGGGAAAAGGTGCTTCTGACCCAAACTGGGCCTGGTCACCAAGAAAAAAAAAAAGATTGTCTGAAAAGTGGCTGGGAAGATTTTTTAAAAAACAAAAAAAAAAGCTGTTGGTGTGTAATGCAGAAGTGACCAGCTGTGACCCTGTCTGTGCGGTCAAGCAGTCCCTGCCTGGCAGTAACACACACAGGAAAGGTGAAAGGGTAGAGCTGTCCTAGGAACCAAAATGAAGCCAGCCCTCATGCTGCTTGCCTCCTTCCCACCCTTTACTGCCCCAACAATTCGACTCTTTTAATGATATTAGTCCATTAAAGATTAAAAAAACTACACTACATGTTGGGCAGGAAGAGTGGCATGCCAACAACTCCACCAGCACCGTTGTTACCTGCATTAGTGGGATCGTGGGTCGGTGTAGTGTCTCTGGTTTCCTTTTTCCCCCAAACCATGGGTGTGAGATGGTAATTTTTAGGGGTCTGTTCCAAGAGGCATTTTGGATGTATTTTGACAATAAACTTTGCCCAAGCAGCACCAAAACAAACCCCAACCCAACCCGCTCTTGATGAGGGTCTGTGTGCCAGAGCTGCATCCTGAGCCCAGGGCTGTTGTTTCAGCTGCAGTTCTACGACCCAAGGAGGAGTGGTGGTTCATCGAGGTGCCCAAACCGACCTTCAGGCAAATCCAGCCGCTGAGTTCACATGTATTTATAGATATGTAGCCTAAATCTCCCCTGACACACCATTAGGCTGGAGATCAGTTCTTCCCCCAGAGGATGCTGGGCACTGCCCAGGCTCCCCAGGGAATGGGCACAGCCCCGAGGCTGCCACAGCTCCAGGAGCGTTTGGACAATGCTCTCAGGGATGCCCAGAGGTGTTGTTGGGGTGTCTGTGCAGGGCCAGGAACAGGACTCGATGATCCCTGTCCACCTCAGGATATTCTGATTCCATGCTTCCCTCGGGTCCCGTCCCAGGTCACAGAGAGCACAGAGCGCTGCTGTCCCTGCTCCCCTCACGGGGAAGCTGCACACCGCCATGTGTCCCCTGCTCTCCTCCAGGCCGAACACACCGTGTGCCCTCAGCGCCGCTCGCTGTCAGTACCTGCCTGGAGGCCGTGTCCAAGTCGGCGATGGTGCTGTCGATGTGGGCTCGGGCGGACCGGAGCCCCGCCAGGCTCTCGCTGGTGTCGGCCAAGCGCCGGGAGAGCGTCGCGATGCGCGCCTGCAGCCGGCTCCGCTCCGCCTCCTCGGCCTTGATCCGCCCGCTCAGCTCGTCCCGCCGGGCGCGGAGCTCCGACAGCCCTGCGGGGCGGCACCGTCAGACGGAGGGGCCCGCTCGCCCTGCTCTGCCCCGGGCCCGCTCACCCCCGGCCCGCTCACCCTCCCGCAGCGCCGCGTGGTGTCCCTGCAGCGCGGCCCCGGTGCCGCTCGTCGCCGCGGCCCCG
>VZRL01001648.1:772196-783378 GCA_013397895.1 Origma solitaria | reverse complement strand
AGGATGGGAAGGGCGTTGGGCTGCGGCGGGTGGTATCTGCTGGGGGCTGTCAGGGGAGGGCCGCGGGTCCAGCTCATCTCTCCCCATCACCCCAACCAGGAGCGGGACCAAAGGGCCACAGCTTCCCTCCCTCCGAGGGAGCTGGCGTTGGCCAAAGAAGGGTTTTGCCCCAGAGCGTGGCGTTTCAAGCACCCAAGGGTGGCTTGCAGCATTCCCAGCAGCATCTGTGTCCTGCAGCAGCCACCAGCAGGGACAGCAATAATGTGTGTGGGTGTTAGCCCTGGGAGGTGGGCGCTGGGCTTCCAGCAGTGGGCTGAGACCCTGGCAGGTCCTCATGCAGGAGCAGCATCCCCTCGGTGCAGTTTAACAGCAGAGTCCCTGTGTGCTCCATCAAGTTCTTAACTTGTGTCCCCTGTGCTTTCCAGGCAGCCCCAAGGCCCGAGGCTGTGGGGCCGCTGCAGGATGCCGAGCTCCGAGCAGCCCTTGGTGTGCTGCACTGCTACGACTTGCACTCCATCGTGGAGGAGTGGTTCATCGAGGTGCTGCAGACGGACCTGCAGGCAAATATAGCCCCCGAGTTCTGGAACTGCATTGGCCAGTATGAGAACACGGCCGAGGAGCCCCAGTGCGCTGCACTGCTCCTGGACGCATTCAGGCTGCTCAAGTGCCGCCTGGAGCCCTACCTGAACAGCCTGGAGCTCCTGGAGCAGTGGACCAAGGCAGGCCTGCTCCTGGGGACAGGTGCTCAGACGCTGCAGGAGAAGGTCTACACTATGTTCAAAGCTATCCTCTTCTTCTCCACGACCAAATCCTTCCAGGAGATCATCCAGCAGTTCTACAGCCGCACGTTCAGGATATACATGCGGCAGTGGAAGAAAGGAGAAGATGCAACAAATGACTGTGAGAGCAGCATGAGTGAGACCGAGCAGGAGAGTGACACGGAGGAGGGTGGAGGAGAGGGCCCGCTCTGTGCAGGCTGCAGCAGCAAGAGGGAGCAGTGCTGGTGCCCCGAAGCCATGGAGCAGTTCCAGCAGCTCAATGACATTCTGTAGGTGTCTCAAGGGGTGGTGGCTGTCACTCGGAATGAGGGACGGTCTGGATGGGGAGCAGCAGCAGGTTTTATTGATCCCTGGGAACAGCAGTTGTGTGAGGCCAGGCCATGTTATGGTCCTGGGTAGTGAACTCAACACAGCATTGCTGCTGCTGGTGGTTGAACAAGAGCAGATCTTTAGACAGGATGTTCCTCTCTGTGGGAATGACAATATCCTCCTCTTGCTCAAAGGCCTCTGATCACAAAGAAGCAAACTAGTGGAAGGTGTCCCTGCCTGTGGCCGGGGTTTGCACTAGATGATCTTTAAGGTCTTTTCCAGCCCAAACCATTCTGTGATTCTGTGAAACTCTTCTACATTAAAAAGCTTTTGATGGCTATAATTAATATCTGTAAGGAAGATGGGATAGCAGTAGTGTCGTGTGTTGTAAATGTAGTGCATCTATCTGTGCTCTGAGAGCATGTGGACTGAGCTAGGCCTGCCTCTGTGGAATGTACAGGGAGAAAGGTGCCTTCAGGTATGAGATTTTCTTGATTTGCTTGTGCCTTTGCTTCCACATGCTCCTGATGGTGCCCCTGTGCCTGCAGCCGCCGGCTGAATTTGCTGGAGAGGGTGAGCGCCGACGCTGTCACCACCATCCTGCACAGGATGATCGAGGAGAGGATGGAGCAGCGCTGCCGGGGGGAATATGAGCACTCCTTCCTGAATGAGTTCCAGGAGGTAAGGCAGGCATGGGGATGAGTCCTCCTTGGGAGATGTGCAGCTGTTGTTGGTTTTTAGCAGCTCAGGTTAAAAGCAGATTCCACCTAAAAACACCTGGTACAGGGCTATGAATTCCACCCCCCTGGCAGGAGAAGTGGTTGAAAGTCCCCATTTTGGCTGGTGCTGGAGGGGAAGGTTTGCTCTGACCTGTGCATGATGGGCTGTCACATTTCAGTGATGAGGGAATTTCTGTGGTTCCAGTTTGCAAACCACAAGATCCACAGGTGCCACCTGGCCTGCAGAGGACTCTCCCTCTGGGTAGGTGAGCCCATAATTAGAATTTCTGTAGGTGTTCTCAGTCCCCTTTCCAATTCCCCTCTGAATTAGGAAGCAAGGATGAGAGAGGTATTGATCTGGTATTGATCTCACCAGTGGCCGCACAGAGAATCAAAATCTTTGCAGCTGCCCAGTTGCTTTACAGCTACTTAAACTAAGTTTGTGTAGAGCTGTTTACCCAGCATGAGCTTAAAATAAAATTCTTCTCTGGGTTGTCGCTCTTCCAGGACGCAGTCCTGAGCTCTGTGCCCCTTGACCATGACCTTGCCTTTGCCTGTGCTGGAGAACCAGGCCTGCAGCCATGTTCCCCTGCAAGCTAGACGTGCTGGATCCCTCACTCTTTGCCATGCCAACCATTTTTGTTGCCTGCAAACATTGGGAATCTTTCTGTGCTTACTTCCTTTAAGTTGTTGTGCAACACTTTCTTTACTTGACTTTGTGTGAAATGCTTTTAGATGACCTGGAGATTGTTTAGGGATATTTAAGGGCACCACAGAAAACACAACTGCATTCTGCTCATCAGATGCTGCCCTTGCTTACACCTCTTGTTTGGCCACAGAATATTGGAGCATGTCAGAATTAGGAAGAGATCATTTTAAGAAAGAAAAAGAGCACAGGCCTGGTAATCTAAAGGTAAAATGGAGAAGCCTGAGAAACAGCTCATTAAAAGTACAGGTGCTGAGGGCAAACCCTCTTTGCAGACACAGCAGCAGCTGCCTGGAGTGTCAGGTCACAATCAGGCTGTAACAGGAGCACTCAGGGAAGATAAACTCAGGGGGAATAATGGGTTGGTTTGATAACAATTCCTTAAAATCTAGTTGCTTTGCATCAGTTATAGTCCTGTCCTTCTGTCCTTTAAGGAGTTCTTTATCAGCTTCTCCACAGTTTTGCCCTGGTGTTTGTAGTACTCAGGTTTGGCCATGCAAAACTTGTTCATTTCTTCAGTGTTTCCTCAGTCAAGTAGATAATTAAAAATGAACGCCAGCAATCCAAACCTTGACTTACCATTTTTGTTTCAGGCTGTCAGAATCTAGTTATCAAAAAATACTAGTATCTAGTAGTAGAATAGTAATATAATACCTAGGAGTATATTGGCACTCAAATACTATCCCAGGAAGTAGCATAAATTTGCCAACTTAATGGGAAAAAAGGCATTTCTTTTGAACATCTGGATATTGTAACTGAGTGCGTTTGAAACTTGGCAATTACACATTTCTCACTAAACCTTCTGATGCTCTCTGCTCCAGTTTTTATTTTATAATTCAGTGAATAGGCTGGTACTTGAGGTTTCAAGTGCCTGAGTTGAGTTGGGTGTCTGTGACTCCTTGTCTTGCTTTGCTTTTCACTGATTTCAGGAGCCATAGAAATTTTGGGCCAAGAATGGTGTAATGGGCAATTTGCTCATTTTCTCATTAAAGGGACGGTTCTGCAAGTATAGAATGGGATGGAATTCTGCAAGAATGGAACAGGCTGCAGGTTTTGGAATAAACCCTGACCTTTTTGGAGCCCAGCGCCTGTGCGCAGTCCATGGTCACCCCTTATCTCCTCACACACAGCTGCACAGTCCATATCCTGTATCTTTAGCTAAGGTTCCAGTTCTTTCAGCTGGGCTTTCCCCAGCTGTAACCCAGGCTGGGGCACATTTGAAAAGCAGTGGGGGGTGGTGCTATCCTTGTCCAGCAGCCTGTTTCTGCTGGCTTTGGTGGGATGGGTTAGGACATGGTTGTGCATCCAGTTCTGTGCTACCACATCTGTGTCTCCCTCTCCTCGTGCAGTGGATAGAGAAGGTGATTGGGTGGCTCAGCAGGGTGTTCCTGCAGGATGGCCCCTCGGCACAGTCCTCCCCAGAAGCCAGCAGCACCCTGAAACGCTGGCGCTGCCATGTCCAGAGGTTCTTCTACCGCATCTATGCCAGCATGCGCATCGAGGAGCTCTTCAGCATCATCCGAGGTGCTTCACCCTTGGGCTGGGGCTGGATGGAGGAGAGAGATCTCTGATGTGCCACACTGCCTCCCCCTGCCTTCCCTTGGAGCCTGGCACTGCTCCTGATCGCTGCTTGGTTTGCAGATTTCCCAGAATCAAAGCCTGCTGTGGAGGACCTCAAGTTCTGCCTGGAAAGGACTAACCAGAGGCAGCAGCTGCTCAGCTCCCTGAAAAGTGCTCTGGAAATGCGACTTCTGCATCCTGGTGGGTTTTACATCCCTGCTTGTGTCCTGACACTTTGAGGAGCCTGGGCTTGAGTGGGGATCTTCTGGGAGCTGGTCTGGTTTCCTGTTCGATGAGTGAGGGGCAGTCAGTGTGCCCATCACATGGTCTCCATGTTCCAGTGGGCATGGCAGCAGCAGCTAATTGCATCCCAGCTCCTTTTGGCCTCATTTTTACTCTATGGTCAGGAGCACAAAGTTTAGCTTTGCTCCAGGTGGGCAAAGGCTTCTTTGCTCTATCAGGACTCAGCTCTGGGCCTCTGTTGGTGCTCAGAACTGGTTTCTCACGCACACAGATCTGATCTCCTGTTGCCTGGGGCTGTAGGGCAGCAAGCCCTCCTCCTCCAGCACCACACATACAACAGAGGGCTTGGACCATCCAAGCTCCTTCTATCCAAGCCATTGGTCTGTGCTCCAGGACTCTGACTCCCTCTGCTCCTCTCCTGTAGGAGTCAACACCTCGGACATCATCACTCTGTATATCTCGGCCATCAAGGCCCTGCGGGAGCTGGACCCGTCCATGGTTATTCTGGAGGTTGCCTGTGAACCCATCAGGAAGTATCTGAGGTGAGAGATGTCCAGGGCAGTCTGACACATCCCCTTTTCTTCCTCTCCCTTCACTTACTCCGTTTCCGTGGCTGCTGGCAGGACTCGGGAGGACACAGTGCGGCAGATCGTGGCCGGTCTCACGGGGGATGCTGAGGGCTCGGGTGACCTGGCAAATGAGCTCTCCAAAGCTGACCCAGTGACCCTGGAGAATGGCCAGGAGAGCGATGATGACATCTCAGAGCCAGGGGACTGGGTTCCTGACCCGGTGGATGCAGATCCAGGTGAGATGCCAAGCCCAGGAGTCCTGGCAGTGTGCTGGTTTCCCCAGTGGCTGTAGCTGTGACCAGCTCATTTGCTGGTCCTCTGGAGATGGGCTGGGGCAGGTCCCTGGTAACCTCACACTGTTGTCTGCTGGGTCCCACCAGGAAAATCGAGCTCCAAGCGTCGCTCCTCAGACATCATCAGCCTCCTGGTGAGCATCTATGGCAGCAAGGACCTGTTCATCAACGAGTACCGCACGCTGCTGGCTGACCGCCTGCTGCACCAATTCAACTACAGTGCTGAGAGGTGAGGCCCCAGTGCCCAGGCCCAGGGCTTTCCAGGGCAGAATCACCTGAGTTTCCTTCTGTCTGCTGTCTGAAGGGTAGAACTTTCACACTTGGTCCTGTCCACTCTGCTGTTTGTGGAGCCAGGAATGTCTCTGGCCCTTTTCTTTGAGCTTTGAGTTTGACTCTAGAATTCCATGTTCAGTCCTGCCCTTGGTTTGTGCTGATACGGCAACGTGTAGGAAACTGAAGGTGCTGACACCCTCTTAGCTTCATCCCACGTGTTGTGATGGCCTTCCCAAATGGAAGGGATGGGAAGGTCTTTGTTTTGGAAACACAGGAAGTTCCACATGAACATGAGGAAGAACTTCTTTACTGTGAGGTGACCGAATATTAGAAGAGAAGCCCAGAGAGGCTGTGAAGTCTCCTCCCTGGAGATATTCCAAACTCATCTGGACACAATCCTGAGGGACTGCTCCAGGGGACCTTGCTTGAGCAGGGAGGTTGGACTGGATGAGCTCCAGTGCACCTTTCCAGCCTGAACCATTCTGGACTCTGTCTTCAAAAAGCTGCTGGCTTAGAGGAATGGCTGTTCCTCACTCGGGTACCAGGAACCATCCTGGGCAGACACTGCCTTGCAAGGCCTCCTAGGAAGAGCAGCCTTCTGTCAGGGACTTCCTTTTTCTGGCTGTGTGGTGAGGGGTGGAGGCCAAGCCAGGTTTGGTTTGTCCATCTGAGGGACCCATGCCTGACCTGCTGTGTCTCTTTCCAGGGAAATCCGCAACGTGGAGCTGCTGAAGCTGCGCTTTGGTGAAGCTCAGATGCACTACTGTGAAGTCATGTTAAAAGTAATTTCCTTTTATTTCTTTTAATTCAAGTCCTGTGTGTTTGAACCCATTGGGGAAGAGGAGGAACTTGAGTGACCCAAAAAGGGTCTTCTAGGAAAGTGGGGGTCCCAGAATGCCAGTGAGGGGTTGATTTGTGACAGGCTGAAGTGGATTTAAATCATGTTTCTTAAGCCCTGTGGGTTGAATTATCGTCTCTGGGGAATGGTTGCTCTGGTGTCACTGTCTCTCCTGCCCTTCCTGCAGTATCCTGGCATTGAAGAGCTGGGCTCCTCCAGCTCCTCCGGGGTTGGGACTCTGGAGTTTGATTCTTTTGGAGCACTCTAGGAAGAACACAGGTGTGGAGGGCCTGCAGTGGAGGCAGTGTTGAGTTGTAACCCCTTTCTTTAACTTCCCACAGATGTTTCTGAGTCTGTAGCAGACTTTCAAGTAGACACACCTGATCATGTCCTTTCCAGTGTCCCCATCATGATTTGGAGACAGCACTATTGACCTTGTTTAAGCCTCTCCTTCACTAAGGGTTAGCACTGACTGTGAAGTGAAGGAGCACCTGAGCCTCCTCTGCCTGTTGCAGGACATGGCCGACTCCCGGCGCATTAATGCCAACATTCGGGATGAGGAGGAGAAGCTCCCTGAGGAGGAGAGGCCTCCCTTCAGCCTCGTGGCTGTAATCCTGTCCAGTGAGTTCTGGCCACCGCTCAAAGAGGAGAAGCTGGAGCTTCCAGAGCAGGTCAAGGAAGCCATGGAAGCATATTCCAAGAAGTATGAGAAGTTAAAGGTGAGGCCACCTTAACCCTCCTTATAAAAGCCATATGCTGTATCCAGTCCCCTGGATTTTAGGAGCTGTTTTGCCCACGCTATTACAGTGGGGTTTGCAATAACCCAGCACTCAGTGGTTCCTGCTGGGAGATCTGCTGTGAGCAGCTGCTTCCCCCTTTTCCCAGGCCATGAGGACCCTGAACTGGAAGTACCACCTGGGCCTGGTGAGCCTGGACGTGGAGCTGGCAGATCGCACGCTCTCCCTGTCTGTGTCTCCCGTGCACGCTGCCATCATCCTGCACTTCCAGACCAAGAGTGAGTGCTGGGGAGCCCTGTCTGTGCTTCCATGGGTGGGAAAGCCACGTTCCTTGTGTGGCTGGAGGCTCTCAGAGCTCTGGCAGGAGGACGAAGATTTGGTGCTTGGATCTACCACAGAGTCTCCAGCACCCAGCAGGGCCACAGCTCCACACCCATCTGCTTGTTCTTGGCAATGCCTCTCCTGCCTTCCCCAGCTTCCCACCAAATCCTGGCATGCTGGGGTGCGGGAAATGTCCTGTTCTCCATCTCCTCTCTGATCTCCATGGTCTCTGCAGGTACCTGGACGCTGACAGAGCTGAGTGAAGTGCTCAAGGTGCCCGTGACATCGCTGAAGAGGAAGATGACGCTGTGGCTGCAGCAGGGAGTCCTGCGGGAGGAGCCTGAAGGCACCTTCACTGTCATTGAGGAGGAGCAGAAGGACCAGGTGGAGAAGGTTGTGCTGATTGACAGTGATGAGGAGGGGGACTCTGCCATGGCCTCACAGGCTGACCAGAAGGAGGAGGAGCTGCAGGTACCTGTCCCTGTGATGATGCTGTGCTTTTGGGTTTGGGGAATCTGATAAAGATGATGGATTTAATTTGCACTTTGGATTTGTATTTTCCACTGCAAGTGGCTAAGTCCAGCACAAACATTTAGGTTTTGTTGTGGGTTTTGAAGTTGGTTAATCTCTTGATGCTGGATCACAGCCTTCCCTCCAGACAAGTGCCCAGCTGCTGAGTCAGGGAACCATTTGGAAATGTCCATATTGGTTTTTTTCAGTTAAAAAAAAAATCTGAGACATGATTTCATGTTTGAAAATAGTCATAACTTGTTTGGATGCACCCGAACACCACTTTTTGGCACTTCTGACTGCCCAAAAGGCTTACCCAGCTCTAACAGCTGGATCTCTGCCTTCTCTCTGTTGTGGTTCCTGGACATTTGCAGTGCCTTTCCTGCCTGTGAGTCATGTTGTGTGTGTGTTGTGCAACACGGCATTGTCATACTGGTGTTCATCCACAGAGGGTCATGCGTGTGCTGCACGTCAGATCCCACTGATGGCTCAGTGTCCCAACACTTTCCTGCTATTCTTGGATATGCCTTGCTTAAAGACCCCAATCTCATGGCTCAGAGCAGAACCCAGTGCCAGCTGCAGCCCTGCCTTGCTTTTGGGGTATGGGATATTTGCTTCATGCTGTGGGTGTCAGTGATTCACCGTTGCCTGTGTCCCTCTGCAGCTCTTCTGGACGTACATCCAGGCCATGCTGACCAACCTGGAGAGCCTGTCCCTGGAGAGGATTCACAGCATGCTCAAGATGTTTGTGATGACAGGCCCTGTGGTCACTGAGATTGACATCCAGGAGCTGCAGGGATTCCTCCAGAAGAAAGTCCGAGACCAACAGCTCATCTACTCAGGGGGGGTCTACCGCCTGCCCAAGAACTGCAACTAACCTGGCGGTGTCCCTGCTCCCTGGGCATCCCTGCCTGTGCCTCAGCTCTGCACCAGAGTGCCACCAGCCCTCAGTGTCCTGCTGGGTCCTGGGGGTTTGCCATGCCCCCTTCCCCAAACGGGTGTTGTTTTCCACATGGAGGCAGCTCAGCAGCAGCCTGGGCACCCCACAACGTCGGGATCTGCTCCCCACATTCCTTCCTCCCCTATGTGAGTGCCTAGTCCCACCTCCCTGGTTAATAAATAACAGCAGGCTCCTTTTTCCGATGGTGCCAACGCTTTTCTTTCCTCTTGGCACCTCCCCACCCTGGAAGGGCAGGCAGGAGACTCTGCAGTCTGCCGGGCACCGGCTCCCTTTCCCTGAGTCTCTGTGTGCAGGCCCAGAAGGTTTTGAGAGGGGGCTGGTGGCTCCAGCTGCTGTCTGGGGTTCTGTGTGTGGCTAAAGCAGTGTCCTACAGCTGGATGTGAGGAGTGAGGCCCTGCCCAGAAGCAGCTCTTGGTGCTGTCTCTGACAGGGAGGGAACAACTCCAGGGTGCCCTTGTTTGGGGCTCTTAAATTGTGTGGAATAAGTTTACTGTGGGATGAAGAATGCTTTAGATGGATGAGATGGAGCAGTTCTTCGGGCAAGTCCTGGAGAATATCCAGTGGATTATCCAGGCCCTGCTGGGGTTGCTTGGCCATGGCACAGGCACCTGTCTGTGTCTGAGCACCACAGGACTGCCCTTGGGGATGTTGTCCTGGGGAGCTTCAGAGTTCTTGGCACCACTGAGAGCCACGAGGCAATTGGGTAGGATAGTCCCAGAGCTCCTGGTTAGACACTGTGCCCCCACCCAGCTGTGGAGCAGTTTCAGAATTGTATCCCATCTCCACAGTGCTCAGGAGAGCAGGACTGCTTCCTCAGTCCTGCTTTCCATGTGCACTTTACTCATCAGGAAGATTATACTGGGAAGATCTGTTTATTACTAAAAATTTGCTTTCTGTGAAGCACATAATGAGTTTCCACAGCCCAAGGAGTCTTTCCCCTCCTCTGCTGAATCTTCAGTCCCAGCCTGAGGGCGCTGCAGCAGCTGGAGTTGCTGGACATACCAAAGGGCACAGGTAAAACATGGGAGCAGCTGTGAGCCTGGCTTTGCATCCAGGTGCATGAGAGACTTGTGGAATGTAGAAATCACCCCCTATTTAACAGTGAACTTTGTTTCTCGGTGCCTGAAGGCCCACATGTCCCTGTGGGCACCCCTCCTGCAGCCACAGGCAGCCGGGTGCAGCACTTCTCTCCCCCTTGGGCACATTGATGTTTTCCTCTGTGGCTAAAAGCACAATTTCTTGTCCCCCTGGGGCACTTTGCTCCAGGCTGGCCAGGAGGTGTGTCCTGTTGTGAAGGTTAAAATGTTCCTTGTGCTGAAAAGGATCTGTATAAACCCCAGTCTGTGATTACTCCAGGTAAAGCCAAAAAACTCAAAGGGCAGCTAATGCACAATGGCTTCAGCAGGGAAAGGATTGACATCCATGCCCAAGGAGCCTTTCCCTCTCCTCCCTCTCCTCTCTCTCTCCTCTCTCTCCTCTCTCCTCTCTCTCCTCTCTCTCTTCTCTCTTTCCTCTCTCTTCTGTTTTTTCTTCCTTTTTTATTATATTTTTTTTTTGTGAAAGAATGCTGAGCACATGGAAGGATAGGGAAGTGCTGGCAGTTAGGGTCAGTGGGGTCAGTGTCTGCCGGCCCAGGGTGTGCCAGCCCTGTCCCAAGGAGTGTCTGGGTGCGTTGTGGCCACCCCGGGGTGGGGAAAGGCTCCTTTTGATCTGGGGAGATCAAAGAGCTGCCAGTTCATAGCAGAGCTGGCAGCAGGGCTGTCCCCAGTCACCATGGAGTAAGGGACGTGGCCCAGGGTGACTCAGGGCTTTGGCTGCATCTGCTTTGCTTACGGATACAAAAATATTGATTTATTTATGTGTTGTGCAGGTGGGTTTGTTTCTCTGTGGTGTTTCCTCACCCCCAGTGCAGGGGCTGTGGGGCAGTGAGCGTGTCCTGTACTCCATCCCAGCAGCATTCCCAGACTCCAGGATGAGATGAGGGGCACTTCCAGCCCTTACCAAAGCCATGGCCATACCCTGGAAGGTCACAGGGTGAGCATCTTTCGTGCCATGACTTTTCCCAGCTCCTTCATTCTGACCCTTGGGGTGTGATGAGTTTGTCCATCCTAAGCCAGAGGATGAGCAGTGCCACCACTGAGGGGACCTGGAGTGACCTCTCTGCCCGTGGGAGGTCCAGAAGTGGAGGAGCCAGAGCCACCAGCTGAGCTCTAGTGTGGTTGTTTCAAAGTGTTACAACAGGAAAAACTCTGGTTTAATGACTGCTTCAGTTTTCATGGACTATAAAAGTCTTAAAGTTAATTGAAACAAGCTGGAAATATGATTTTTTTTTTCCTGAAGAGTGAACGGGGGAAGCTGGGGGGG
>VZRL01001648.1:743868-764306 GCA_013397895.1 Origma solitaria | reverse complement strand
CCCACAGCCATGTGCTGCTGGCAGGCTCGGTCACAGCCACGCTGCTTCTCGGCAGCCCCTCTGAGCCCTCCCCACCCAGGGGCAGCTCTCACCTCGCCCCCATTGGCACAGCCCGGAAAGTCCTCGCCCCGGGAGATGCCACCACAGCAGGCATGGCTTCTCCAGCGTGCTCCTCCCACACCCCAGAGGTGTCCGTGGGTGGACGAGTGGCTGTTCCCGCAGGGTGTGGCCGTGCCTGTGTGCGTGTGCTGGCACAGAGGTGGGGCTTTGTGTCTTCCTTAAACTGAACAGGTGTAGGGAAAGAGGACAGCTCTGGTTCGGAGCATGGGTCAGTCTGTCCTGCTCTCCTGCCTCCTGCTCACAGCAGAGCTTCCAACTTTGGCCCCAGATGGCTCTGACCTTCCTTTCTGCGTCTGAAGGCAGGGTTGGGTTAGTGTTAAAAATCAATTTGCATTAATTTACACTGAATTTCACCTGTAGTTTTGCACATGTGGCCCATCTTCCAGAAAGCCAGCTTAGGTCTGAAAGTCTCTGCCACCCTGCCACTGCTGATTGCTGCAGGTTTCTGCCCATTAGACAGGGCATCTGTCTAATTCCACTGTTACTGGTTGCTTCCTGATGTTAGGAAGGTTGATTTTATACCAGCCCTTTTCTTTTTAGGAAGAAGATGATGTGAATGGGCTGTAAGAACCAGACGAGATGGATGAGGAGCTGCCCTGCTCTGAGGTGGATGGAAAAAGTGTTGTCAGGGATCTGGGAGAGGAGATGCCCTGCATGGAGAGCAATCCCGTAGGAGACACATCTGGAGCAGAGAAGGATGCAGGAGAGGTGCCCTGTGCTGAGAGCAACACAGAAGAAGAGGCTCCTCGTGGCCCAGGAATTGTCCTCACTGAGGGCAGTGTGGAAGGAGAGATGCTTGGCACTGGCAGTGATGGGCAAGGGGACATTCCTGGCACTGACAGTGATGGGGAAGGGGAAATGCCCTGTGATGCAAAAGAAGAGGCGTCTTGCTCTGAGAGTGATGTGGAGGAAGTACCAGATACCGTAATCTCTGCTGCTTCCAAGAAAATAACTTCTATTTCCTCTCCCCTACGGGCCATCATCCGCCTGCGCCGGCGGTTCCAGGGGCTGAAGAAAAGCCGCCTGCACTTAGAGCTCCCTCGGGAGAAGTCTGCAGAGTTTGTCCACACGAGGCTGCTCCAAAGGCAGCTGTCCCTGAACAGGACTGCCCTGTACAGCCCTTCCATGTCCTTCTTTAATCAGGCTGGCTTTGAGAGCTCCCAGTACTTCACCTTTGACACATCTGTGGAACATTACTCGGTGAAAAAGTGCAAGCGGAAAAAGAGCCGAAGGAAATCCAGGATGGTCCTCTACCCAGATAAAACAAAAAAATACCTCCCAGCAGAGGAGAAGAGCAAGGCCAAGCGCTGCCTCTTCTTGCTCATTGCCATTATGTTCTTCCAGATTCTCAATGCAATAGAGAACCTGGATGATAACCTCCAAAAATATGACCTCGATGGTTTGGAGAAAACCATGCACCGGGAAGTATTTGGGCAGAAGGCTGCTGTGGAAAGTATTGTGGAATTACTGAAAGACTATCTGGCTACCCACATCCACAACAAGCCTCTGGTGATCTCTCTGAATGGCCCGGCAGGGGTTGGGAAGAGCCACGTGGGCTGGCTGCTGGCCAAACACTTTCGCTCTGTCATGGACAATGACTTTGTGCTCCAGTACTTTGTGATGCATCACTGCCCCAGCGGGGTGGCTCCCCTCACGTGTGAAATCGATCTGTCTAAGAAGATTTCTGACATGGTTACGAGAGCTGAGATAGAGGAGAAAACCCCATTGTTTATCCTGGATGAGGTGGAGCTCATGTCTCCCGTCCTGCTGGACACTCTCAGCCGATTCTTCGAACCCAATCAAACCAACGAGTTCCTCAATGCCATCTACATTTTAATAAGCAACCTAGGAGGCGCTGAAATCACAAAGTTCGTTATCCAGAATGCATCCACGGAGCTCCTGCACCAGCAGCGGGGAGCTGAAGAGCTGCTGAGCATCGTCCAGCCAGTCCTGGTCAGTGTCCACCCTCTGTGGAAGGCTGCAGACATCATCCCCTTTGTCCTTCTGGAGAAGTCTCACGTCATAAACTGCTTCCTGGAGCAGATGAGGAGGGAAGGGCTCTATCCTGACCAGAAGCACATTGAAAATTTGGCAAACCAGCTCAGTTACTACACTACAGGAGACAAGCAGTACTCCAGGATGGGCTGCAAGCAGGTTGTGGCCAAAGTCAACCTCCTGTAGGGATTTACTGCAGAGACCAAGCCCTGCTCTTGGGATTTGCGAAATTCTGTGCTCATGAGGAGTATGTTACAGCAGGCTGTGCTCGAGGTGTCTTTTCTCAGCCCTGCACTGGCTCTGCCCTGATCTGGGTAGAGGGGTGGCAGCCTGGGCAACGAGCTCTGTTCTCCTCCAGAGACTTCACTTTTTCTGATTTCCTTGAATAAGGAAGGGCAAGGAAGCGTGAGCCACCTTCTGATAATTGCAAGATACTTTGTTTTTCACATTCTCATTTGGGATTCTTGTGTGTCACTAAGGAGCTGTGAGATGGCATAAGAAGCTGCAGGATATAAACAGGAGGGTGAAACAATCCCTGGGCCAGTGCCCCTGCAGAATATGTCACTTCAGGTGTCTCACTCCTTCCAGGCTCACGGTTCTTTGCTGCTCTGGGTCCTGGCTGGTGTGTGCAGAGCACAAACGGGACTGGCACTAGGACAGTTTGTGGCTCCTGCTCCCCAAAACATGCAGGCACTCAGAGCTCTGCCCTCCCCAGCTCCTACGTGACCACCTCCTCCAGAGAACGCTTCTTGGATCTGTTCCTGAGCTGTTGCTCTTCTGAGCTCATCCCTGAGCTCACCTTTGGCACCTGCAGTGATATTTCTGCCCTGCAGGTGTGCTTGGGCTCGGCTCAAAGACTGCTCAGCTGTGCCAGATGGTGCAGAAATAACCTCAGGATTGTTTCAGGTCTGGTGGTGACACCTCATCCTCAGAGCTCTTCTGCTTTTTGCCTCTGGGGACACGTCACCGTGGTCAGGCGTTATCTAGAAAGCCCAAAGTAGCAACTGATGTGTATTGAGCAACGCACACTGGAAAAGACAGTTTGGGCTGGTGGAGTGGAAATCCTCGGCTTGTTCCCTCTGAGAGGCCAAGAAGAGTCTTTGCCATTGAGTCCCAGGTGAGATGTGGCCTGGGAGCAGCTTGGGAAGAGCACACAGCAGTGTTTTGAGTTTGACCTGCGCACTGAGCAGGTATTTATGGCATTTTTGTTTTCAGGTTATGGTTTTGTACAAGATTTCTAGAACTTGCTGTGAATTCTCAGACAAGGAACACTGTGGGTGTTTGCACTCGGGGTTTGATTCACCTCTTTCTAATTTTTGGTCTCCGAAGGCTCCGTCACAAACTCCTGCTTCCAGAGCTGTTGTCAGGAATAAACTTAAACTACCCTGAATAAAATAATTCAAAGTACATTTCTTTCATTTGACTGAAACGTGGTTTTCCTCCCAAATTTCCCTTCTGGAGCCATGGGGCTACACTGCCCTGCCTGTGCGCCCCAGTGGCTGGGGCTGGGAGCAAGGCTGCAGTTTGTGGTGTGTTTTTGGCAGAGCACCTCGATGCAGTGTGGGTGCAGCAGCTCCAGGCGTGCTCCTGGTCAGCCCAATCCCAAACCCTCGCAGTGCAGCAGTGCCAAAACTGGCTGTGCACAGCTCCTCCATCTAAGCCACCTCCGAAATTCAAAGTGTTCTCAGAAACCAATATGTGAGAGCTGGTTTCCATAGCTCAGAGAGACTTTACAGCTCAGATGCTTGGGGTGTTTTTATCCTGGGTAAGAAACAACTCAGGAACCAGAATTCCAGGTGGGAGAGGGGCTGATGTTAGTTCTGACTGTTTCAACAAGGTCTTTTGTTTATAAATACCCACCATACATACATACATACATATATCTATATATACGTATATGGTGGGTATATATAAAAATATATATAATATATATTAAATACATATATATATATATTTAAATACTGTTTGGCTGTACCAGAAGTCTCTGGGGGTCTCCACACCAACCATCACGCTGTGCAAAAGGGGAGGGGACTTTGAGTGGAGCTGAGCTCGTGCCCACCCCTCTAAGGCACACCTGCCCTAAATTAGGGCTCCCAGCCCTTCCCTGAGCCTGGGCTTTGCTGAGGCACCAGCCCATGGCTTTGTACCCACAGGAGCTGTGCTGGGTGGCTCTGGGCTCACCCTGAGCAGCTCAGCACCCCTGGGTGGAGCAGCACAGGGCCCCTCGAGCCTCAGGGATGTGTGGCACTGTCTGGCCTCCATCTCACCCCACTTCTGCCCAGCAGCTCCCTCCCAAAGCAAAGCTGTCCCCATTATTTTACACAAGGGATGCCCTGTGCACCTTGAAGAGCTGCCAAGGTCTTTGCCTCCCACAAAGCTCCTCTCAGTGCTCAGAAGTGGGGCTCAGCTTCCTGCTGCCTGAAGACCACCTGGAGCTTCTGGAGCCTCTGGAAGCCCTCGTCAGAAAGCACAGGAACCTCCAGGTTATGGAGAGGAATTTCCCTGCCTGAAGATAAGGATGTTTGCCAGGTTGTTCTCAGTCCCAGCTCAACTCAGGGTTTGAATCCCAGCTCAGATGGCTCTTCAGGTTGTCCCCAAACCCAGCCTCTCCCAGGATCCCAGCTCAGACCTCTGTCCCCAAGCTGCCCTGAGATCCTCTGCAAAGCCACAGCCGTGCCAGGGCTCCCAAGGCAGTGGAGGGATGCACAGTGCAGGGCACAGGAGCCCCATGGCTCATTCCTGAGTGCTTGGATCAGTGCTGATCCAAGGGAAGGCTAAGGAGCCTGGAAAGTCCTCATCTCCCTGGTGGCTGTGCCAGGCCTGCTGTGGCTCCTCAGCTTTGCCATCACAGGAGCACTCCAGGCTGTGCCAGAGTCACGAGAACCTCTGGAGGAGCTGCTCATCAGCTCCCACACAGCCATGCCCTGGCACACCCCTGAGGGCTGGGGTCCTGAGCCTGGATTAGGAAATAAACAGATAATCCTCGAGCACATCCAAGGCTGGAGCGCCAGGAGCGTGGTGGCTTGTCCTCGGTCCCACTCTCTCTCTTGGGAGCTCACGTGCTCCCAGCTCAGGATCCAAGGCTCTCCTGGAGAGCTTTTACGCCATGGCTACGGCTGAGATCCCAAGTGTGCGGTGCTTTTGCCAGAGACTTTGTCCTCCTGAGCCCGATGTGTGTTTCTTTATCCAATTGAATTTTCAGGGAAAATGCAGGTTGAGCTAAGGGGTGGGACTGAAGCTGAAAGATGGAGAGAACACCTCCAGCTGGGCCGCTTGGGCTGCTGCTCCTGATCTCTCCCTGCACAGTAGAGCTGTGAATTAAGGGCTTCCTTACTCTTAAAAGCTTCTTTTTTTTTTGTAATCAAAACATCTGTAAATAGGACTTTGCGGAAGATATTACTGGGGATATAAAGAATTCCTGTGGCAGCATCTACGTCTTGTGCCTTCATCCATCTCCTCTGGATCCCCAGGTGAATGGGAGCTGCCCAGCCTGCAGGAGCTGCCCCACAGACCTGCTGTGGCACTGGGAAGGCTTCCTCAGCTGGCAAAAGCTCTTCCTGAGTCAGGGACACATCTCTGTTGTGCTTGGAACAGTGATTTGTGGGCGGCTGCTCCCGCCCTGCTGCAGACACTGTGTCTGACCCCGCTGGATCAGCAGTGCCAGCAGCACTGGGGTGGCTGTTCCCTGTCACTGCTGCCGGGGGCAGCATCCCAAAGACAGAGCGGGGTTTGGGGCAAATTCCCTTTTTGTATTTGCCCTGGGGAAAGGGCAGAGTGGTTCCAAACAGGAGTGTAGTGAGGGTGGGGAGCAGCTGCTGTTACTGCCTGTGAGAACACAGCAGTGAGGGAGGAGGGTAAAAGGGAACCTGGAACAGCTCTTGTCTTGAGAGCAGAGACTGTGGCCACGTTGGTTGGTCTGGGCTGCAGCTTTCCCAGGGCCAGGCTCAGGACAGGGGGTCCCATGGGAGGAACTGCGTTCCCAGCACGGTGAGACCTTGATGGAGCAGCGGTGTCACCTCCAGCAGCACCTCCTGGCCGAGGAGTCACCCACCTGAAGTGACAATTAGTCTGTACTGTAACAGCCTCACCTGACATGTCCCAGGAGCCCACCCCCCATGGATATCCATGCTCAGGAGCTCTGCTTTAACACAGCTGGAGCCTCACCCCTGTGGGAGCTGTGTTGGAGGAGTGCTGCTATCCGGCTCAGCTCCACTGGTGCTCTGCTGATCCAAGACCTTAGCCTGCAGCCAGACACTTCATCTGCCCCACGGCCACGGACCTGCCTGGCCCTGGCTGGCCCTGATCTGTGCCTTGTCTTCCTGGCTTCCCACTGCACCCATCTCATCACTGTGCTGTTGGATATTTGGGTTGTTCCAGGCTCTTGGTTGGACCTGACCACCGCCTCGGACCTGCCCTGGTGTTCCATGCAGGTCCTGTGCGATGGTCCCTGCTGGACCCAGGGTCCCACTGGCTCCCCCTTTCCTGCTCCTGCTGTCCCCTGATATGGGGCACTCTGGTGTGGGGGGCCAGGAAGAGCAGGAGCTCTTCTGGAACCTTCTGTCCGAGGCACCAAGTGCCTCCTCACCACGGCTGCCTAAAGCCACGGTGGATGGTGACATCCCTGTCTTTGGTGCCAGCTGTGTCCGGGGCAGGACCTGTGTTGGCAGAATCCCCCAATGGCACCAGAAGAGTCCCCTGGGCTGGAGGACATGTGGTTCCCAACACCGTCACCCCTTTCCCTGGAAGGTTGCTGGAGGAGCTGCTGGGGCTGCCCAGGGGAGCAGCCTGGGGTGGTGCACCATGAGTGACCCAGCTGGCAGAGGTGTCACCTGTGGTGTCCCCTGGGTGGGTGTGCACTCCAGCACGCTGCTGCACCCCCGCCCCAGCCTGGCCCGTGCTCCATCCCGTCTTTTTTCCATGCTGGTGTCACAGACCTCCCATCCAGGCTCTCCCATCTTCCAGCGGCAGGAGGACTCTTAGTCTTTCCTGAGAAAGGGCTCAGGAGCTAGAGCTGACCCTCAAATTGCTCCGACGTGAGCTGGGATGGTTTTATTTTATTTTATTTTATTTTATACAGGGATAAAGAACTGCTCTCACCAAGCCTGTGGGCTTGGAGCACTCCAGGCAGGAACGCTGTGGCCACTGCTCCCAGGGCACTCCTGCCCCAGGGATGGGGGAGCATGGATGGGATGTGCCCTGGGTTCTCCATGGGCAGAGAAAGGAGGTTGCACGTGCACGTTCTGCAGGAGCTCTGGATAACTTCAGCTTTCTCCAGGAGTAGAGCTTTGGATTTAAATATTCCTAAAAAGGATCTAATCCCAGCTGCCTCCCTTGATCCAAGCAGCCTGTCTGAAGCTGCCTCCAGAGGTGGGTGCTGCTGCCAGAGTCCTGCTGGGATTTCCCTGCACCCTGGGAAGGTGTGATGACACTGGAGCAGAGCTCTGTTCCACAGCACAGCCCCACCCCAGCCTTGCCTGGTCCCTGAGCCCTCCGAGTGCTGCTCCCACTGCTGTGTGCCCACCCAGCAGGACCCTGCCCTTGCTCCTGGTGCCTCTGGCTGCCCCAAGGCCCACAGAGGATCCGTGGTGTTGGCCCAGGGCACCTGAGCAGTGTTTGCAAAGATTCAAATGCCAGTATTGCTTGCAGGGGGTGCAGTGACCCCATCCACACATGCACCAAGGACCTGTCCTTGTGCTCAGGGCAGGCAAAAGCTGCTGAGAATCCCTACAAAGGATTTGTTGCTCTCTTTCCAGCTCCTGTGGTCCTCACTGAACAGCTGAGGCACCACCAGGAAAGCAGATTCTGACCCCAGTGATGGCAGGGGAAGATCAGGGCTGCAGTAGAGGAGAGCAAGGACAGCCCAGGTAAATTGGGGCTGCAATTCCTCCGAGGATGCAGAGGGAATGTCTGCGATGGCTTTTGAGACCATGCAGTGATGGGGTGAGCCTTGGAAAGGTGGAGGGAGGATGAGCACTCCCTCTCCTTGGGAAGGAGGAGGAGGCACAGTCAAATTCAGGAACGAATGCATAACCTGTGAGCATCCTGAAAAGATGAGAGAAATGACATGCAACATTTTTTGAGAGAAGTTGTAACCATGTAATCTAATTTCCTCCTCTGACAGGATATTTGGAGAATAGCTGTTAATAGTTACTGAGATGAACGGGAAAGAGTTTTCCTGAGCTGGGGAAATTAAATATTCCATAAATGGTGGGAGAATAGTCAGACACAGAGACAGACACAGTTTGTCTGCCCATGGAATTTGGAGGGGAAGGGAAGCTGGGAGTGCATCCCCAAGCACTGCGGGAGACAGGCTTGGGATGGAAAGCATAAATTGGAGGAAAGGTCTGAAGAAGGTGCTGCAGAGGAGGGTGGGAGTGAGCAAATGCACGTTCCAGGGTGGGGAGGGTGAAGGGCTGAAAAGGAAACAAGCCTGGGGCCACCGCAGCACTCACACTCCACAGGAGGGATAATACCCCGGGGCTCGAGAATGGCAAACATCCTATTAAAATGTATAAATAGGTGTGTTGCATATGCAAGGGATGAAGTAATGCAGGGCCATAGCAGGGCCATATTTGGGCACCTCTTGGGGAGGGAGGGAGACCTTGGTGCTGTGCCTCCCCAGCATCCTGCCGGGAACGGGGAGCGCAGGAGGGGAGCGAGGCAGGGGAGAGATGGAGCCCGGGGAGAAGTTTCAGGGGAACTGTGATAAGAGGTTTCAAATATGCAAAACACTGGCAGAAAGGAGACAGCGGTGCTCGGTTCTCCCAGACTTCCTTGGGCAGGGCTCTGGAGAGTGAGGTTTATGTAAAACTGGGGAAACTGCTGGAGCTGTGGAAGTGCAGAACCAAACCGGATTGATTAGAGAGGCTGCAGGATTGCTGCCGCTGGTCCCGGGGACAGAGGGTGGTTTATCCAGAGGCACAGGACTCTGCTCAGGGGTCTCACAAGCTTCCACTTTGCCTGTTCTCTGTCACCGCTCGTGCCTGTCAAGGCTCCAGCTGGAACTTCCCCCTGCCCAGCACAGAGCTATTCTCCCTGGCAGTGCTCAGCTGTCAGAGATTGCACCAATTTAACATCATTCCTCTGAAAAGGATTTACCTCAGCTCCTAAAACACCTGAATTTAGGTGCAAAGTTTCGGGCAGCTGCATCTGAAAACCATCAGCCTGGGGCAGAGTGGTGAGATCAGCGAGTCACTGCCCAGATGGATTGACTTCCCAGGTGGGATGGCTTAGAGGGACATGGGAAGCAGCCAGCACTGAAACTAGAATGTGCAGAAGAGTTAATCATGCAATAAATCAACCTGGAACATCATTTACTTCCCCTCGATGCTTTCCCTGTATCAAGTCAGTTTATCATTGTATATTAGGTATTATTTTAGGATCTATAGCTACAGCTACCTCTGGGGTCTTGTAGCCATCCCCAGAAGTGCCTGCAGAAGGGACAGTCCTCCCAGCAATGCTTTGCATTCTCCAGTTACAGATGTGGAGCTGCTGGTCTCTCCCTGTCACCCTGGGCAATGTGGGATGTGACATCAGCTCCTGCTCCTGGTCCTCCTCCAGCTGTGGAGGTCACAGCACAGAGCCTCTCACAGCTCTGTGCAGGATACAAACAGCCCAGGATCTTCTGTGGATGTTAATCTGAGTCTTGTGCTTCCTGTGATGTCTTATCAGTTGATCCCTCAGGCTGGGATTCAGCTGCTCTAATTTTGGTAACTTGGGGAAGGCTGAGTCAAAGTCTGCCTGGGATTTCCCCATCCTTGCCTCCTGCAAAAAGCCTGTCCAGGAGCCCAGGCCTGGGAAAAAACCTCCTTGGAAACCTTCCCTGAGCTACAGCTCATGCTTTGGGCTCCCTTTCCCCTGGGGATGAGCCTAGAGGGAATACTGTGTTCTTCCCCTCTCCCAGCCTTGCTGGCCCAGCCTGGGGCACTCTCCAGACCCTCACAGCTTCTGTTAACTTTTAGCATCAGCTCCAGCTTCCCCAGAGTGACATGGGAGATCCAGTCCGGAGGAGCCCATGCCTCACCACATTCTGGTACCTGGGGCCTGTGAGGTGAGTGGATATTTTTGTGGCTGGCAAGTGATATCTGAAAGAATGTGAAGCATTAATTGCAGCCAAACCCTTTGTTTTCAGCTGTACCTTTGCCCCTCCTCTGCTCCTATCTAAATGTGCCTCACTAGCCAAATGCTCTCACTCAAACCAGACCCATGTGGTATCGTGCCTGTTTTCCTGAGACAAAAAATTCAGACTCCTGGAGAAAGATATTCCCAGAATTTACGGTTTCCTTTGAAACTCTCTGAGCCACCCCCCATGATTTGTGTGCAGCACTATTTGCAGGTATGACTGTCTGAAATCAGGGAACGCTGTGCTGCATTCCCTCCCAGCCATCCCCAGCTTCCAGCTTTTCCAAAGCTGCGACTGAAGGAGTGTGTGGCCCCTCAGTTGGCACAACCTGGTGTTTCTGTCTTGTGCTTTTCCTGACACACCAACCAAACTGCCCAGCTCTTCCCGAGATCACTTCATGCATTCCCTTGTGGGATTAAGGTCTCTGAATCACAGGCTTGTTCTGCCTTCGATGAGGTCCTGCCTCTCCCTGGGTGCTGTGGGGGCCTTGGAAAGTCAGTTCTGAGCTTTTCCTTCCAGGATAAGCTGGTCCTTGGAGCCAAGGTTGTTGCTTCTCTCTCCAAGTGAAGAAGGGCTCGTGTGTCTTGGGTTTGCTCCAGCCGTTCCAGATGATGGAATGAGCGTTTCTGCCCCTCCCTGCAGATCCCTGCAGCACGAACAGCACAAACAGCACTGGATTCCTGGGTGGCTCGAGGTCAGAACATGATGCTGAGTGTTGCAGAACTGTTGGCCTGACGTGACCTGGTGTCCTCAGCTTCATCTGTGCTGTGGCCTCCGTCACCTCCAGCTGCAAAAGCCACTCCTTGGTGCATCCTTCTGCCAAACATCCAGGATTTCCAGCTCTGAGTGCTGCTCCTGCTGCATCCACAGCTCAGTTTTTGCCTTTGGTGGTCAGTGAAATGCACTGAGGTTTCTGGGTTAGAAAGGCTGGATGAAACTCAATTCTTTGGATCCAGCTCAAGAGGTATTTTTATTTCGCCTTGCACCTGGTGGGCAGAAGATCTGCTGCTCGCAGTGCTGATTCATCTCCTCACTTGAGGAGGATCCAGTGACTTGCTTGGACAAGCTCATCTGGGAGTCAGAAATATATCCCTGTGCAACACCGACATGACAATAATGGGTAACAGGGATTGGAAATAGGAACAGGATTTGTCCCTACAGGTCCCCCCCTCTTCTTAGGGCTCCTTCTGAGGCTGGGTTCATACTTGCCTCCCTCCAGCTGGGATTTGGGCAATCTGGGAAGATGGATTAGGGAGATAAGATGTGGAAGCTCACTGAAAACCTCTATGTGATGAACAGCAAGTGATGCCACTGGTGCCAGAGCTGGAGTCAACCCCTGGGTGCCTGTGCCTTGGGAGCTGCCTGGTAACTGCACCAGGGTGACACAGCTCACGGGATGGGACAGCTTGAAAAAGCTGATTTGATCTGTCTCTCTGCTTGGCTATGATCCTGAATGAAATAAAGAAGAGAGTTGAATGTAATACTGAATCTTTGGGTTTTGTCTTTAACATCCACCCAACACCCAGGTGTCCGGTTGGGGCAGTGCCTGTGGCACTTTCTGCTGGCCTGAAACCCCATGGACTGGGAGGAGGTTACTAATCCCCAGCCTGACTCACTCAGGTGCTGGGACCAGGGTGGGTCCGAGGGCCCAGACAGTGCAGGGCGAAGCAGCAGCAACCCACATGAGTTATTTCTTAATTGTGAGCTTCTTTTAAACCACTAATGTGATTTAGGTGCTGCCTGATGACCTTGCACCAGTCCAGACAGTGGTGGGCAGTGACTGGGACATGATCACTGAGCACACTGTTTGCCACCAGAATGAAGGGACGAGTCATTCCACTCCACTCCAAGCAGCTTTCCTGAGAGATGGTGACTCAAGAGGCTGCCTGAGCTAATTCTTTGCATTTTAGGAGCTGCCTTGCCATGAGTTGAGGATTTTGGAAGCAGCAGGTTTTCTCCCAGCCCTCTGGACTTTGCCTTGTAGAGGAGAGGGGGAAAAGATCACCAAAGACCACTGAAGTTCTGTCTTTAAGCCCTGGCTGTGTCTCAGGTTTAAACATTCACCTGGGCAGCACAAGTAAGTACCCTGAGGAAGGATTTTTTCAGCAGGAATGCCTTGGGGAGAGGCCTGGGCTCTAGCTCCAGGTCTGAAAGGGGATTAGGGATGATTGCAAAGGCCACCAGCAGTGTTGCCATGTGGAATTAGTGCCCCATGACCTTGGATGTGTTGGGTGGCACATTCCTACAGGTGGCACTCCAGGTACTGTAGTCACTGTGTTAGTTATTTTATTTTTGCCCGAGTTTCCAGTGGAATAAGCCTGAAAAGTGAGAGTTTTCCCGTTGTGACAGCAGGTGACACAATGGTGGTTTACAGTGCTGGCAGCACAGGGCTTTAATGCCTTGTGACTCAAAGCCAACATCACTTTGGTTTTCCAAGAAGCAGAAATCAAGAAATATTAAGGAGCCCAAAGGCCAAGAGGAGATATCGATATCAAAGAATAGTTTTGAAACTGTCAAAGAATAGTTTTTAATTTTGAATTTTTGCCCTTTGCTGCTTTGTCGTGGCTAAAGGTTGCCTTAAAAGACTCAGGAGTGATCAAGTTATATTTATCAGATGTGGTGGGAGGTGTCCCTGCCCATGGCAGTGGGGTTGGAATCAAATGACCTTTAAGGTTCCTTCCAACCCAAACCATTCTAGGATTTTATAATTCTATTGTTTGATTTTACAATAACCATCCAGAGATGACTGCCCAAGGTCTTTTTTCAGAAATTCATCTTTCATTCCCACCTGCTCAGGGCATGAGGTGGCCCACAATGACCAAGACACATGAAGTTTGCAGCTAAATTTTCTAAGTTCATGACAAAGACCTGAGAGAGCTGGAAACCTTTCCAGCAGCTTTGTGGGCACTCAGCCCTTTCAGGCTCTGTTTAGTCATTATATGGCACAAAGAATTTGAACATGAGTGCTGTTTTTTTCCTTTTCTGGGCATATCTGAGATGGAGCTTGCCAGAGCAAGTGCTGAGGTTGCTCCTTTTGCTGGGGCAGAGTGCTGAGGTTGCACAGGGTCACAGCAGAAACTGGGGTCTCCCACCTCCATCACTCCAGCTCAAGGCCAGAGTTGCTGTGGATGGGATGGAAGTAGGGCACAGCATGGCCATCCTCAGATTATGTCCTGTTCTTTATAGCAAATACGTGAATTTCAATGAAGGATACACTCTCAAAGCACCAAAATGACTCGAGGCAAAGTCTTGCGGTAGACAATGATAAATAAAGGAGAACAGAACTGGGGAGCGGAAAACTTGGAGCGTGCCCCTGCACTGCTGTTAGCAGCCAGTGCCCGTGGGCAGATACTGGGCAGATATGGGCTGCTGGGGTAGAGACATTCCAGAGTGATTTGAGCTGTCTGAGCTCCTCCCATCATCACTTCACTCATCAAAGAAAGTATTTATAGCACAGGTAGGAGCAGGGGGAGAAATCAAAGACGAGCTCCCCAGAAAGGCGCATAAATCACTCCAAGAGTTCAGCTCTGGGGCTCTGCATTTTTTGCTTTAATGAGATGACTAAAAACTCTGGTGTTATTATTAATATTTCTTAATATTATTTCATCAATCTGCTTTTTGAATTAAAATAATCTTTGAGGTATTTCCATAGAGTTCTCTCAGCTTTCAGAGCTACGCCGGCAGACTGCTAAGGACATGCTGTCTTACACCACAGAAAACATTTTCTCCAGCACAGATATGCTGAAAAACAATTCAGAAAGTCTGTCCAGGCCGATGTTTGCTGCCCAAGCTGTCAGGAGACACTCAGGCCTCTCAACAAAGCGGAGCAGGAAAGCCAGGAAGGTGCTGTACCCAGCCCACGTGCGAAAATATTTGCCACGTCAAGAGAAAGATCCAGTCAAGCGGTGGCTGCTCTTCTGTGCTGGCATCATCCTCATCCAGGTCTTAATTGAGGATCCCGAGCAGGAGAGACTGGCGCGGGGGCAGCGTCCCGGGGAGAAGCCGCTCTGTGCAGCAGCACCCCCAGGAGCTGCCGGGCTCGGGGCCGCGCCGAACCGCTCCAGAGAGCAGCCGGCTGTGGCAGCGATCATTTCCCCCTCAGCTGCGGGGCACCAGGCTCTCGGGCACGGCACGGCAGATGTGCCACAGCAAGCCCGGAGCCGTGCCCACCCCTGCGGGCACTGCTGGGCCAGCTCCTCCCGGGCGGAGCACTGAGCTGGCTGCGGGAGCTGCTCCGCTCCTGCGCTGGGACAGCGCCTGCCGGAGCGCCAGAGGAACCCGGGTGGCCTGTGGACTCCTGCACCCCTCCAGGGGGACACCAGGACTCTGGATGGTGACACGGGGCCAGCAGTGGCCAGAAGAGGTGTTGATGAAAGCCCAGCAGCCCTTCCAAGACAGTTTTTCCTGCTGATTTGTTCGTGACTGTGGGTAGAAAGTGTGGTTTGCAAGAGCTGTAACAAAAGGCTGCAGGGGTTAGCTTCCCCTCCTGGGCCGGGTTTGTGCTGTGCTGACCTACCTGTCACTGTTGCGTGGCTTGTTTCGTGCCTGTATTCACATGTTGTAATTCAGTGTCAGTTCTCAGAAATTAAAAGTAGCTCAGCTCTCAAAGTAACAAGAGTGCAAAGCTCCTGAGCGCTGGTTTCCCGTGGTAACAGTGTAAGAATAAACTCCTGAGATCAGACTTTCACAGCGTGTTTTACAATTTGGATTTTAAAAATAAGATTTGCTGACCATCTTGGGGAAATAAAACTCTCCAAGCAGCAAGGATAGTGGGGTGGGAGCCATGGCATGACTTGGACATCGACATGCTGGTGCCAAGCACTGGGAGAGGGTCCATCAGCCTGGGGCAGATGCCACAGCTCTGGCTGGGGAGATGGGGCATCAAATGAACCCAGCACTGCGATATCTTCTGGGAGAATTCTGGGAGGTCCCTAAAACCATGGGAGCTGTTGTGGAAAAGGGTTGATTAAGGGGTGGTTGAACTAGAAATCACCAGTGGTCCCTTCTCACCGATACTTCCACCATTTCGCTATTGATTACTGAGTGGCTCTGTGCATGAAACATGGGATTGGCTCTGACTCCAGGGCAGTGCAGGTGTAGGTTTTTTGAAGACTATGATGATGTGTGGGGCAGGTTGGGGTGGGGCAGCTGCCTCCAGACAGGAGCAGGCTGTGGGAGCCAGGAGTGAAGAAACCTGGCTCAGGACCTTGGCTCCTGGGGGCTTATTGCAGAAAGCCCCTCATGGCTCCTTGCAGGAAATGCAGATTGCAGGATTTCCAGTGGATGATATTTTGAGCTTACTGAGTTTCCTGGGCTGTTTTGTCAGACATCCCCTGAGGCTGGGATTCAGCTGCCCTAATTTAGGCATCCTGAGGAAAGTCTGAGTAAGGCTTGCTGGGAAGAGCCTGCTTGGGGAAAGGCACCTGAAACCCCTTCTCCAAGCCATGCCCATCCTCCAGACTTGTGTATCTGTTGTATCAGGGTTTCCCCCATGAATTTCAGCCCCAAAAGGCCACGTTATGTCTGTGCAGCCCAGGCTTTGCCCTCCAGGTCACCAGAATCATCCACTCTTGCAGAAGAACTTCAAAATTCTGCCAGGTTGCTCAGGGCTGTGTCTAGCCCAACTTTTAAAATCTCCAAGCCTGGAGACTTCACCACCTCCTTGGCCAATCTCTTTCACCTGCCTGGGACTTAATTCCAGTTAACTCCACGCCACATGACGACAGAACTGTTCACCGAGCAGTGTCCCAGAGAGCCAGTGTTTTCTTGGGAACAGCAGTTATTTCCTCAGGTCTGGCTAAAACCAGAACTCAGATGTTTTGTGATGACCCACAGCAGCCAGGTGTGACCCAGGGATGGCAGGAAGCTGGATGGCACAGGCAGTGATTGCAGAAGAGGGGTGGAAAAGCTAAGTGCAGCATTGCAGGCCAAGGCAGAGGAGAACAGGGAGCTGCTGCAGCCCAAGGCAAACATAGAGACCTGTTTACCTAAAAAAAAAAAAAAGAGCCAAAAAACCTGAATCACTGAGACATTTTAGGTGCTGAATTTCTACTGGAAAGAAAGAAAAAAACTAGCAACCCAGTTCCCAGCCATGGAACTGTCTGGGTTAAGGAGCAGCTGGGGCACAACTGCTACGAGTGGTGATCCAGGACGAGCCCTTCAGAGGAGTAAGCAGGGGAGGACACACAAACAGAAGGAACAACTGAATCTGAACTTTTGTAAAATTCAGGAATTTTAACTGTTGTTGGGAATAGAAAGATCTTTTAAAAATGGTGCTGGTGTTGATATCTCTCAGAGTTGATGGGGGAAGCAAGATCCTCCCCCAAGCCCAGCACATCCAGAGGCATCACGAGAGGGCAGCAGAGACAGGAGCTGAGCAGGACACACAGGCAGTGGCCTGCAGTGCTCCAGACACCGAACATGAAACCGCCATGGCGCAGGTACAAGGCTTTGCTGAGGATGCTGCCAGTAGGAAACCAGAATCTGTCAAAATAAACGAGTGTGCTGGGGCATAACCCAGCAGAACAAATTCAGATGTCTTAAATAGAAACACCCCCCTCCCCACACACCCTCCCCAGTTTTATAAGTGGGAGGTTTTATTGTTCATACCGCGTGGGATGGCGAGCTGAGATAAAGCACAGGCTGCCATCATCAGCTGCCCAACACTGAGAACTGAATGCAACCTCTGAAAATCCATTTCAGACCTGGTAGCTTGGATGAATGAGCTCGATAAAAAAGGGACAATTGCAGTCAGTCTGTTGCATGAAGTCTGACTGCTCCTGTCATGGCCAGCCCCTCCTCCTGGCTGTCACATCCCTGTTTGCTCCTACACTTGCTTTTGGCAGGATGCAGCATGGCCAGGACAGCTCAGGTGAGGGCAGGAGTGAAGGACACTGCTGGGAGTGCACACTGCTGCTCCACAGCAGCACTCTGTGAGTGAGCCCAGCCTTGCCCAGCCCTGGTGTAGCTTCTCCCAGGCCTGTGTATCACCAGCTCTGTTCAGAGATATGTCTCCTAGCTCCAGCTCAGCGCACAGGAGCCAAGGCAACCCTGGGATGGCTTTGGGAGCTGCGGAATGCCCTGGAAGGGTAAAGCATCTGTGCTCCACCCCAGATGGCAAAGCCTTGTATCCAAACAGGCTCTGTGGCAGGGACAAGCCGGGACCCAGTCCTGAGCTGGCATTTCCAGCCCTGCTCAGGGCTTGTGGCTCCTGTGTCTTCTTTATAGTGGGAGACCCTTATACCCAAGCCCTATGGCCCCAGAGGTCTCCACCCCCAAATTGACCCAGAGCCTGTCTCACTCCTTCCTCTCCCAGAGCTCCCAGATCCCTGTTCTGTGCTCCAGAGCCTTCCTGATCCGCACCACTGCCCCTTCTTTCCTCATTCCACCCCTCCCTCCAACCTATTTCCTTACCCAAGTCTCCTTTGGGCGTCTCAGCCTCCCCATGCTGCTGCCCCTGGGCACAGAGACCTTGGCTCCAGCACAGGTCCCTGCTGGTAAAATCCCTTGGCCTTTAAGCAAATGGTGTCTGGATGTGTCCTGGGGGCAGCCCCTGGGACATTCCCACCATGTTCCCTACCTGGAAGTTCCCCTGGGGAGTGCAAGGGATGCAACACCCCAAACCCAGGCCAGGGACTGTTCTGGCAGATTGTCATTACACATGATCACATTTCTGACCCAGCAGTGTCCCCAGGAGCGGCTTAATTTAGTACTAAAGGTGTGCCCTAGAGTGTTCTATAGGACCAGGCACACTGGGAGATCCTAATATCTGCTTAGATTGGATATCAGGAAAAATTTCTTCTTCCCTGAAAGGATGACCAGGGATTTGAACAGGCTGCCCAGAGAAGTGGTGATGTCACCATCCTTGGAACTATTCAAAAAACGTGTATGTGGCTCTTGGGGACATGGGTTAGTGGTGAACACAGTGATGCTGGGTTAATGGTTGAACTGGATGATCTTAGAGGGCTTTTCCACATTTAATGATTCTGCACTACACTCCAAAGATGCCCCTAAAGGAGTACCTCTCCATATTTCCCTGATCCTACAACATGAACACTTGACTGCCCTCATGCCCATCCAGGCAGGACATGGAGCTGCTCAGTAGTTCTTCCCAGGAAGCTGTAGGAAGATTTTTCATACCCTCACTAGCAGAGAAAGCTCTGTGGTAGCTTTTTGACTCTCCATCAAATGTACAAACCGGCCCTGCTTCCTGTCCTGCGACACAAGGGCACCAGAGCTACACCCTGCGGAGGCGTGCCATGGGAATTATAAACACAGCTGCTTTCTTGAGGCATGTTATTCACCCCCTGGCTCACTCTCAGTTGGACTAATGATGTCTCAGGAGCATAATGGAGAACATATTAAAGTGTTTTTTCATTGCTTTGCCTCACCTAGATATTGCGTGCTGCACTACTCCATTGCACAACTGGCTGTCTGAGAAAGGGAAGGCTGAAAATGCTGCTGTAAATAAGACAGGAGACAAAAGTCAGAGGAAATTATAAGAATGCAATAAATCAATAAGCAATCTAGTGAAGTCATTCCAGGGTCTGCAACTCTCTTTGTCTCACAGCACAAGAGAGCCACTTGACAGAGTCATGATATTGAAAACTGGTTTGTGTTTGTTTATACAGCAAAAAAAGGAGTTAAACTTCTTCATGTGAGACAGAAAATTTGATTGTTAGGACCACAGGATTACCTGAACACCCAGTATTTCTGCTTTCTGGAGCAGAACAATGTCCTTCAATCTCATTTGCTCTCAAACAGTATCTTCAAAAAGTCCATCTACCTTACACCCAGAGAGTGTTTAGCTCCATCCAGCTGGTTGCTGGTCTAATGTTTTGGCTCTGTGTTCACCTGGCACACTGGAAACCTCTGAGTACACCTATTCCCTGGTAACTGGAATTTCCCTTCCATTCCTTTCTCCTGCTTGGGAGAGTTTCCCTCTGCCTTTGGTCTCTTTGGTTTGCTCGTGGCCATGTGTCTGGACAGCTCCAGGGAAGGGCACATTTTCACTGACACTAGCATAGAAAGAAGATGAAACAACTTAATTTGTTAAGAAAAGAGGCTGTTGTAAAGGAGCTCCTGTGCATCCTCAGAGGCCACCACCAGCACATGCCAGAGGTGGCCAACAACACCAAGTGCCACCATGGCTTTGGGAAGGTGCTGGGGGTGGTGGGTGGGACCCTCTGGCCCCACAGCACTGATGGGACTCTCAGGGGTGTGGTGGTCACCTGGGGTGGGTGGCAGTAACTGGACAGAAAGAGGGATGCAGAGGTGACACGATGGTGACTTGAGGTATAAGGGGGTACAGGGAGACATGGCAGGGCAGTAAAACACAGGAGATAACCAGGGAATGTGGAAGGGCCATAGAGGGGACACAGGGACGCAGCACAGCCCTGAGGCAGAGGGCACGGAGGCACATGGGAACACGGAGGCACGAAGGGGGGACAGGTCAGCCCTGAGGCACCTGGGTCACAGCCGGGCCCTGAGAAACATGGGGACACAGTGGGGTTGTGAACACACAGGGACATGGATGGACCCTGACAAGTGCAGGGACACAGAGTGGTGGTGAGGGACATAGGGACACAGAGGGACCCTGACAAACATGGGGGCACAGTGGGGCTGTGAGTGCACAGGCTTCAGCCCCAAGGCATACGGGGGGCATGACTCCTTAAGCCACCCTGAGGCACACAGGGACATGGAATCATCAAGGTTGGAAATAACATTCAAGATCACACAGTGCAACCATCCACGCAGCACTATCGCTGTAACTCCTGAGCCACACAGTTCACATGGAGGGACCATCGGGCACAGGGGTCATGGTTCAGCCCTGAGGCACAGGGGACACAGAGAGGCTGTGAGGCACAGGGGGACATGGGGACATGGAGAGGCTGTGAGGCACATGGGCACACAGAGGGGCGCTGAGACACAGGAGGACGTGTCAGTCCCCGGAGGAACACGAGGGTGTGGGTGCACAGCCTGGAGCACAGAGGACATGGAGGGACTCCGATGGACAAGGGGCAAGGCTGCACATCCCCGGAGCTCAGGGGACATGGCTGCACAGCCCGGGCGCTCATGGCTCGCACGGGTGCCGGGCCCACCTTTCAGGGCTCACACGGGTGCACACCACAGTGGTCAGAGCTCACACGGGCTCCCATCCCGGCGCTCAGGGCTCCCCCGGGCTCCCATCCCGGCGCTCAGG
>VZRL01001648.1:620813-742945 GCA_013397895.1 Origma solitaria | reverse complement strand
TGTGGGAGCGCTGCCCGGGGCCGCGCGGTGCTCGGGGCAGGGCCGTGCCGGGAGCCCCGCAAAGAGAGCGCCCGGGGCTTTGTTCGGCCTCTCCGCCCCGGCGGGAGCGGCCCCGCGCCCGCCCGGGTCTTCCCGCCGGGGTTCGGCTCCGCGGGCCCCGCGGGTCCCCCTGCCCCACTCCGGCCCTTCCTGCGGGTGTTTTTTGTCTCCGCAGCCGGACCGCTCCCGGGCTGCTTCTCGCTGCCCCCCAGCGCTGCTGGGGCTGTGCGAGGCGCGGTGCCGTGCGGCCGAGTTTGTTCTTCTCGGGTCCCGGGATCTGGTTCCTCCTCGCAAGTTTGAGAGTTGGGCACTCGTGCTGCCTCGTGGCTCATTCGCCTGGAGTTTTCTCCCCTTGGTGAAAAAAAAAGAGCTTTCCATTTTTTTTCTCCTTGAGCAGACCGCTGTGGGAAAACTTTGCTTTTAAACTTTTATTGTATCCATTTTTGGTTTATGCCATTGCCTGTTCGTTGGTGTATTTCCCCATCCTTTTTTGTGTTAGATGCACTGTTCCTTTGGCTGCTCTGCCTTCTAAATGCTCTTTAATGGAGAGGTGGGATTGGGAAAAGATAAAATATGAGAGTCTAGGACTGTTTTGTGTCAGCTTCTCTAATTGAAATGTTGTAAGCCAAAGGGGAAAGAAAAGAAAAAGTGATCAAGTGGAGCTTAGGGCACTTTGCTTTGTTGGAGGCAGAGAGGGAATACTTATGAGGGAATGACTGAGATTTTGTTTCACTTTGTTTCTCTTCTTTTAAGGCTGAAAGATAAATGAGCTTTTTGAAATGCTTTGGTTTAAAATGCCGAGCTCTTCATTTTCTCTTCAGCTGACTCCATTAAAAAAAAAAAGTTCTTTTAAAAAAATGTAGCAGCAGTTCTGCAGTTTGGAGCCAGCAGCAGTGGTGTGTGTGGGCAGAGAGGCCTTGCTGCTCTCCCATCAGCCGTTCCTGCCTTGTCTCTGTGGACTATAAAATTAGAAAGGCTCCGATGTCCATTCAGTCTGATGTCTGGGTAATGTGGGCTGTAGAAATCAAGAGGAGCTCTCTGTGAATTAGCTGTTTGTGGCTTGCTCAGCCTGTGGGTTCTGGCCTCTGGTGTATAATTAGGAAAGTAATTGTATTTTAAGAAGCCTTAAATCTATTATCCAGGTGTGTGCTTTTCCCCTGGGCAGGTGTGAGGTGGCGTGAGCTTTCTTTTGCTGTGAGCAAATGATCTCTATCCTTCTGATGGTTGCAGGCTGCAGTCTGAAATTTGCAGCATCCTAGAACTGCTGAATAGTTTGAGTTGGAAGGCACCTTTAAAGCTCTTGTAGTTCAACCCTCCTGTACTAAGTGGGGATATCTTCAACTATCCCAGGTTGCTCCAAGCCCTGTCCAACCTGGCCTTGGGCAGTTCTGGTGGTGGGGCAGTCACAGCTTCTTTGGGCAACCTGTGCCAGGGCCTCAGCACCCTGCTTCCTCATATCTAATCCATATCCCCCTCTTTTAGTTTAAAAGCTTTACCTCTTGTCCCACTTAAATTTAAAAATTCCAAGAGTGAGACCCTGAGGCTCCCTGTTCTCCCCTGAAAATGGCTCAGGTCACCTCCTCCCCCAGGGCTGTGTCCTTGCCTCTGGGAGCTTTTGTCTTTCTTATTCCAGTCAGTGTCCAGGAAGTCTTTTATTTGTTGCATCTTCCTTGAATCTGCTCTATGTGCACACTGAGAAGGCTGGCCATGGAGAGCACAGGTCTGTGGTGAGGCATGGAGGGCCAAGAACAACTGGAACTGGCTGTAATTGAAAACTGTCAGCTTTGCAGCGAAGGAGGATGTTCAAAGCATGTGGCTTGGGGCAGCTCCTTGGATAACACTGAGTGGAGAATTGGATCTTCAGTTCTAAAGAGAGTCAGGATGTCCAAATCCTGGGGAGTTCTGTTGGCTGGAGCCCAAAAGTGAGATGGTAGTAGGGCTGTGGGCAGTAGGGCCATGGGTGGCTTTCCTTCAGAGCTGCTGCTTGGTGCTGTCATCCTGCACCATCTGCCGTGTGGTTGTTGTTGTTCTGGAGATCTCCTAAAATGACTTAGAGCAGCTGAAATATCCAAATCACAGTGTTTTGGAGTAGTTCACTTGTTCCCGGTTTCTTGCTCTTCCTTCCCTTTGAGGTGGCTGTTCCTTGGGGGGTTTGGGTGCAGTGGGGGTCTGTACCCTGGAGGGACCAGCAGAAGGTTTTTGGGTGACCAGCAGAAGGTTTTTGGGTGACCAGCAGAAGGTTTTTGGGTGACAGGCCCAGGAGAGGAGCAATGCAGGGAGCAGTGTGCACACCCCCGTGTCAGGTGCATTGGGGAACTCTTGGCTGGGCTGAGGCAGCACGGGGCAGGTAGGGACATGAGAGAAACATGGGCATACAGGAGGAGATTGGAATTTGGGAGAGGGGCAGTTCTAACAGGAAATAATGCTCACCATAGCAGTAAACAGCACAGAACAGCTGCTTCTGCCCAGCATGGGTGCACTTTAGGGAGTTTCTCGATGAGCTTATGGGTGAAATTCACTGTTTCATTCCCCACTATGCTGCCGTCCTCCTGGGCTGTTGCATCTGCTGGTGTTTGCCAGACATTGCCTAAACTGCTCTTAAACTGCAGCTGGTTTTGCAGGTTCCCAGTTACTGCACAGTTGTTCTTACTGTGTTTATTTTAGTGGTTATAAACTGATTTTTAAAAAGGACTTGGAACTTGAGCTGGAAATCCTCCTTTTTCTTCTTCCCTTCATGATTAAGTTGAGAAACTGTACCAGAGGAGCCAGCAGCTGAGCTCTTCAATATTGCCCCCTTCCCTTTATACTTTGAATTTTCTAAGCTGTGGTTTTCCAGGAATTTGGGGGCAGTTGTCCTGTACCTTGACTTTAATAGCGGACATCAGTTTGGGGGTGAGGTGAGGAGGGCTGTCTGCTCTTAATCCGGTAAGATTAGGAGTTTGGCTGGGGAGTAAAAAGCTTGAAGGAGACTTTTTTTCTCATAACATTTTGTTTAGCCTGAATGTTTGCATCAGAGCTATGTGTTTCTTAAAGACACAGAAAATATAAAGCTTTTTTGAAGGCAGTTATTTCAAATTGCTGTGTGCTTCACAGTGTCATTTGGAGCTAGAAGGTGCCACCATTGATCAAAAGAGTTGCAGCATGACTGTCATCCTGCGTCGTCCAGGGCAAAGTCCCTCACCCTGATTCACACAGTGGCTCGACAACTGTGGGCTGAGGGGTACATAATGCTTATATAAAGTAACTTTTGTAAAAAAGTTACTTTGCTTATATAAAGTAGCTTTTGTAAAGATATGAATTGAGGGAGACCCCCGTGTGGTTAACTTGTTTCTCTGCTCTCAGGATAATAAATGTGTGTTGCCTGATATGTGCTTCCTTTGGTTTGTTTCAGAACAGTTACTTCTGCAATTTGAACTGAAAATAGGTGCTGGAAGTGGTGAATAATCACTTCACTTGGAATAATCCACAGCTGGGAAGAGCCCAGGGCTCAGTCCTCCAGATCTCCTTTGTTAGGGACATGCTGGCTTTTTTCCCCCCTCGCTCCTGTGTTCTGTGCTGAACATTAAACAGTGATTTCTATGCAAGAATTTTAAGGAAAGTCTTTCAAAGCACTTGAATGACCAACGAGGGGCAGCTGGGAAAGGGTTGCCTGGGAGATGCTGCTGGGAGCAGCTGAGGCAGGGTGTGACAGCATGGAAGGAAGTGAAAAAGGCAGGATGCTGCTCTGATCTTCCGTCCCTCCCTGCTGAGCGCAAGAGTGGTGGTCCTGCTTCTGGAAGCTTCGAGTGTGTGAGCACAGGGCTCAGGCTGCCTGTTCCACTCACCACAGTGCCCTGCACAGCCAAACTGGGGGTGCAATCTGGGAACCAAATGCTGCACTTAGTCCTACACTCTGCCGGGCTGCCTCCCTAAGGTTTTCATTGGGAAGCAAAAGGTGTTGCCTTCTGGGGATGTTGGAGCCCAGGGAGGAGCGTATGGCTCCTGGATGCTCCTGCAGCATCACCTGAAACTCAGGTAAAATTCTCTTACATCACTTTGAGCAATCTCAGGACAAAGCTGACATTACAGGGAGCTTAATGCTTGTTCCCTTACTCCTCTGCAGAGCTCCCATTGTATTGGTTATTCCTGTCTTCTGGTGCGTGTCTTGGGTGCACATGAGAATTGTGGGGAAATGCTGAAATATACATCCAAAAATTAAGAGAATATTCTGCTTTGCACATTCAGATGATCACTGTTGCGTGTTTAATGAATTGCTCTTCTGGATGCTGCTCAGCTTGCAGCTCTGAGTCTGTCCTTGCACTCTTTCAGCTCCTGCCTGAGATGAGTTTTGCTTGAAAATGTGAGTGTTTTCAGGCTGTGGTGAATGCAAATAGGATGCTCCAGTTAGGTGTTGGCAAACTGTCCTGTCTGGAGTTGTGTGGAAGGAGAAATGGTTTCTTGGTTGTGTGACCCCAATGGGGAGAAGAGCAGCTGGGGTTTAACAGAGTGGTTAAAATTATATAGGCCCCCAAATCCTCCAGAGACATCTCTCCTTTCCTAGAAGCTTCCTTTAACAAGCTGATTTCTCAGGCTGATTGCTTGCAGATGAGATCATGCAGTGTGTTTTTCAGGGAAAGAATCTGAACTTCGACTAGTGAGCCAGAAAGTTTTAACACGCAAGTCACATGCCCGGTGTCCTCATGGCACACACAAAACACCAGAGGCTGTGACAGGGCTGAGTTTAGAGTGGCTTTGTGCTCCAACAGGAGCCTTCTGACTGCACAGAATACCCAGGGATGCTCTCATATGCTGGGTCCTGTTGCTTGGACAGCAGCAGGAGATGATGGCAAGGAAGTATTTCATCTTTGCTGAGCTCTGTTTCCCTCTTTAGTGTGTGTGGGGTTGGGATGAGCCCAAGCGAGGGAAGGCTCTCATCTGCCTTAATTCCGCAGACGTTTTTCTGCTGGCTTCAGCAAAGGAATTTATGTAGAATTGATGATGTTTTTTCTGTTAATGCATGAGAACATTCTGAACAGAGAAGGCTTGATGGTAATGTTCTGCTGCAGAGGATCCCAGCAATGTCTGGTCTCACCCTCAAAAGGGATGCTGTTTTCCCTTTCTCTTGATGGTAACTGGGCTACTCTTCCAAAATAATCACAGCCATTGTTTAAGAGTGTTGAAAATTAAGCAAAGCTGTTCTGAGGTGATGTTGGGTGGTGTTCCCAGCACAGGGAACGTTTGTTGCCAGTGGCTTTAAAGTACAACCAGTTCTCACAGGCAAGGTAGGAAGGCACCTTTCTGATGCCAGAGCCTCTTTGTGCCTAAAATCACTTCTTGCCAATCAAGAAGGCATTAATTATGCAAATATGGATTGGGTGTGGGTGGAGTTTTTATTGGCTATGGAAATAGGAGCCAAAGAGCCACTTGATCCCAATCTCTCTTTAAAAAAAATTTACAATGGAGTCAGACTGGGAGGGGAAAGTTTCAAATCCCAAACTCGAAATCTATCAACGTTTTATGCAACTTGAAGACAGGAATGCATAAGGCAAGATGTGTTAAACCCTCCTACTGCTCCACAGCCATGTTTTGCCTGTAGGGAAGTCTCCTGTGGGTCACTCCTGGAGCTGGCTTTTTGAAACAAATCATTGAAAGTAAATCTTGCAGGTCAGCACAGGCTTGCTGATATATATTTTCCTGTTACCTAAGCATGTCTGTTCATGGGAGTGTATCAGAAGCTTCTTCCAATGTTTAACTTGACACAGGTATTTTACATAGGTGTAAAGTCAAGCACATGAAAGTGGAAAACTCCTGTATGCAGCTCATCAGACTTCATTTGGCTTCCTTGTGAGCGTGTAGTGCAATGCATGTACTATTTCTACTAAATATTGACTTTTTATGTCAAATTGTTTTATTCCTTAGGTAACATAGTTGTGAACACAAGTTGCTTTGGTTCTATGTTCTTACTGGCTAATAATCCCAGGAGCCTTCCTTTAATGGAAAGAACTGGTAGAGCACTTTTTGCTTTGGTCGATGGCAGTGAAGTTGTATATTTTTTGTAGCAGCTCAACCATTTCATTCTTCACTCTGCTCCTGGATGGGATCCTGCTGGGTCTGTCCACCTGGAGCCTGGCTGATGGTCATCCCAGGCCTGGCTGGGTACATGTGGGAGGTGATGATGTGTACTCTGAAAAGTGCTGCCTAAACCTTGTTTTGTCCATGAAGCTTCAAGTGTGGAACTGTTAGAACCCCAGCCCACTCAGAGCTAATGCTTGCAGAATGCATGACCAAGGAATTAAACTGGGTGGAGTCATTCCAAAATTTGGATTTGGGGCCTGTCTGCTCCTAATGCAGCAGCTTTGGGTGTTTGCTTGGAAGTGCTCCCAGCATGGATGATGCTCTCCTGACCTGATCTGACTTTTCTTTCTTGATGCTTGGGTGCTGTGCCCAAATCTGTCTGCAGAGCTCTGCAGTGCAGAGCTCTGGTGTCTAATGAGCCTGAAACAAGTCAGCTCCTGTCAGGAGATGGCACGGAGATGATCAGCTCCTGCGTGCCTGGGGGAGGGAGGACGGACAGACAAACAGAGTAAACAGTTGTGTTTCTTCCCCAGGACTGTCCTGTGTCCTGAGGCTGCCAGCTGCAGTTTGGAGGCCAGAGGAATAGGGCGGAGTATTTTCTTCCAACCAGATGAATTTGTGCTGTGAAAATGAGAAGTTAGTTCAGTTTCTCTGGGAATAGCATTTAAGGTGTTAAAAGGTCCCACCCATCAGTAACGAAGAGCTGCTCAAGAACAAGCAAATACAAAGATGGAGCCTGCAGAGCACACTGCCTTTGCAGCTCTTCTTTCTCCTTGAAGGATGAGAATCTGGGCATGTTTTTGTTGCACTTACCATTTGGTTGTGGTGTCAGTCATTTGTGTTGCCTTCTCATGGGGAGCTAGACTAGCCAAGTGTCAGGTTTTCTTGTCCATCTCAATTACTGTTATGTTATTTCACTTGTGCTTGTTTGTTTCTGCCTGTCAAAAGGTAAAAAAAAAATAGATTAAATACTGTAGCAGAAATAGCTGGAGTATCAGTATTCTCCAATAGGAAGATGTCAGCCTATAACGAGTGCTTTTCACTGAGCTCAGCCTGTTTCTGCTGCTCCTGACAAGCTGTCATATCTTCATGCTATGTAATGTGATCTTCCAGGAATGTTTATCTTTCATTTCTGCATTTGTAGTGGATCTGAGCTGGGGGTGCTGGGAATGTGCCTCCAATGCCCTGTTGTTGTTTGGGATGAGGCGCTGCCCCTGTGTGCTGTGGTGCAGCTGCTGAAGGGAACAAACCAGACCAGCAGAGCTGCCTCACTTTTCCCTGGATGAGGGTCCCAGTGCTGTAAATTCATCCCTGTGGACTTTTTGTTTTTAAGTGCATGTGTTTTGCATTTCTCTGGATTGTGATGGATATTATTCTAATAATTTCCCGAAGTGTCCTTCCTCTTTCCATCGGTTTGACGCCTTCGGTCTGCATACTTGGCTAGCAGCAATTCTATATTTTCTTTTATGTTTTGGGACAACCTGGACAGCACTTTACTCCGAGAAAATGAACTTTGCTGGCCAGTGTCATGTGTGCATACCATGGGTCAGTCCTGGCAACACCACGGGTGGACATCTGGGAGGAACAGCACTGATGGCAATTTCTCTGGTGACCAAAATCCCTTTCATCTCAGTGCCAGTAGCTGCTTCCCCATCACCCTCCGGACAGCGCCTCATGTAGACACTCTGCCTTCTTCCCAAGGACTGACCCCACCAGTGATTAGTGTAGTTCACTCTCTGCTACGACACTTTTTGGCCTTCTCCCAGCACTGGAAGGACACCAAATAGCAGCAGTACTGCCGAGGCCTCCCTAGAGTAAAGACTTATAGTGGGAAATGAATTTTCTAGTTGCTTCTAATGTCTTGAGAGCTATTGGCTGTCTGGCTTTTAACCTGTATTCTTGTATTATTACAAGCTTTTGGATTTGAATGCATAGCTGAAGTTAAAATGCCAAAAAGAAATCTCTTCTGGTGGGTGTTAATTTGTGCAAGGACAGTGTGACGCAGTGTGCTGACCCTCTTTGAGACCTGTGCAGTACATCAAGGCTCAGATCCTGGCACTCCAGTGTTCCTGCCAGTTCAGAATTAGCCCTCATTGTGTCAGAGCCGACATCTCTGCTAACTAAGCTTTTAATATAATCTAGAAGGATCTCTCCAGAGAAATTCGATGCAAGCCTTTCTTGTTTGCAATAATTACTCTGCCTCTTCTCATTTGCTGCCACAGAATGATGGAAGCACTGGTTGAAAGGATATCTGGAGGTCTCTGGCCTGACCTCCTGCTTGAAGTGGGACTGTCTCCAGCATGTGAGTGATCATCTCAGCCATGGCTTTGTCTGGCCAAGTCTTGAACACATCTGGGGATGGAGCAGGGTATCACACCAGATCAGCTTTTGTTTGCTTTTGCTTAGGAGTTGTACCTAGTGAACCACCTTGGAGTGTGGGTTATGCATTTAGGTTGGAATGACCTCATCCTGCAGGTTTGAAAACATTTAAGTGAACTGTTGGGAAATGTCCCAGTAGGGTTAATGTAATGTGTAATGGATCTGAATCCTTCTGTCTTTTCCATGCTAAAGTGGGAAATGTGAGCAGACCCTCGTGCTGTTTCTGCAGGAAAAGGCAGGGATCCTGTTAGGTGGTTTTCCCATGTTTGCATGGAGAACTGCAGGTGAAACAGTGCCTGTAGGACATGTCCTGTTGCTGGAATGAGCTCATGGGTGTTTTCCCATGGGTATTAGCCCTGGTGTTTGTCAGGAGGCACAGGATGAGCACCCTGAACATCCTTTGCTCTGAGGCCAAGTGTGGGGTTGGTGCTTCCCAGACTGAGGCCACACATACACAAGGCACACAGTTGCCTTTTATCCGCCCTCCTCAGCCCCTTGCCATGGGAGGAAATGGTTTTCCCCAGAGTCTGCTGGATTTATTTCAGAAAAACTCCCATGCCATGAGATGAATGCCCCTTAGAGCAACTTAGGTTAACTTAAGCTACCCATCATGGTCCTGTGTGTTAATGGGAGCAGAACAGCTCTCTACATCTGAGGAGCAAACTTGCCTTCTGACATGCCACGAGCTTCTGGACACAGTGGGTGTCCAGGGATGGCACATAGTCAGGCCAGACCAGAGGCCTGCTGCTGTGTCTGGGCTGAGCTGGATTTCTTCAGACAGAACTGTGGATTGCAACACCCTTGTGCTTGCTCTGGCCAGGAAGCTTTGCTTGGAAGGGAAATGGCTGAGATGGAAAGAGCTGCTAGGGAGGTGGAAGCTTCCCTAGCCAAGGCCTCTTTGCTAGACTCAAATCTGGATCCCTGGACTGTGCATCCCCTTGTGCAACAGGAATGTTCAGGAATTATGTGAATGCTTCACAGGCACTGAAAAGGAGGGCTCCTCTGGTCTGGTCCTGATCTTGGCACTGCCTTCTGCTCTGGAGATTCATGTTGTGTTCCTGTTAGAGTGAAAACCAGTCCTAATGTAAGGATGAGCTTGGTGATGTGCAGCAGTGTTCTTGTGTGGGTTACAAATTCTCACTTGTGCAGGGGCCCTTTGATATCCTGCACATCTGAACGGCTCCTGCCTTTTGTTTCCATGCCAGAAAGGGCAGCCAAAAGGGCTAGGGGCATGGGTTTCTACGTGCTCTGGTTATTTGAAGATGAGGGTCCTTGCTGAGGAATCACAGAAATGTGGGGATCACTGTTGTCAGCTGCTCTCCATGTGCTCACTCTGGTCCAAAGTGCAGAGGTCAGGTTTGGGGTTGTATGGCCAGAGGGTCCTGGAGAAGCAGCTGTAAAGGGCTTCAGGGGTGTCAGCTACAGGCTGACATTGGCTGACAGCTCTTTTGTTACCACCAGTTCTGCCATGCACCACTTATTTTTGCAGAGGTCTGTCTTTGTGTGCTGCAGGGGGAGAAGCTATGGTAGTATTGCTGCCATGAGCTGAGCTCTGCCTATCCTGTGGTTCATTTGGGTCAGTGTCCCTTGCTGGGAAAATCAAATGGCTGGTGCTGAATCTCTCCCTTGCTTCATGCTGTTCTTCCTCGATGAAGCTTACAGCCAGTGCTTGTGGTTTGCTTTGGTTTTCTGCTGTTGTTTTCCATGTGTCTGCAATACAATCTCTAGTGAAGGAAGCTGTTTAGCTTTTCTCTAAGCTGGATGTGGAATCACTACTCAGTCATTGGTCTCCTCAGATCCCCACAGCTTGTAGTTTTGAGATGTAATATGCCAACACAGATTTATCTGGGAAACTTCTGGGAGAGAGGAGCAGACATGGGGAAGTATCGCTGTGGGAGAGATAGCAGGACTTTGTCCCCAGCAGTCCCAGCACCTGTGCAGCTCTGCTTGTCAGAACTCCTTACACCATCTTCTTGCTCCAAACTCATGACAGGGATGTTGGACAGAAAGAGCTACCTGCTGCTGTGGTGGGGAGGAACATGTGAAGGATAATGCTCATGATGTTAGATACCACCTAGTGCCTCTAGAAGAAAGGCCAGCTTTGAAAGAGGCCTTGTGCCTGCTGAATATACCAACTGCTTCCAGGGATTAGGGGTCAAAACCCCAGAGCAGAGCTTTTCTGGCCTTCCTTGACATGGCAGTGATCCTCATCTGCAGCAGGATACCAGAGAGTATTTGGCTCAACATGCAGACAAGAGTCACGCTGGAGATGTCCTGCTTGGGCTGGTCCCGGTGTCCAGGGATAGGGAGGGATGTCTGTTTGCAGATAATGGTTTTCTCTGCCCCTTTCCCGCAGTTGCGTCAGCGAAGATGGCCAGGGAGAGTGTTTACAAGTGTGTCCTTGCTGAGCACTGCTCTGTGCCAGCAGCTCGGTCCTCATGGATGACGTGTTCCCTGGGCCTTTGGCATTGCAGCAACTAAAGCTGAGCTGAGCTCACTGCCCTTGTTCTGACCTGGGGTTACACCACTTCACCCTCATCCCCACATTTGAGGCAGCCCATGATGGGGACTCTGTTGTTTAAACACAGGGCAAATAGGAGGCTGCTCCTGTTTGGATCTTTCCTGGTAACATTAAAGCTCTGAGAGGAATTCTTGGAGCTGGGGAAGAGTTGCTGTTCCTCCATTGCCACCTCTCCAGCCATTGTGATTCCTGGGTGAGGGAGCTGTGGTGGCAAAGGGGTGCTGAGGCCTCTGCTCCCGTGTCCCAGCAGGACAGGGCTTTTGTGCCTAGAAACAAGGAGATTGGCACAGCTGCAGAATTTTATCAGCTGGGGACATGAGGGTGTATCTGTCCCATGGCTGAACCAGAGGTTGTCCTCAATTTGGTGATTTGGGAAGCGACTGAGGCAAAGGAGAAGTTCTGCTCTGGTACTTTCCCTCTTGAAGACTCTGATCATCTCCATTCCAAGCAGGAAAAGCTTCCTTGGCGTGGGGTGGAGGGTGAGTGTTCCCCTTGCATCCCTTGTTTTACACCCCTTGGGAAGGGTGTGTCCCACATCAGGTGTCTGTAATGTTGCCACATGCACTGTCTTGTCATCTCTGAGCCTTCTGTTACCCTGCAGAACAGCTGTACTCAGCACCTGAGATGTGGAGATGGTTTGTCAGTGTTTCTTGGACAATGTCACGTCTCAAACTTGCCCCCCCTGCCATGCCAAGCTCTGCCTCATTTCCCTCTTTTCCCAGGTTTATGGCTGGAAGTGGATTTCTTTGCAGTGGTGGGATGATTGCAGCAGAGAAGATGTTTCATGGGGCAGTGGGAGTGAACATGCTCTCACACTGGGTAAAGACAGGACTGCAGGGTGTAAACAGAGCACTTTTACAGCAGGCTTCTGCGTTCCATCAAAAGTTCCTGGAAAGGTGAAGGCAGGAGCTGGCTTTCACCACCTCTCACTGAAAGAATAAAAAGCTTTAACACTGTGCAGGTCCAGCCTCCGTAGTGGGGCCATCCTGTGTTCCTCAACTGTGTGCCTGTTTAGCCCAAGGCTGCTCAGGTGACATCCTGGTCCTGTGTGACATGAGATGTTGGTGCTCACAGGATCACCAGCTCCTGCTGGAGCCTTCCTGGGAAAAGGCAGGTGGAGGTCCTGCCATAGTGGGAGGCAGGGAGTGTAAGGCCCATGGAGCAGAGCCCCTAGGGAAGGACAGGTGATTTTGTCATATTTTGTCTGCAGGAGCCTTGTGCTGAATACAGAGGAGGGATCCCCTCAGGTGTTCAAGGCCATCAGTCTGTCTCGAGCTGTGTGTGTAGTTGCCTTCACCTCAGTGTCAACATAATCACAGGTGTGTTCACTCATTTATTTCTCCCAGTGTCCCCTGACCAGGGGGTGGCTTGGGGTCAGCAAAAGGCACCTTCCTGATCCCAGTGTGATCAGCTCACCAGTTCATCACCCACAAATTCCTAATTCCTGCTTTGCTGCTCAGCACAGTGGGTTATTTTTAAGTACTGGGGGGAAAAAAAATTGGAAACCCTTTCAAGTCATTATTTTGTGTTTTATGAGTTCACCTCTTATCTCTTGGAATGCATTTGGAATACCTCTGGGATTCACTTATAGATGCCTTAAAAGCAACAAATTTGGCCTGCATCAGGATAAACAAGCTTTTGTGTCTAAATTTGTATGTGGAACTTAGTATGTGCTAATGGGCTTTCATCTGTTAATTGGACGGATCTTTCCCAAGGCCAAACACAATCCCTTGGAGAACCTATCACGGTGGCAGCTCTGGCCTGAGCTGGGTCCTACTCCTTTCTGCTCCCTCACCGTTGAGGAACCTGCTTGTGCTGCAGAAAGCTGTCCTGTGCAAAACCAAAACAGGGTCTGTTGATGTTATTCCTGGTCCTTTGAGAAGATGACTTAGCGGTCACATGTGCTGCTATGAGGTCATTAGGAAGTCTCTCAAATACCCAATTTGAGAAGCAATGATGCTATTGCAGAAGTATGCTCCCTCTGCGATGTGAGATGCAAAACTCTCCAAAGTACTTGAGTTTGCAATAGCTCTGAGTGGGATCTGTTGTTGTGCATATTTGGGCTCATTCCAGTTTTAAAAAAAGGCTGTTTTCGGCTTTGCTTTATCCCTTGATTGATTAGTGGATATGTACTGTGGGATCAAGTTACATCTCAGAGGGCATCCAGCAGAAAGCCTTTTTCTGTGCTGAACTGCTCAAGTGAGTCTGACTGCAAGGTCAGCAGTTTTCCAGCAGTGTTTTGTGCCTTCACAGCAATGTCCTTCCCCAGGGAAAGGAGCTCTTCAGATCTGTTTGTGAGTTGAGCCATTTCTCTTCCCAGCACTGCAGGGAAATCGCGAGCTTTCTCTGGACCCTTGATGTTGTTTCTGTCATATACATCTGCTTTGATGCTTTTATTGATGTCACTCCTGGACTCCCTGTTCCTGGATGTCCAGCATTTCCTGCTGCCACAAACTGCCCTGTGTCTTGCAAAGGGAATTGTTTTGGTCCTGTTTACTCCAGGGGCCTGTATCCAGCTCAGTTCCTATGTACCATTATGTTCACAGGGCAGGCATCCTTGTTTTGGGAGGAGAGTGCCTTGCAAGGGCATTATCAGAATGAGTAACACCCTTTTGGAGCAGGCAGAAAGGGATCTGATGTCTTCCCACATCCACCCTATTGCTGATTGTGTCCCAAACCATCTATGAGCCTTAGGGACTATCCCATCCCTCTGTGCTGATTAACTTTGATACACAGAAAAATTACCATGTGGGGAAAAAATAAAATAGTTTTCTATTCTCAGAACAGAGGTGGATTGTGTGGCTGGAATGGGGTACAGAGGCAGGAAGGAAAATAGGAGCACGGTGGCATCTGACTGCACATCTGACTGCACCTTAACAGTTCACAGCTTTATTTTCCACCTGGGACTTGGTGCGGGCACAGTGTGCTTCATGTCTGCTTCTCTTTTGCCTTTGGGATACCCAAAATACCTGCTGCTTCTGTTGAGGCTTTGCTGTGATTCCTGCTGGGAGGTGGTATAACCTGTGAGATTCTGCAGGATGGGCTGAATGACTGCTGCTCCCACTCCTCAGCCTCCTACTGTGGCATCCCCTGTACAACGCTGGCATCCACTTCCCACTCTGGCTCTGCTGCCACAGCCCTGCACTGCTGGCCCTGGGAGGAGTCTTACCCCTGCCAGGTGCGTGAGAGAGCTATAGCAGCCCTTCCCTTGCTGAGCAGCTTCCTTGCAGGAGGCAGGCTGGCACCTGCACTTCCCTCCAGGCAGGGTCAGCACATTCCTTCCGCTCTCTGGTCTCCCTGTGTTGCTGTGGTTCCTGCTCCTGGTGCCCTGACTGGGGTTGTGTACCAGTGGCCTCAGTCCCCTCAAACCACAGTGCCCTTGTCACCCAGGAGAGCATGGCCCCAGCCTGCTGTGCCCCCCAGGGCTCTCCACAATGACCACAGCAGCAGAGCCCACATGGGCAGGGATGGCAGTGGGTGCTGGGGGTGGAAGGGTTTTGTGAGACTCTGCCAGCCCAAGAGTGGTTCTGTAGCCCCCCTGGCAGGTTTGGGTGCTCTCACAGTGTGCCGCAACCTGCTGGCCCTGTGCCCAGCTCAGTGTGTCCTGCTGCAGATTGTACTGTCACCATGGAGCCTTAGCAGTGATTCCTGCTGTCGCCCTTGGTAATTATCTCCCCTAAAGTGCCACAGCCTGGTATTGAGTTCTGTATTTTCCTCAGTTTCTGTATTTTTAGAGGAAAGGAACTGAAAGTGATGAGCAGCTGTCAGACAGCTGCATTGGTGACCTCCCCTCCTGTGGGATCCCGACCTGAGGAAAGCAGCAGGGGTGAGCTGTGATGAACATGCAGAGAGCTCTGGTGTCATGGTTGGGCTCTTCCTCTTCCAGGAAAGACTTTGGACGCAGAAGGCCAAGTGTCTGAGAAGTGCATGGGGTTATAATAATTCTGTTAGCTGGACTTGCTTAATAAGTGACTAATTCTGTCTTTGCTTTTTACCTTTCCCCATGAATGGCTCAGGCTGGTGAAGGATGAAGGTGAGGAGTGGTGATGTTCCTGGGGGGATTCTCCCTCCCGGTGAGTGCAGGCAGCTGTGTTAAACCAGAAGGTGCAGGCTGGCTCTGCGGTGCCTGGCCTGCCCCTGGGACTACACGGGCCCTGCTTCCTGAGCAGGAGAGCTGCTTTATGTTGTGGTTTTACTAAATGAATTCAAAGCTTGGCCTTCCTCCAGGCAAAGTCTGGGCCAGGTGCCAGCAGAGCAGCCCCCAGGGAAAGCACTGGAGCAAGGAGGGGCCAACAGCAGGGAAGAGCAGAGGAATCCAAGAAGGCAGATTTGCCTAGAAAACAGCTCTGTTTCCATCTGCTGGGTCAGGAGTTGCTATAGGAACTGGGATGATAGAGGCAGGGCCATCTCCTGGGCCTGTCTGTGTGTTCGGAGGGAGGGAGGAGGGAGGAGTTACTCAAGTTTGAACATATCATGTGTGTGCTGGTGGAAAGTTGCAAGGAATGTCGAAACTACAGCCTGGCTCAACCTGTGGAGTTCCAAAGAGACATGGCAGTTGTTCCCTGTGCTCAGCAGCCCCTGGCAGAGGCAGGTAGGGTCCTTCCAGCTTAACCTGGCTGTCAGCCTTTCATCAGCTCTCTCTGTTCTCCCCTCACGTTTCTGTCCTTGGATAAAGCCTTTGGAGGCTTGCTGGGAGTGGAGGGGTTCGTGGAGGTGGCGGTGTTTGGAGGTGAAGGATTTTCTCCCTGGGCTGGTAGGGACAGGGTGGCTCTTTGCACTCTGTTTTCCCTCCTGCAGCTCTGGGAGGGTTCACAAATCGTGGGTATTCCCTCAGGGATGTGTACCTGGGGACCTGCAGGGTGTTTTGTGGGCACAATTGTGATGCTGGCTGGGAGCTTCTGGACAGAAATGGTTTCTGGGGCTCCTGGGGAGCGCAGGCAGTGTTTGAGCTCTGAGGTCCTGCTGAGATGTTCCAGGGCTGAGTCTGAGACAGATGTGCAAAAACTGGAGCTGGCAGCGAGTGCCTTGTGGACAGTGGGAAAGGGGGGGGGCGGGGGATGTGCTCCTGTCCCCTGAGCCCCAGCAGCTCCTGCCCCACACGGGTTCTGTGGATGTCCTTTGCCTGTGTTCTCTTTCCTCTTCTCCCAAGGAGAGGCAGACCCTGTCCCCTCCTGAAGCACCTACTGCAATTTTGGTCACAGTCAAACTTTCTCAGGCTCCCATTTACCCTGAAACATGGGAGTATAAATACGCAGGAAGGTGCTTCTGAGAATCCTTGTTGTTAGGGTTAACCGTGGGACTCTCTGGTAGCAGCCCCTCCAGATAAAATCTGATTTATTTTCTCAGTAAATCCATTTTTTCAGGTGCTGAGAAATTTCCAAAATAGCTGTGTTTCCACCAAAAGCGTTCCAGGGTTGCTCACTGTTCCACAGGTATTTCTTTAATAGGTTTGGCTGAAATTTTATCTGCTCTTTTTGTGTCACAGAGGATAATCTCTTAAAAAAAAAAACAAGAAGAAAAGGTGGGTAGTGTTGTTTCTCTTTTTGAGGAGCTGCACAATAAGCTGCTGAAAACTGAAATGTGATCTCTATGCACAGAGGCAGAGCTTGCCAAACTGGCTGGGATCACAGCCCACCTACTCAGGCACCCATCTTATCATAGGCACAGGAAAGCCCCAGAGCCTGAGCGCAGCCAACTGTGGAATAACCTGCCTGTGTAGGAGATAACTTTCTGCTCACATTAATTACTGGTTTGCTTGTGCCTGGCTAGAGGAAAATTTATATCCAGTGTACTCTCTTTCACTCTTGTTAATGGAATCGCAGATGTTCTTATTATGGAGATCTATTTTCAATATTTTATTGAATCACTCCCACATTGCTCTGTGGCAATATGTCCCAGAGGCTCAATGCACATGGTATGCTGTGGAATTTCATTTCCTCAGTTTTAATGTGTTGTTTTTTAATTTCAGTTCATTTTCAATGTGGAAAAGAGGTAAATGGGGTCCTTTTTTTTGGTTTAGGCATCATTGTTTTACATGTTTCTTTTTTCCCCCTCTCATCTCTCCTGTTTCTCTTGCCTCAAACAATACCAGGATGTTCCTACTGCTACCTGCCTTATGAGTAATTGCTAAATCTCATTATATCTCTGTGGGCTTCTGTTTTTTGTTCTGTCTTGAGAAAATTTAATCAGGATTGGCCATTCTGCCTTTCCTGAGCTGTGAAATGCTGCTTGAGCTTTTTCCGTGTTCTTGGCTTTTCCTTTGTTTATAAGCAGAACATTTGGTTTGATTGCTTGAAATACATTGTGGTAAGCAAAGATCTTCTCTGAGCTGTCTCTAGTCATGGTAGGTATTTTGCTGGAATGTTTAATTAATGGCAACTTCATCTCTGTACATGGGAAGTTATATTTTATCTTGCAGAGCTGTACTAGTAAATAGCAAACCAGTGAAACATGGTTGGACCTGCCTGGAAATCCTCACTGGAGTCTCCAGGCTTGGGGCTGTGGTTTCAGGTGATCTGTGAGTGTTGCCACTCACTGCTCCCATCTCTGCCAGGCACTTCATAAATTAAACTTTAAAACCACTTTGGGTTGTAAACAAAGTTTGCTCAAGCCAAATGCAACAGCTGTGTGTACCCAGACTGCGCTGCCTTGGCTGGAGGTTGTGCTCAGCCTCTGGAGAAATGGTACCCACTGAGGTCACAGCCTGCATTGTCCCCTCTGGCTCCTGGGGTGCTGTGGGAGGGCTGGAGCATTTCCCACTCACTGCGTTTGGGATTTGAAGTTATTGCAATCTGTGGAATGCAGTCGGGGATGATAAGTTATGCTTCTTTCTGATATTGGAAAAGCTTCTTCAAGTCTGGTATCTTCCTGTGGCTGTAGGGCACGGCTCTTTGCTTTTATTAACATTTTTTGGTGAGACTAGAGCAGAGCCCATAGTGCTCCTCAAGCAAAGGGCAGGGGCTCTGTGCCAGCTACAGGTGCTCTGAGTTTTATTTTTACCAATATGAAGAGAGATTGGAAAACTCATAAAACATAGCTTTTGATATTGTCAGCATTTCTGTGGTGGTTTGATGGAGATTAGATGCACAGCTCAATTAGATGTTCCAAAATCATGTATCTGGTTTGACTTTTTTTACTGAATTATCCCTTAGAGTTTGGCTTCCACCCTTGCAAAAACCTGCAGCTCGCAGGTTGGTGCTGGGTACTATGTGCAGCTCTATGTAACTGTTTGTGTCTCTTCTGGGTTTGCAAAGAGTTTGCCAGTAATCATGTTTTAGCTTTTAAATAGATTCAACTATGAGCAATTTGCAAAACAGAGGTTGTAGATAAGTAGCTGTTACTGTAAAGTCGGTATTTTTGAAGGTGAGCAGTTGATAAGGAAAGCTAAAGATAACTGGAAAAGCACAGCAAATATATCACTGGGCAGTGAGAGTTATTTTAATGTCTGTATAACAAAATAAATTTCTTCAGTGGTGATTATATTGTTGGGAAAGGTTAAACCCAACTGATTGCTGATAATAATGCAGAGAAGTAAAACATTTCTTTCCCTTTTTTATGGAGAAGCTGGATGATGTACTTTCTGAATACCTCCTGTTGGTAACCAGGGAGGGTGTTAAACCCAAGATAACATTTCAAAGTCTTTTGAAAGTCGAGCAATGTTGGAACCTGTTCGTTTAAAACAAATTGGCAAAGCAACTTTCTGAATCCTGGCTGCCAATTTGTAATAAATCTGGGAAGACCAAAGGAGTTCCAGAAGTTTGGGAAAACATAAATGTTGTAGCAATGCTATAAAATAGAGAAGGGAGCAGGTAACCAGCGGGCAGTGGAGACCAACCTCCGTCACATCAAAGAAGGAGCACGCTCAGTGGTCCCTGTGCTCTGATGGAAAGAAGATCATGTCCAAAAAATTTTCAAATTGTGGGTTTAATGAGATTCCTGCGCTGGTTGCCGAAAGTAGCTGCATTAACGTCATATACCTGCATCCTGAGGGATCCAACCCTGCTGTTGACCAAACACTGCTGCTCCTGGGAGGCAGAAGAGGCTCTTCTTTGGGTGCAGGAGCATGTTGGATCCCCTGGGCAGGGACTGATCCCTGGCATATCCTTCATGCTTTCCAGGATACCTCGGCACTGCTGGTAGTTGGTAGGCTCTGAGCTGAGGAAAACCCACCTGAGCAGGTTTGGTGGGCTCTGATCCTTGTCCCCAGTCCCTGCCCTTGCTCTGTGCCAGGGTGGCAGGGTCTCAGTCTCCCTGTCGCTGGTCAACACTGAGTTGAATGAGCTGATTTAGAAAGTGCCACCTGATACCTCTCAAAAATAGTTACCAGTGGGAATGTGATCCCTGCACTCCGTAGGCAGAGGGCTGTGGAGTAGTGCTGCTGCCACGCTCTGACATCAGTAAGGGACAAACTCAGTTATTCCCTAGTTTGTCCATGAAGAAACCAGTGGGAGTCATGGCAAAATCTGACTAGAGCTGTCCCACTGTCTGGAGGGAGCCTCTGTCTCACCAGGGAGAAACTTGGGAGAAAATATTAAATAAATTAATACTGAAACTTGGCTTTCCTGAGCAGGCTGATGGAGCCAGGGTGGTTTAGCTGGGACAAGAGGAGGCTCTGGGATACCCAAGAGCAGATTATCAAGGAGGTGCTTAGCAGGAGGGTTGACAGTGATTGTCAGCTGAAATAACAGGAGTTTCTGCCTTGGCATAAAGAGGGATAAAGTTTTCCCGCGTCAGACAGTTGTGCAGTGGGAGAGGTTGTCTAGAGAGGTGGGGGGAGCCTCCATCCTTGGGGGTTTTTCAGACACAGCTGGACAAAGTCCTGTGCATGCTGTTGTGAAATTGGTGCTAAACCTTCTTGGAACAGGAGGTGGGATTAGATGCCCTCCCGGGGATCTCCTCCAGCCCAAATAATTCTTCGACTAGGAACCTGATCTCCTTCTGAGTGCGAGTTTGAGCACAGTTAAGTAAAAGGTTATGGTGGAGCCCCCTGAGAATGGGGAGGGAGGAAGGTGGTTTAGATTGAGTGCTCTTAATACCCCATCTGTCATCTCTGTGGTTAACATGTCGTGGGGATGGCTGCTCTGTGAGGCTTTGCAGTGGAAGATTGTAGGTCTTGAGAGGGCTATTGCTGACTTGTAGTTGATATATTTTGAGGATTGTTTAAAAAAAAAAAAGAAAAAAGTTGGAGAGAGATGCCAGTGTTAGCGAACAGTGAAAATGTCAGCATGCTGGGTGCTCTCTGGGGCCTGTCAGGGTGGGAAGGAAGCTCTGGAAAGGGACAGTACGGGACACGGCTGCTTGAGCAGGGAGAAGGGAAGTACTTGGAACTGCTGGCTTGTGCACAATCTTCTGTTTCCCTGCTCCCACTGTCCTACAGAAGCAGTGGCACTGGAGCCTGGAGTTGGGAACTGGAGCCTTTGAAGTTGAGGGGACCTGTATTTTGGAGGATGTATTGGAGGCTCCCCTGCCCCTGCTGCTGGGTTTAGGGTTCCTGAATATTGTTCTTTTAGACCCACCTGTTCTTTTGTGTCTCTTGTGGTGATGATGGGTCTCCAAATGCCACCTCAGAGATGATGCTGGAATCTATTCCTGTCTCAATTTCCCTGTTTCTGTGACTTCCTTCTCACATGTACCATGGTTAACCCAACCCTTTCACCTAAAATCTCTTTGCTTTTATCTGTCCAGCCTTGTTGCTGCTCTGGACATCACTTTGTGATGTCACTATTTCTGCCCAATGTCCCCCACCGTGTTCCTAACATTGCAATGGCTTTTTTCCTCTTTCTTGCCATCTCTATTGGTGCCTTAATCCAAAATCTCCTGTTGCAGCCTTGCACTTCATGCCAGGATCTTGCTGGCCCTGCCCAGCTCCACTGTTAATCCAGCATGCCGATTTTTGATGTCACTGCTGGCACTTGGTTTGTCCAGGTGCCACCCACATGTCACATAGAGATCTCTCCCCTTGCTGCCTGGTTGATTGAATCGAGGGAGAGAGAGGCCACACTGAGTTCACCTGAGGGAAAACTCATTCCCTTCTTTTCACAGGGTTCCTGTACAAGCTGTGCGGCTTGGTCCATCCTTCACCCTCCAGCAGCTCTGCTGGAGTGGGTGGCCATGTTCTCTGGCCAGCAGCCCTGCTTTGTTTTTTCGTTCTTGTGCCAGTATTTGAATTGCAAACTAAGCAGAACATTTTAAAAAGTGATCAGAATTCTTTCTGCTAAGAGTTTTCATCACCAAATTCTTTTTGGTCCAAGCCAGAGCTGCATGGGCTGTGACTTCCAGGGGGAGACTGCTGGGGCTGGGGTCTCTCAGATTAACTCTGAGGCAAATAGAAACGTTCTATCATTGTTTTGGAGCCAGAAAAATGGAAATCACGCTTCCCAAATTCTTTATTTCTTCAAACTTCAGATATCGCCCCAATTACTAGCTTTGCTGCTTCCTCCTTGAATTCCTCTAGGAATGCCAGGAGGTGCCATCCTCCTGATTATTCCTGGACCTTTTCTGAAGATGCTTTGATTTAGGATAGCTACTCCTGTCCTACACAGAGCTCTATGCGTGATACACTGTGTATCTTGCCCATGACTGTGGAGTTTCTTGGCACGGCTCTGGGCATCTGGAATGGGATTCCTGCAGCAAACCCTCAGGTCCCACTCCAGGGTAATGATCTGCAAAGGAACCAGTTAAAACAAATTGCTGTTTCAGTTGGGATCTAGAGAGGCTTGCAAACATGCCAGACCTCCGTAATGGATCTCTGGAGGGAGAACAGTACCTGGAGGAGCTCCAAGTCCCACCTTCTTCATGCACATCACTAAAGAATAGCTCCCTCCTGTGCTCGCTGAGCCTTTGCTGTGCTGGGGACAGCACTGGGTCACAGCCAGCTACTTCTCTGTGGAGGCATGGACTGGCTTTTCAGGCATGGTATCTGCTGGGTTTATTGGGGAAAAGTGCCCTCTTTTGCATTTCTTGGTGAGTTTTTCAACAAGTAGATTTTTTCTTCCACTCTCCCAATGATTGTAGCAGGATTTTATTCTCCTGCAGCCAGCTGTTAGCAATTAGCAACTTGATCCAGTCGGGCCTGGGAACAGAGTTTAACACTTTCTTGCCTCTCAGAGGATGTTGCTAATCCTGTTTTTGCTGGTTTCAGGCTTGTGCTCTAGTTTTGGCACTTGGTGTGTATGTGTGGGCAGGGTAGGAAGATAGGCATGAGTACAGCAAAGGACTCTAATGCAGCTGAAAGAAGAGTATTGAGCCATTTACACAGAAAAAGTCTTCAGTAAGCTGATTTCCAAGCAGTTTGTACAGAGGGTTGTATTTAGTAGTAATTCCAGTGTGTTGTAGCTCTGGGAAGTTGCAATTTGGGAGTCCAATCTACTCCTGGCCGAGATTAAGACTCGGCACAAATCAGCATCAGTAGTTCTTCACACTGTGATTTCTGGCAGTGGAGCTCCTGAGTTGGGGCTGAGCCTCCTTCAAAATGTTTCACCCTCTGGAGGTGTACAAACCACTCTTGGTGACCTTAGAACAGCAGCTGCTGTGGAGCACTAAAAGCTGAGAAATGGCATTGTTTGCTCCCTCTGTGCAGCACCTCTCCTGGGACTCCCTGACAGGCTCTTTGGTGGTCCAGGACTGGGTACCAAATGTGGTGGGAAAAACAAACCCAGCAGACCCTGAACCAGCTGCTGAGGTCCCTGTGCAGGGCTGAACTGCTGGAACACTTCACCACTGCCACATCCAAAGGTGAGAATTCAAGTTACCAAACTGGGAATGACAGGACTAGTCCAGGCCAGCCTTTTCCTCTGTCAGCAGTAGAGACACATCCAGAGAGGATTCATCCTGCTTGTCTTGGACACTCTTTAGGCAAGGGCTAAATTCAAAGCCAGCTTTTTTAGGCACAGAGTTGCTGACAGATGAGCTCTAGATCAGCTCTGGAGCTTTCCTTTCCTCTCCTGGAGGCCAGGCTGGCCTCTATGGCCACATCTACAAGTTTTGGCTTGCAGTTTCTCCAAGCCATACTGTTTTTTTGGACCTGCAGAGGTCCATGTACCCATCAAGTCCTGAGAAGCCCTGGGTCCTATGGTGAGACCTACAGCTGTCTGCGCCCTCCAGTTTGTACTTTTTCTCCAGTGCTGGTTTGGTGGCAGGAGCTGACATGGTGCTTGGGCATCTCTGTGTGACTTCCCTTGTCCCCCCCACCTTGTTTCTTCTTTCTTCCTTGTATTTTTCATTCTTGTCACCACATTCAGGTGGTTAAATGATGTGATTGGCTCTGTGACAGTACAATAGGTGTCATTTAGAACATGGTCTGAGCTTTACATAAAGAAAATGAGGACTTAAGTTACCGGTGCTTGGTCAAATGAGGTAATGGTGCTGTTTGTGGTGCATTTATTCAGTTGCTGTGTCATTGGTGGCTGTTGTCATTTTGAGAGGATGGGAGGCACAGTACAACTGCTTTTTTGTCAAAGGAAAGTCCTTGTGTTAAGTCTCAAGGTGATAGCCCTCACCAGGACCTGCAGCCCACCCCAGCTGGGCTGTGAGTGCTGTGCTGATGGCAGAGGATGGATGATGCCTTGCTCTTGATCCTTCTTTGCTGAGCTCTTGGATCAAATGGAAAACTGAGGCATTTGGGGACCCTTGCTGGTGTCTGGGGCTGTTCTCATTTCTTTCTTGTTTCAGCAGTGGGGCTTGGGCCCTCAACCTAACCACAATTCCTATTTCAGAGCTTTCCAGCCATCCTATCCCTTATTCCTGGACAAATTAGAGAGAAATCCCTGTGTTTTAGTGGACCTGGCGTGAGTCTTCATGCATGCCTGAAGCTCATGCTGTTTGCCAGGCTCTGGAGGGATGATGAGAGTGTGCTGTCTGTGTGTGCTGTACTCTGCCATTTGAGGGCTCCTAGTTGGAAGCTTTTAAACATCCAGCTCAGAAGTCACTGGGACATGTCTTCAAGCTGCTGTTCTCCTGTCCGGGGCTCATCAGCAAGCTGCAGCTCTGATCAGTGGCTGGTCCAGCCTGGGCACTGGTGGGAGGATCTATCCCAGGCTTCACCATATAGTGCAGCTGATGTGGGCAATGGTCAGGACACCCAGGTACTGCCAAACAGGTCTCTGCTGTGTTCCCATCACCTCCTCCAGGAAGGCAGTTCAAGTTAAAGCCTTGATGTTGATCACAGGTCCCTTTCTCAGGTCCTGTGGCAGCTCTATCTCCTAGTGCTGAACTCTCCGCAGTTCCCTTTGCGGGTCCTGCTTTGGGTACTCCCAGGACACCTTAGCAAATCACCTGCAGAAATTAACACTCACCAAGCCTGTCTTCAAACTCTGCCCCAAAACTGCCTTTACAGAGTCTCCCTCCACTTGCCTGCACGAAGTCTCTGCTCTGTGGGAGTTGCAATCTGCCCTGGGATGGTGGGAATTGGTGTGTTTTCGTCAGTGATCACCTCCTTCTATTCCAAGGGGGAAAGATGACCTTGAATACACACACAGCTGGAGAGTGCTTGGTCAAAACCTCTTCTGTGGTCGCCAGACCCTCCAGCTGAGATTTGGGCTTGTGCTTTGTTTTTGCAGGCTCACCACAGGAGATGCCATGGGATCACAGCCCCTCGCCAGCCCTGGCCAGGGTGCTCGTGTGGGGAGCAGGAGGTGGCTGCAGCAGGAGAGGCCTGGGGATCTTCAGGTGTTTTTTGGTTTCCTGGCTGGGCACAGCTCGGCACAGCCACCCAGCATTGGCTCCCCCTCCTGCCTGCGTGTTTGGCTCCCTTCCCAAGAAGGCCCTTAGTTGTTTTTCAGGCTCGGAGCCATCTTTTCTGACGGAATCCAGCAGGGACAATGGCCAGTAGCATATCCTTAGGAAAGTGCATAAAAACAGGTCAAGCTCCAGTGATTCTAACCCCGATTTAGCTCCTGGGTGTCCGGCAATCTGTGGTTGGGGGATTTCCCTTGCCAAAGGTTTTACCTTTGGATTTAAGAAGCTGTGGTGTATCTATCTATTGTGAATATATCCAGTTCCGTGGGTATCCACGGCAACTCAGTGCTGTGACTTGTACAGTTTAATTATGTTGAGTGGAAAAAGAGAGCCTTTTGTTACTAATCTCTGCCCTAATGGCATCTGATGCTCCTGCACGCATGCATGCACTGGCACAGTGATGGGCCCCTTTATAGCCTCTCCTCCTCTCCTAACAAATCCCAACATTCAGTGTTGCCTTTTTACTACCACTCCGAGGATTCTTGAGCAAACACCCTTTGGTCCTGGCAACCCATTTATTGATTTTCTTCTCTTTATTTTCTTTTCTCTGGGCATTCTGAGACAGAGCCCCTAACCTGTCTTCTGTAAAATTATCCTCTAGGATGGGAGCCTCTTGAGGCTTTTTATAGTGAATGTGGACACAAAGAATTCGCATAACTGCTGATCTGACCTCCTGTTCCTTTAGGTGTTATCATGGCTTTCCAACAAAATTGCCAGTGTTTAAATCCTGTGCTATTTTCTGGTTTCCAAACAGGAAATGAAGAGTGCTCACACATGTGAGTGCACATGTTCCTTTGGCAGCAATGTGGACATTCAGGGAGAGATTATTTTCACCCTGTTTTGGACATTTATCTTAAGGTTATGTGGCAAGTTCCAAGGTGCCTGCTTGGCGCCAAAAAAGAGGTAGATAAAGCCTGCTTGGGGAGGCTGGTTGGGCTGTCCAAGTTTATTGTAGCTGCGGTTTCACTGCTTGTTAATGCAATAAGGAAAGTGAAGAATTGATGAGTGAGAGATTACTTTGCACTGGACTTATTTAAGGGCAGTTAAGAGAGTACATCCATCCACCCAGGAGTCATGGCAACAGAGGGCCTGAAAGATGGATTACATTGGTAGCTTTAGGGGTGATGTAGACAGTCCAAGTGATCATTAGTTCTTCACTAAGCCTCTGATCTGTTGATGGGTCAGAGAAGGGCTGAGGTCAAAGACAGACACTCTTGAAGGCAGGGAAGATTGCCCAGCCCGTCACGAGGCAATGACACACAGCAACTCTGCAGCACAGAGAAGTCCTGTCTCAGGAGGACTCATCGTCTCTCTTTGCTTTGTCTTTCAGAGATGTAGATGGCAGCTGCTGCCTTTGAAGGACTCGCACCCGTCTGACCCTGCACAGCACCTCCGGTTGCTACCATGATCTTCTGCATGCTGCTGCTGGCCTCCCTGCCTGAACCCTCTGGCACCGAAGTCAATCCTGGTAGGGAGCTGCCAGGCTGGGAGAGGACTCATCTCCCACCTTTTGTGTGCTCCTTCTCAGCCTTTCTTTGCCTCTCGTGGGGGTTGAGTGCAAAGGATGCATGTAGAGATAATCACTAACATAGTTCCCAAATGTCCTCCTCTGGACTGAGGTGTTCCTGGACAGCTGTGCTGGAGTGGGACTTCATTGAGCTCTGAATATTCCTTTGTCACTTGGACTGTGTGGCTTGCAGAACAAATCTGGCTCCAGACTGGCTCAGAGGTTCTGTGCTCACTGTGGAAAACAAATTACCAGTTAACAAATCATCAGTCCCACCTCTCCAGCCAGCAAGGGGCATTCTGGAGAGAGAAGTGTAGAAGGAAAGATAGAAGGACCTGACCTAGCACAGAGATAGGGTGGGGACAGGGATGTGAGTCCCTGTGGAGGGCAGGACCTCTTATCCTACAGCATTTGGCAAGATACAATCATGATGGAGATGAATAAGATAATGGTCTACAATGTGTTGCAAAAATTCCCATAATGAGGTGTTTTGAACTGGAGACAGCCTGTGAAATAATGAGTTTAATCCCTTTCCAGCTTGGCTGAAGGTGTGGTGAGGCAGCAGTGCTACCCAGAGGGCCTGTGCTGGCTCTGTTTGTTTGGAGCCCTTTGTGGCTGGCTCTGACCCTACTCTGGCCTGTGGATATTTGCAGAGGTTTGAGGTTGTGAAGTGAGGGCTGTGGGGGGAGCTCAGCAGCATTCCTGTGCTCCCTGTTACACAGCATTCCCTGCACTGCACACCCCACCACACACCCAGTGTGGAACGGGGGCTGTCATCTGGTTCTGATGGTTAAACCTCGTGGAAGAAGGAAGATGGCAACTGGAGGAGCAATTCCATTCAGATTCCTTCTAGCTTTTCCACACCAGCTCCAGGGAGGTGGGCAGGCTCTGGAAACAGGGCTGTGGTTCCACCCTCCTGCAAGAATCTCTTCCACCAAGAAATAACCACTCACACTTCTCAGTTGTGCCTGTGACATCCTCAGGCAGCTTTGCTTCCTCAGCTGCCCCAAAGCCTCTGCCCAGGCTGTTCCCTGCTCTTCCCAGGCAGATTCCAGCACCATGGCCCAGCTGGTGCTCCTTGGCTGTGATGCCCCAGGCTCCATGGATTATCCTGACCTCCTGATCTGCTCCAGGAGCAGCCTGAAGCATGTCCTGTGTTACCTTACAAACCAAAGGGGCTGCTTTGTGGGTGATTTCCCACCTGTGTAGCAGGGTCCTATGGAGTCCCCTTGTCTTGCAGCAGTTGTTTGACCTCACTGACAGATGGGCTGGGCCACATCTCTGAGCCCCAGTGTCTCCTGAGTGTACAATAAAAGGGTCAGGAGTGCTGGTGGCACCTAAACACAACCCAAGGATGGTTTTGCTCAAGATAAGTGCATTTGGTGAGTGCCTCATGCTGCTTGTTTTGGTGAGAGCTGTGGCCACCCACGGAGTGCATCCCTCGATGCCAAGGACACTCTGGGTTTTGCTGCCAGCCCTGGGCTTGTGAACAAATGGGTTTTGTTCAGGATTGCAGGAAGACTCAGTCCCCCAGAGTCCTTCCCAACTAGCTCTCCATCTGGCATTTCTGGACAGTATGTGTCTGACCTTTAAACAAGGTGTGACCAGACAGGCCTCCCACTGCAGGAGCACAAAAAGCACTTTCTGCTTTCAGATGGTGACCCCACCCTTTTGAAAAATCTCCATTTTTTTACCCATAGCTCAGCAACAGATCAGGTTATACTGGTCTTGGTGGGACAGGTGAGAGTGAAGACTGTTGAGGCTGGTTTGACTCATGAAATAACCTGACTGTGCAGTGTAAGAGCAGTAGTTAGAGCTCTTGGTTGGCTTTCAGTGGGCACAATTGTTCTTGATCCCAGGCAGAACCAGTTGCCTCCCAGTGAATTCAGGCCTCTTGACAAACCTCAGGCCTATGAATGACTGTTTTGGGTGGCCCAGGGGCCCATCCAGCTCCGTGGCCTGACTCCAGCAGGTCCCGTACCTCTGATTCTGAGAGCGTACATGGATGGGCTGGACACAGCAGAGTTCTACCCCAGGGATGCCCTCAGATCACTGCAGCTTTCAGAGCCAGTGCTTGGGTATTTATTTGCTTGTGGTGGCTGTGGGTTTGTTCAGCTGGTTTTCTGAACCCATGGGAACCTCTGGCATTGGAGTGTTTCATAGGTTAAGGATTTATATTCTGGTTTTGAACTCTCCTACCTGACCTTTTGATGCCTCCTGGTTCTGCTGTTTTGTGAGACAGTGAGGATATCAGTTATTCAATATAAATGATCTTTGTCATACTGCAGTAATCCCTTCTGTAAAGATGAGGCTGCTGATCTTTCCTTTTGCATCATCTGTGTCTTGCCTTCTCTGCATTTTGATGAGGAAAGGAAGGAGCAAGAGCTTTATTTCTTATCTGCCTGGCATCTGACCGTGAACACAGACAGTGCTGTAATATTGTTTTCCCAGCTTATTTTATAGAAATTCCCACAACTGGCCTTTTAAAAAATATTAAATAATCGGGTATCACCAGCAAATATTGTCACTTCACCACCCATCTCTTTTACAATATTATTTAGGAATATATAACACATCACACATTCACTGATATGGTGTCTAACAGCTGCAGGCAAACCTTATTGAAGCACCACCCTCTGTTTGCAAACACTTCTACATCAGATCTGGCAGGTAGTTATTCAGCCTGAGGTGCTTTATTCTGTGTTGTGAGAACAGCAAGGTGGGTTTCATCCCTCTGTCTTGTCTTGTAGCTTCTGAGCCTGGTGAACAGATTGTATGGAATCCCAGAATCTCCTGAGCTGGAAGGAACCCATGAGGATCACTGAAGTGCAATTCCTGTTGAGCTTTATCCAGGTTTGGTACAAGAGTGGCTGTAGATCATCTCCGAGGTCCCTTCCAGCCCAGCCCTTTCTGAGATTTTGGGAAGCCAGGAGGACACCCAGGGCAGGGAGTGCCCTGTCTGAGGGAGAGGCAGCCAGAACTGCTTCTGTGGCAGCAGCAGTGTGGCAGTGAATGCATTAAGATTTAGAGTTTTCCCAAACATCTCTCATATTCCAGGAAATGTTTAAAAACTTCTGCCAGGGCTGAGAGCTTGGACAGTGTGGATTTCTCAGCTGCCCCTGCACTGTGTTGGTGTGTGGAGCTGTGGGGAGCTTGTGTGGATCCGTGGCTTGAGCCAGTTGTGTCTGTGCTCCCTGGAGGCACCAAGTTTGAGAGTATTCCCATGCTGGGGAGAAACGCTTGCTCCAGTTGAGGCTGGAGTCAGAGACAGACTGGAATAAGGCAGGATGTACAGACGGGCCTCATGGTCAAATTTGTGTGTCAGAACTCCAGCCTGCAGTGACAGGACAGAACAGATATTTCCATGACTTTCCATCTGTAATGGAAGCTGTTTAACTTCTCCCTTGTATCTGAGCTGGTCAAGGTAATAATTGTTCCCGTTTGAACACAAGTCAAGCATCTAGTTTATTCCAGGAGGAGAAAAATCCTTAACAAAAGCTTCCTTTTTATGTCACATCAATATTGATAGATAATTTGTCATTGTAAAATGGCCCCATGCAACCAGTAACAATGATATGGTTTGGGATTTCATGCTCTTAAAATGTTTCTTTGTAAAGTTTTTGCCTTGATACTCTTAAGTCTATTGTATTACTTATAATTTCAGTTTATGGTAATTACAATGCATTTAATCCTTTTTATTTACATTCTTTATTTAGCATTACCATGCTTATTCCCTAGGCATGATAGCCTTTTAATTAAACTTATCTGGTGATTTAAAAAAAAAATGAGTGCTGACTTTTGTTGTTTCCTTGTCTGTGTTCCCATTTCCAGCAATCTGTCGTTACCCGCTGGGGATGCACGAGGGGACCATCCGGGATGAGGACATCACTGCTTCCAGCCAGTGGTACGACTCCACAGGGCCCCAGTATGCACGGTGGGTTCACCTCTGACAACAAATTTAGTCTTTTTTCCCCCTAAATACTCAATATGTGGCTGAGCAAGAAGGTCCCCACTCTTAAAACCTTGTTCACTGCTTCCATACTCAATCTGGTTAGTGCATAGTGAAAGGCCAGGAGACAATGGTCATGGTCATGGCTGTAATACAGGAAATTCTGGTTAAATATTAAGGAAGAAAAGTCCTTCTCCATGAAAATGAAGGGATGGGACAGGGACCCAGAGAGGTGGTGATGTCTCAGTGTTTGGGGACTTGGCTGTAGAAGGCTCTGAGCAACACGGTGTAGCTTTGGAGTTGGCCCTGCTGGGAGCAGGGGATTGGACTGGACACTCCTTACCCTCATCTTTCAGTCATTCTGTGAATAAATCTCCAATGGATTTGTGACTTACAGGTCAGCCAGGGACAGTGCCCCTGGGAATCTTGTGGAGTGCTTTAAATTAAATCATAGGAAATCCTTTACAAGGATGAACTTTTCAACAGCATCCTATTGAGGAAATGGGCTGTACTCACTCTGACTCAAAAACTTGGGAAATGCAGAGTTAAGGAATTGTTAAGCAAGCAGCTAAAGCAGCTACAGTCTTTATCATAAGCTTTGCTTCTCTCTCTTTTTTCTTTTTTTTTCTCCCCTCATTTTATTTCTCTCAAAGCTGCTAACTGATGATCCACAAAATAGTTGCAAATGTGAGATTCCTTAGAATTGTTTGTAATCATGATATCAAACATTCCTACAGCTTTGGTGCAGGTTGGATAGGAATTTAAAGTTAACTATGGTATTTTTAGGACAAATTTAGGCAGTCCAAAATCATAAAATTCTCCTGGTGCTTGATTTTTAAATTTTTTTTTTAGACTGTGGTAGAGCAATGATGCTGTGTGCTGTGTTTTAACAGTGTTTGAACAAGCCTGTGGGTCTGAAAGCTGGGAGATTTGTCCCCAGAGGTATGGCTTATGTCCAGCACTGCAAACACTTTGAGCATCACTTACCATCTGTTACCATCCTCTCTTTGCTGGGGCAGCTGGATGTCCACAGGGTGAAGGCATGCAGGCCCCTCCAGCTGACCTTACTTGGTTAGAGGTCAGAGTTGTCTCATGCAGATGTCTGTCCCTGTCATTTCAGCCACCCTTCCTGCCTTTTTTAGAGCTTTTTTTACTTGCTGTTCTAGTGTAAGAAAGTCTTGCACAAACAGCTGACCAGCCAGAGATAAAATCTCCTCTAGCCTGAGCCTTGACCTTCAGAGTCTGTTCCTGGGTACCACCTTCCCACCAGTTGGAGGTGGGGTAGCTGTTTGAAAGGCAAGGACACTTCAAAGGCTTGTTGTCAGCTAAGAAATCCTTGTTGTTAAAAAGCCCCCACATTTTAGGTGTCCCAATAAATTTTTCACAGCTACAGCTCTCACAGTGTTCAGTTTAGAAGCAGAGACCTTCCCACCACTCTCCTAGCAGGGTCCTGCACCAGCAGCTCTGATGACTGCAGGAAATGTGAAATATGTGTTAAAATGACCCACAATAATTTCAGGCAGAGCTTTTCTTGCTAAAATACATTTTTAAGATGGCTCCTCTGTGCTTGGTAGAGCTGCAGGAGGTGGTCAAGCAGATGTTCAGGCCTTTACCCTGTGGGGTTTAGGAGCAGTGAGGATGCACTTTAGCAGCAAGGTGCTACACAGCAGTGAGCAGTTCCCTGCTGAGCAGCAGGGTTGTTTCTGATCAATGTGAAAGTACGTGTCTGGGAAAGAAATTACTCCAAGAAGTTAATGAAAGATACCTGGAACTGAGGAGCTGTTCTGTATAGGGCAAAACTGCCTGTAAGACATGAGTTGCAACTGATCATCATCCCAAAGGGTAGAGGTATTTGGTAACCATTGCTGATTTTGTTGTTTCCTCCCAGTCCTTGAAGTTCCAAGGTGTTTCCTCAATTAACCATTGGAAATTGTGCTCTTTTTAACGCGTGTGGTTTTCCCCTCAGGTTGCAGAGGGAAGAGGGGGATGGAGCCTGGTGCCCAGCTGGTTTGCTGGAGCCTGAAGATGTGCAGTTCCTGCAGATCGACCTGCACAAGCTGTTCTTCATCACCCTGGTGGGCACCCAGGGCCGACACGCCCGCGCCACGGGCAAGGAGTTCGCCCGCGCCTACCGCATCGACTACAGCCGCAACGGGGAGCGCTGGATCTCCTGGAGGGACCGCCAGGGCAGGAAGGTGAGCAGGGGGAGCTGGACCTGCTTGGAAAACTGCCCTGTGCAAGGCACATCGTTCCCATCCTGCTCCGTGCTTTGTACTTCATCCTGACCCTGTGCTGGAGCAGCGTATTCTGCCTCAGTTCTGAGCTCTCTGTGCACCATCTGGTATCATCCAGCAGTGCTGCATCATTCCTGACGTGGGGAGCACTGGGATCAGCAGTGGCTGGACTGGAAACTGCTGCTGAGTTTGTCTCACATACAGCTGCTCTGGGTTTTTTGGCCCTGAGTAACAGTGTGCTCAGGAGCAGCAACCACACGTCGTGGAGATGCTACACAAGGTGCATCATCTCCTTTGCTCCTCTCAGAAGATGGGCAGGATTCTCAGCTCTTCCCCTGTGGAGCTGGTGCAAATTTTTTTTTTTCTGAGGGGATGTCTGAAGCTTTCTTTCTTTGTCCATGTTCCCTGACCTGATCCCCCAAATCAGGAAGACCATGGCTCTTTTCTACCTGTCTGTGCATGTCTCAAACATCACGGGTGTCCCTCTCTTAGATACTTGTTTTTAAATTGGAAGCTGCCAAGCAGATGCCTGCTTTGGGATTTAAAATAGGAGGGGGTGCCATGGAATTAAGGAGTTTCTGGGTGTCTGGTAGAAGTGCTCAGTGGTGAGGAGGAAGGAGCTTGAGAGTAGGAAATGTGCGGAGCCCACACACTCAGAGGCTTCCCTGCTCACCACAGTTGTATCATGCTGTCTCCAGACATGTGCACACAGCTTGGGGCTGGCTGAGCTCTGGTCATGTTCATAAGCCTTTGTTTAACTTCCCCTGGGAAGGAATTCCCTGGGAATGTCCCCTGCAGCTTGTCTGACCTGGTCACCCTGCCTCAGGCTGGCTTGTGGGGTTTGAAGACCTAAGCCAGACCAGAAAGCCAGACTGGGTGTGGTGATTTTTTTCTTGCACTGGGGGTGCTTTGGAAGTGCCAGCAGGGTCTGCAGTCACTATCTGGTAACAGCTTTTAGCTTGTTAATGAATGATTTGCTCACTCAGACCTTTGGTCAGCTGTTTGGCCATTACCATTATCTTGCCCATCCCTCACATTTTGGTGTGTGCTACAAAAGCTGTGTCTGTGGGATGGGAGGGGAAGTCAAAATAAACAGTGAAATCTTCCCACACTATGGTGGCACTGAGGGGAAGGGGAGAGTCAGGGTTCCTGCCCTGTCACTGCACTGCAGCAGGTCAGGGTCACTGTGGTGGTGCTGAACACTTCAGTCCAAGATACCTCCTGTGCAGCATCACACACTGCAGCACCTCTGGAATTGTGTTGGCTTGTAGAGAAAGGACATCAGGTAAACAGTGGCAAGGGCAAAGTGTTACCTGTCGTTGGGATGTACATGGATCACTTGAAGAGGAAGGGGTTGTGTCCACACACACTTTTGCCCCCACCTGCCTCTTTCCTCTCCCTCAGTGCTGCCTGGGGCTCTGCAGTGGGCAGGAGGGGAAATGGCAGCATCACTCACACCCCATCAGCCACGGGAGGCGCAGGGGAGCAGCAGCAGCTCCTCCCCTGCAGATTCCAAGTGCGGAAGCTCCCAAGTCTCAAAGGAGGGGGTACAGGAGCACCACTGCACAGCCCAACAGCACAACAGGGAGAAGTTGCTGGTAAGGCTCTCTCTCCCCCAGGTGATCGATGGCAACACCGACACTTACGACGTGGTCTTGAAGGACCTCCGGCCTCCCATCATCGCGCGCTTCGTGCGGCTGATCCCCGTCACCAAGGCGCCCATGACTGTCTGCATGAGGGTGGAGCTCTATGGGTGTGTCTGGCATGGTGAGTGCCCATCCCCACGCCTGGCACTGCAGAGCAGCCCTGCACAGCACTGCCTGGGGCTCCCCTGCATCCCCACGGGTGCAGAGGGAATCCCCAGCCTGCAGAACTGCTTCTGTTGGTCCATGTCATAAATAGGAGTCAAATGGACAAAAGGGCCTCTGCTGCTGTGTTTCTGAGGTATGTGGCCTTCTCTTTTAGATGGTTTGGCATCCTACAGCATCCCTGAAGGAGGGACAATAGCAGCTCCTGGCTTCCCCATTGTTTATCTGAATGACTCAACCTACGATGGCTACCAGGAACGCAGGTGGTTGTTGTCCTGTTCTCTCTCTGTCACTGCAAATTCTCTTCTTTCTTACTCACTCTATCACTGGTGTCCTAAATCCCAAACACTTCTATATGCTTGTAGGATGTTGCAAGATACTGGGTAACAATGTCAGTTAATGTCTGATGCTTTCAAGCTGGGCTGATAGTAGTAGAGCCTGGATATCAAAAATAAAAGCGTTTTGTGGAGAAAGGAGCAGATGTTGAGCATAGCTATCCAGCACTACCTTAGGAAGCTGAGTCTGCTGGGGAGCGTCAAGGAGCTGCAGATGCAGGCACAAATCCCAGCCTGCTAAGGCAGGACTCTTTGAAACTACTTAACCTCTAGTTCTTGTGCCCTATTAGCCTGGAAGTAGGAACCTGCTTCTTCCAGCTGTTAATCTTGGTTTGGAGCTCCAAGGCACATGTACCTGTGCTCTAGTGGCAGGAGCACTCACCTGGGATGGACTTGCAGAGCCAAAGACTTGCAGAGGAAGTCAGGATTGTGCCGTGTTGGCATCTTCCACTCTGGGACAGTGCTAAGAGACTGTGTAACAGGCTCTGCACCCTCAGACAGGATGAGGCATGAGGCAGGGTCCTGGCAAAGAGTCCAGTCAGCCTTGGAAAGAGCCAATAACACTCTCCTCTTGCACAAGGAACAGTGCCAGAAATGATCCTAGTTAGTCCTGGCTGTGGCTCAGGGAGCTGCCCTTGGTCTCACCTCCCCTTTTCCTGCTTTTCTGTGCCTGCGTGCAGGACTTTGCCCACAGGTTCCCCCAGCACAGGATGAACAGTGTTCCTCCCCTGCAGCTGCATGGTGAAATGCTGCAGTTCCAGCTCAGGTGGGAGAACACACAGTCATTTTTGTAGTGTCAGGCTTTGCTCTCCGGAAGCTCTGCTTGTAGCTCAGCTTTGCTATCAGTCCTTGTCACCAGTGCAAAAACTTCTGCCTTTTCCCAAGCTGAGAATGATGCTAAAACGCCAGCCCAAACAGCATCAAAGTGGGGCTGCATAAGAACAGTGAATGAGTTCTTGCCTAGGATGGGTTAAAAGCAGGAAAACTGATGTTTTGCTGGTACCAGTTGAAAAACCCGTGTGGTTTCCCACTGGAGCTCTGGCTGATGGTTGTTTCTCCCTGGCCAGGCACCTGTATGGAGGGCTGGGCCAGCTCACAGATGGAGTGCTGGGGCTGGATGACTTCACCCAGAGCCACCAGTACCGTGTGTGGCCAGGCTATGACTACGTGGGCTGGAGGAATGAGAGCTTCAGCACGGGCGCTGTGGAAATGGAGTTCCAGTTCGACCGCCCACGGAACTTCACCTCCATGAAGGTAACTCAGCATGGTCCCTCTCCAGGGGGATAGGCTTTGGGGCTGGGCACTTCCAGGTTGCCCCTTTGGGTCATTGAATGGGTTGGAAGGGGCCTTAAAGCTCATCTCATTCCACCTCCTTCCACAGGCAGGGACACCTCTCACTAGACCAGGTTGCTCCAAGCCCTGTCCAACCTGGCCTTGAGCCCTCTTCCCAAAGCAGGAGGATACAGGAAGTGCCTGACAGCAGAATTTGAGCAGGAGATACCCCAAGTTTTCCAGGGTAGAAAGGTGAAGCAGGTGAGCACTTGCTTCTTCAGAGCTCAGACTCTCCTTCCAGTATTTGGCTTGAAGGAACAAAAAGCAGATACCTGAAGCAGTGTTTAGGCAGCTGAGATGGATTTAGGATATAGGATTTACTGACCCTGGAGGTAAAGGAATGTGGCTGTGCTTCCATTTTGACCAAACATTTCTCTGGATGCCTCAGCCTGTGCTTGTGCTGTGGGAAATTATTTAAACACACAGGAAAAGCATGAGCTGAACTTTGAGTCTGTAGTAAACAGCAGGATCTTTTAAAAAGGATTGGTGGCTTTTCTTGTAGAGATTTCAAATGAAGGAGAACCCACCACATCCTTAAGTAAATTGTTTTGGTGGTTACTTACTCTGGTTTTATTTTGTCTATTTTTAACTTGCAACTGTTGGCTCTTTGCCTGCTTTTGCTGGCAAAAATAAGAGTCCTGCCTTCTCAGAAATCTTTGCTTCTAAACCATGATTAAACCACTCTCTTAATCTTTGCTTCAGTAAACTAAGTTGGCAGGACTTCTCAATGCCTTCCTGCTGAGACCAAGGGTCATTTTTGGAGCTGTCACCCAGTCCTTTCTTTGTTAATTACTCTTTTTAGAGGTACAGAATCTGGATCTGGATGCAGGCTTTCCATAAAATTGCATAAAAGAATGGTACCAATTTCCTGCTTTTGGACGATTCTTCTTTGTTTGTGAATCTTGTGATGATATGAATCCTCCAAGCCAAGGGAGAGGGAGCCAGTGGTCATTAAGGCTTTGGGATCATGCTAAAAGCCAGTTCCAAGTTATTAGTGTCCAGGATAAAAGGCCAGTGTGGAAAGCATCACTTATATTTTGTCCCTGAGTTCACTACCCTGACATGAGTCAGTCCTTGAGATTATTTTAGGAAATTCACTCCCTCCCCTTTAGTTTATTTTACTGCTGGTGATTCTGCTGTCTCCCTAGGTCATTGAAAAAAGTAGCAAATAATTTTGATTTAGGAATCCATTTCTGTTAGAAAAACAGAAAAGAATTTGTGCCTTGAAATTTATAAGACTTATTAGTTGACAATGCTTAATCAAATTAGTATAACACATGAGTCCACACTGTGCTAATTGGGGACAGATGCCTTCCAAAAATCTGTCTTGTAAACACAACCATCCTGATGAACCAAACATATCAGATCATGAAAACAGCTGCTTCATCTAGCATTTAATTAAAAAGCTGTTCTGATTATCATGAATTAATCTTCATTATTTATTGAATATTGTCTCTTTCAGCTTTGCATTTCTTTTGTACAGGCCAAGTGGTCTGTGGATAATTTTTGCATCCTCTTACCTGTTACCTTTATCCTAGTCCTCTGAGCTTTCCCAATATCCAAGAAATTATTAAAAATAAATATTAGCGACCTCACAACTGCATTGCATAAGATCGCATGTTGTAAAATCAGACTTTAGTAGGAGGTGTTTGCAATAGAAAGTGTCTCTGTATCAGTCCAGGATGGAAACACATCCAACTCCTGTCCAAATATGGCACAAATTGTATATTCCAGGCGTCAAGCTTTCCTGCCTTGTTATGAATGACTGTTTCTCCTTATTGAATAATGTTGTCTAAGCTTCATCTGGTCCTAATTATATGCAAATACCCTCCTTTTGTCTTTTTCTGCTCAGTGGGCCTGTTCTCCTCATTACTGCTTCACTGCTATTCCCTGCAGGACCTCGCAGGGGCCAAGCAATTAATAGGGCTCAAGGCTGTAGGTGGCTTGGAAGCTGTTGTCACAGTGGCAAATACTCCACAGCCATCAGGAAATGACTCCTGGAGGTGCTGGGTGCGGTTGGACCACTGCGGCTGTGAGAATGGAGTAGACTGAGGGGTACTGAAGACCTTAAGGTCACCTTATTTCTTCTGGCTCCTGATCAGTGGCTACAGTGCTGAGATATTGTGATCCTGAGCTTCAGGTCTGCATGGCAGAACTCGGTGCTGGGTGTTAAAAAGGAGCAGGGTAAGGTTTGCATTGATGGCTGACAGTGGAACAGCACAAAGGATGCTTGCAAGGTTTGTCCCCTTTTCCCAAATCCTGCTTCCCTGGGGGTGCTGGAGGCCTGGGAGAGTGCCAGGTGTTAGGTGGTGATGGAGAGCCCGGGAAGATGGAGATGTCACTTTGGTGCTGCAGCCCAGGAGCAGAGAGGGAGAAAGTTGCTCCCAGCTCTTGAAAGGTAAAACAGACCCCCCCAGACAGGGAGGTGTGGAGTCAGCCTGGGAGGTGTTAGTGAACTGCTCAGTGAGCACAGATTTCAAGCAGCTGTAACTGGGAAATCAGAGGGTGCCTCAGTTCCACCAAGGTGTTACTTTGTCAGCACAGTGATTGCAGTTAAATCCCAGGGTCCTCAGCTAAACCAGAGGTGCAACTGCAGCTGAGACAACGTGATGCTGAGCCACCAGGAGAGGTTGGTGGATGCAGCCTTATGTGATGGTTTTCCTAAAACTCAGATCCTTAGTTGTCTTCAAGGTGCAACCACAGCAGGTGTATGTCAGGGGAATATCTTCTTGAGTTTGTACTGGTTTGGTTTTTTTGGAAGGAATTATCTTAGATTGCAGATGCTGGAAGTTTCTAAGTGCTAAAGAATTTGGGGACAGAAATCTGTCTAATGGAGAGCCTAATTGGCACAGATCAATTGTGGTATTTGGTAGCTCGAGCTGGTACCTCAAAAGAAGGGTCACAATCAAAGAGATCGCTGGGATCCCTCATGCCAAGAGGACCCAAGAAGAACCCGAGAGCAGTGTTAGGGTCTGGGTTCTCTTTCCTCTTCATCGCTTCACTGTTTTGTTACCAAGTGGTTGCCAAGTGATTGTTTCCCCACTGCCCTGTTGGGTTTCTGTGGGGGTTTTGGTGAGTTCTGCAGTTCGTGTTCTACCGTGGTTGTTACAGTTCACAGACCATGATCTATGGGCTGTCCAGTCTAGCTATTGATCTTTAAGTAATATTTAAGCTGCAGCTTTGTCTATTCTAACTGGTTTTAATGATCAGATTGTTACCTACAAATTTTGCTACAATCCATCTCTGCTATTATTAATGATCAGATTATCGGTGACAGGGTTCACTATAAGCCATCTTTGATTTATACAGAGCTGTGTAGTTCAGATAAAGTTCAGCTTGTAGCCTAACAATTCCAGCTACTTGTGTCAAGCAATTCAAATAATACCGAATTTTTAACATTAGGACTTTAAGTGTGTTTTTCTTTCTCCTCTTAGATTATATGTTGAGGAAGAACAGGCCTGTGAGGCTTTAGATTGGTTTTAGGTTTGGTTGATTGATTTTTATATGGGTCTTTTGAAGAGCCTGCCAGAACGTGACCATCGTTGTTGCTTTTGCAGGTAAGGTTCAGAGCTGTTTCAGAATAGATTTTTGCACAGGTGTTCTCATTGCACACTGGAACAAGTCACTCATTCTTCATTCATATAGGGAGAGACTGGGAATGGAAAATTTTCACGAGTGGAACACCCTTGGGGCTTGATGTACGTGCCAGTAAATCTTCTGTCTGATGGATCCATTCTCTTCTTCCCAGGTGCACTGTAACAACATGTTTTCCAAGGGGGTGAAGATTTTCCAGAGGGTGGAGTGCCTGTTCAAGCCCCGCCTGATTGCAGACTGGGAGCCTGAACCTGTGGGGGTGGCCACGGTCCTGGATGACAAAAATCCCAGTGCCAGGTTTGTGACCGTCCCCCTCCAGCAGCGTGTGGGCAAGGCCATCCTGTGCCGCTTCTACTTCGCTGACACTTGGATGATGATGAGCGAGATCTCCTTCCAGTCAGGTGAGTGTTCCTGCAGTCAGGCAGACCTGGAGAAGCACAGGGAGCAGGAGGGCTGGCATGGAAGTGCAGGACATGTGGGGTGGACGGGAGTGTGGCACTGTGGGCTGCAGGGCAGGAAGGAGGAGTTTGAACAAACACTGGGAAGGCAATGCAGGGGCTGAAAGGTCTGGTCTGCAGCAGATGCTTTCCAGGCTGATACTGATGCACATGTGCAGAAGCACCACCAGAGCAACCAAAAATTGGACTGTAGAGCAGTTGTTCTTTTTGAGACAGATCGTAGAATCACAGAATGTCCTGAGCTGGAAGGGACCCACAAGGATCATCAGTCCCACTCCTGGCCCTGCACAGACACCCCAACAATCCCACCCTGTGCAACCCTGACAGCGTTGTCCAAACGCTCCTGGAGCTGTGGCAGCCTCAAGGCCATGCCCATTCCCTGGGGAGCCTGGGCAGTGCCCAGCACCCTCTGGGGGAAGAACCTTTTCATGATATCCAGCCTAACCCTCCCCAAGAGAGCTCCAGCCATTCCCTGGGTGCTGTCCCTGGTCACCAGAGTGAAGACATCAGTACCTGGCCCTCCAATTCCCCAGTTACCGGCTGACTAAGAGGTTGATTTTGGCTTCTCTTTACCATCTATTTTGGTATGAATAATTTGAGTATATCTAGAGATTATGAGATCAAGTTTAGCAGATTATTAAAAAATAGAGGTGGACTCTTTTTCCTCAAGTCTCAACTATGGTGGAGAAGTCAATGCCGTGAGGTGCTTTAAAAGGCTCTGGAGTGAAAAGGACAAGAGCCTTGGAGAAAGCTACCAGGACTGGCAGGAAAAGATCTGACTGTGGCTTTCTACTCCAAGGTCTCTAATCAGCTGTAGTGAGAGGACATTTTGGAGGCAGGAATGCCCTAGGTGCTGCTTGTTTTTTACTTTGCAGACAGCAGCCCCTCCTGTTCCTGACCTGGTGGCTGCACCCCAGATGCCTCCTGCTGGGGGTGGGATTGCAGGCAGGCTGGTTTTGTTGGGCTGACACATTCCCTTTCCTTCTACAGACATGGAGAGTGTGAATCCCAATTTTGTCACGGTAGCCACAAGCACGACAGATCTCCTGGAAACAGAGTACAACGTTACTGAGGGCACCTGGGGTAAGGCCTTCTGCCTCTTGGCCATGCCAAGGGCTCAAGGGCTGGGGAATTTCACAGGAACATCCCAGTTAATGTGGTCTTTCCCTCCATTTCTGGAGATCTGGGGATGGCCTGATCAGTGCCTCATGCACAGGGCAGCGTGTGACATTCCCCTAAGCCTCAGCTGGCCAGGGCTGCCTCTGAGCATGGGCTGGAGGCTTATGTGAAGCCAGTGAGACTCTGAGCACTGTCTGCTCTAGGGTGGATCCACTGCAGGGATCTGTTCTGCCAAGAACAGTCTTGGATTGCTGAAGTTATCTGCACAATTCTTAGCTGTAAGCCTCAAAAATGAGCATTTCTGATAAGAGCAAAATGTGAACACAGCTGATGTTCATGCTCAGGGAGCTGCCCAAGATCTGTTCTGTACCAGACTGTAGGAAGTTGGCCAGCACAGAAAACCTCTGGTGCTTTAACTCCAGATTCTCCTCCTCTGTGATTGCAGGAACCACATCTTCTGTAACCAGCACCTGGATAGGAGAGAAGGCAGATGACTCCAACACCTCCATCCTCGTGGGCTGCCTTGTGGCTATTATTCTTCTGCTCCTGATGATTATAATCATCATTCTTTGGAAGCAATATGTTCAAAAAAGGTTGGAAAAGGTAATACAATAGGACTATTTTGCAGACACAAGCTCAGAACTAGTCATTAACCCTAATGAGCTCAGAACAATGTGAAAACACAGGGTTCCCCCAGCTCCATGGAGCAGCTAAAGCTACTCTCACAGCAGGGGAGGATGCCAGCCCTATCCAAGATATTACTGGAAGTTGCTGTGTTTGCAGCCAAGGCATTACTTAACAACTGAGCATCGCCTCAGTGATTTGGGGTTTTTTTCCTGTCCTCTGCAGGCCCCACGTCGAATCCTGGAGGAGGATGCCACTGTTCGCCTGTCCTTCTACAGCTACACCATTGCCAACAATCAGACCCAGATCCACCAGTCAAATCCCACTTATGAACGTGCTTTCCCACTGGATTTGGAATATCACCAGCCAGCTACACTGCTCCAAAAGCTTCCAGAGCTTTCCCAAAGTGCAGAGGATTCAGGTAACACCATCAGTCTCCAGAAGCTGCATTTATTCTTTATTTCTGTCAGATTGTAATATGTGCTACTTGTCAGTGTCTAAGTTACCATCTTTACCTTCTGTTCAATGCAATAACCCAGGGAACTCCGGCAGTATTGTGGAGCCCTGGCATTTTGGCATGGAACTGTGACAGCTGGAGCAGCAGCCCCACTAGAGGGTGGTGGCCTTTTATTGTTTTATTTGAAGACTGTTTATGTATTACGAAGGTCATCTTTTAGCAGCTGCTTTGAGCAGTCAGAGCAATCACACATCGTTTGTGGAGTTGCTGCCTGCAGCACTCTTGGGAGAAGACCTTTAGCACCTTTTTCTGCAGTGAGGGCTCTTTGAAATTCCTGTAGAAAAAGCAGAAGGAAATAGAGCAGGGAATTGTCCGTGGTGTCCTGGCTTCCAGCCCCCGGGGAGCTTCTGGACCCACACAGAAGGGAATGTTTCCAACAATGTTTTGTGCTCAGAGAAGGCAGTGCTGATCAGTGAATGGAAGGGCTATGCTGCATTCCTCACGCTGACGAGTTGCTAAGATCCAGCATTATTCTACACAGGGAGACTGACTGGATTGAGCCAGGGTGTGAATTCGAAGCAGAACAAATGTTCTGTGTAATACTGACCTTACAGGGAGTTAATTCTAAAGCATTATCCCGTATTTATGTGAATAAGCTGTAAGAGGGAGAGGAGTTTGCTATCAGAGGACACCGGAAATGGAAGCCTCGATCAGTTCTTGTTGCAGGAGGGAATGCAGAGCAAGTTTGACATTGCAAACAACATCCCTGGGTCAGGTAATGGGAGCTGATTGTTCTTAGGATGAATCAGAAACAGAAAATCTCAGACTCGCCTCCCTGTCTGGACAAGAACTGTAGCTCTCGTGACTGGCTAGAGCAGGCTGTGTTGAGCAGGAATTTGCTGGCAGCTCGCAGGTATTCCATGGCTTGTTCTGGCTGAAGCCCTGGTTAGAACAAAGCAATGTCTCCTGTGTGGGTGTCCCTCAGTACGAGGTGGCAGGTGGCCGAATTCCCAGAGCTCTGTGCGACTGGGAGGAGTGGAAACTGGGCCATACTGGTCTGAGGGAGCGAGTGTGACACTCATCTGTCTTTGGGTCTCCTTAGTGTGCAGTGGGGACTACGCTGAGCCCGACCTGACCAAGTCCACCCCTCACCAAGGCTTCCAGAACAACGTTCCCCACTACGCCGAGACGGACATCGTGCACCTGCAGGGCGTCACTGGCAACAACATGTACGCAGTGCCGGCCCTCACCGTGGACTCCCTCACCAAGAAGGACATCTCCGTGGGGGAATTCCCCCGGCAGCAGCTGCGCCTCAAGGAGAAGCTGGGGGAAGGACAGTTTGGAGAGGTACAGCCATTCTCTGCTGTTTGTCCTCCGGTGTCTGGCAGATGAATCTCCTGTGCTGCTGAGGGTTCTGCATTCCAGTGTTTTAGTTCATTTGTGATTGCCTGATGTCCCCTAGGCTGAGCCACAGAGCCCCTGTGCAGCTGTGAGGCTGTGCTTGGTACCACAGGGATCTTTCTCAACTTGACAAACTTTTTCTGTTTGCAGTCCCACCTGGGAATGGGAATTCAGACTTTCCAGTCTTCCATGGACATCTCAAATGTGACGGCTGTCACCCACCTTTAGGCATGTGGGTTTGCAAACTGCCCAGAGTCCAGCTAACACTGCTCCTTGCTGTAGAAACAGCTTTCCCATTCACATTTGGACGTTCTGGGGTGCTCTGCACACTGACCCAAGCAAAGGCAGACATTTCCCAAGCACTGTGGCACCCTCATATTTTCTGGCATTGCTGCTTGCTCAAGCCCCAGTTTGTCAGTAGCCTCAGGCAGCATGATGCACACATCTGTCATCTGCCAAGCTTTCCCTTTGCTCCTTGAGCTCCTTTCATGCTGTCAATGTTTTCACCTCGCCTTTTCTCCTCTCCCTGCTTCATTTTCACACCATCTGTAGCTCCATCCTGAGCACATCTTTCCCTCTCCTGCTCTCACTTTTCCACTGTCTTTTTTTTTTCCCAGCTTTTTTTCACTCACAGCCTTAAATTCTGCCTGTCTATTTTGGAAAGCACAGCCTTTTGCTGACTGTCTCCTCGTCTGATGTGTCCATCTTTGTGGTTCCTCCCTTCTGACACCCCACTGTCCCTACCCCAGCCCCTTCCCTGTCCCTTCACTTCTTTCTGGCTCACTCTGTGTGCTGGGAAGGTGCTGACATCCTCAGCCTCCTCACCTGGCTGTCAGTGTAGCTTTTCTGCTGTTGCCTGGATCCTGCTCTGTGCTTCAAAAGTGAGACACATAATTATTTTCTCATTATTTTGCTTCTGGTCTCTCATCCCTGTCCTCGTAATGACTGTAAGAACCTCCTCCATTGTGTTGATGGGAGATACCTCTCTCATCTCCATTTCCTTGGGGATGGATCCAGAGCCTGTTCCTTTCCTTGTATCACAGGTTCTTTTGCAAATGGGCTGCACCACATTTTCCTGTCTCTCCTTCTCCCCTCCTTAGTCTTTACCAAACAGATAAAGTGCTGTGCTCCACTGCTCTGGCTCTGTGTGCTCCTAGAAACAGAGTTCGTTGCTTCTTTCAGCTCTCCACTGAGAGCTTCCTTCCTTTCTCTTTTGTCTTCCTTGCTCCCAACCATCCCCTCCCTGGTGACACATCACCTCAGAATTACCTGTGCTTGGTCCTGTGGTTCTTCCCTGTCCCAGGCCTTGTGACTGTACCTTCCCCACAGCAGATTCATTCTCTCTGGAACTGCAAGCAGCATCTTTGTACCTTTGTTCCTGTTCTGCAGGTTTGTCCCATTTTCTCTGCTGTCTCATTTTTCTCCTCACCATGCTTGTGACATAAGTTCTTGCTGCTTTCTTCATACAAAATTCATTATGCTCCCATTACATTCCCCTCACTGCTGCAAGTCTTTGACTGACACATCCAGTCTGCTCCCCTTTTCCAGTCCTTTTCCCTATCCACACCCTCAGGCCTGTCTGCTTGTCCCACCCAGTTCTCCATTTGGGTGCACATTCTGGTAACTTCTTAAGCAAGTATCTGGTCACCCCTTCTTGTACAACCCTGGCAGTAATTTTACGTCTTTAATAATGAATTTATTGGAAGAAATTGGGAGTTGTGTGTAGTTATTAAAGTATTTATCTATTTGTCTGTGGATATATGCACAGGTGAGGTGTTCATATCAGGGGCACATGTGCACATGCTTTTTTTTCTCCTTTTTTTCCCCTGTGGAATTAGAGGATATTGGGTAACTGGCTACAGTTCCTGGATGCTCCTCAGTGAAGTCTGAGCAATGCCTCAAGCTGGCCCCAGGATGGTTCTGGACTTGTGTTCTGGTGCTTTAGTGTAGAGCAGAGCAGACACATCCAGGCTCAGGGGCTTTGGACATCCCCAGTGTGTGCTGGGTGAACTGGACTGCCCCAGGCTGCTGCTCCAGTGCAGAATGTTGGGACACATCTGGGTTCGATCTGTGTGCTCCCATGTGATGGACTGCATCCTGATCACATTTTGTCAGGATCTAGGGACAACCCATGGGATTTCTAATTACAACTGTGTCACCTCCATTGGATGATTCACTTGTTCATTCTGCCAGCAGTGACCATCCAGTGACCTCGCTGTTGTTTCCCTCTGGTTTTCTGCCTGTGTGTGCCCTTACAGCTGCCTCTGCTTTCTGCCCTGCAGGTGCACCTCTGTGAAGCTGATGGCCTGCTGGAATTCCTGGGAGTCTCATCCTCAGAATTCACTCACCAGCCGGTTCTTGTAGCAGTGAAAATGCTGAGATCAGATGTCAACAAAGCAGCCAGGTAAGTGCACCTGCAATGCCAAGCAGTGGGGAGGAAAGCAAATACTCCCCAAGCACAGGTTAACCCTGGGGACTTCTGTGCCAGTGTCACGTGTCTGTGGTGTGTGTTTCTTGTGGTCATGGAAGGAGCAGGACACAGCAGGGAATGGGGGATAAGGAAAGCTGGAATGTCAGACTGAAATTCTGCATTAAGCCTGTTTGCTGGGAGAGGGGTCGGTGTTGAACATGAGTTCAGAACCAATTTCACACTTGTGTATGCAAAACGTCAGTGGCTCTGAATTGAGAGCACACCACTTGTGCTGTCCTTAGCCAAAGGAACACTTTAGGATTCAAAGGAGTTTTCTGTTTTACAAGGAATGATTTCCTGAAGGAGATCAAGATCATGTCCCGGCTGAAGAACCCGAACATCATCCGGCTGCTGGGCGTGTGCGTGCGGGATGACCCCCTGTGCATGATCACAGAGTACATGGAGAACGGAGACCTCAACCAGTTCCTGTCTCAGAGGGAGATCTACAGCAAATTTGCCATCTCAAACAATATCCCCTGTGTCACGTAAGAGAAGCTGTCTGGTTTTTTTGGGATAAATCAACAATACAGAGCTGCCAGTTTTATCTGCTGTGCCTTCCCCGCAGAGACCTTCCTGCAGCCTGGCCATTGCCGTGGCACATGGACACCAGTCTTGCTTTGTGTGGGGTTGTTCCTGAGGCCTCTGGAGGTCTGTGTTCCCCTGAAGTGTCCCTGACTGAGCAGTTCTGGTCACAGTGACCATCTTAGATGTATTTATTGACATGACCATCTGTTTATGTTAGTGGGCTTGCATCAAATATTTCATTATTATGAAAAACAATTGAATTACAGCAAGAATTCTGGGATGAAAATCAAGAATGTCTCTTAGGCTTTTAAGAAGGTTCCTATGTTCTCTGGTGTCGAAAAAATATTACATGAGATGAGCTGAGTGTGGAGCTGCACTGAGGAGAATATTTCATCAGTCAACAGAAGAATATTTGGCAAAGAAAACCACTTTTTGTCAGCAGTGGAACTTGTCTCCCTCCTCAATGGAAGGATTAAATCTGACATAAAAGCATCTCAGCTATTGCAGCAATCCTTTTTTCAGAGGAGAGTTGTGTAGGACTAATATTTTCTGTCTGATAAAGAGCCCTGCACTGACCAGAAGCTGCAGCATTGCTGAGCCTTTGGCGTGTTCCTCCCCAGAGGATTCCATGGATTTGTGGTTCAGGCACGAGGCAGACAGGCAGAACCAGCTCTGATGTTCTGGACAGGAGGTGGCTCGGTCTTACCATGGCCAGACAGCACCAGCCTTGCTGCCAGGACCTGTCAGTGGTCCTGGCAGGAGTGTTAGCCTGGTGTTGTGCAGTCAGGACAGGCCGGGAGCTGTAGGAGGAGAGAGCATTTGCATCTGAGTAGAAACATATTCCAGCTCTCTCCAGTCTCCTGCCCTTTCTGCACATCTGAAACCCCATTCACCTTTAGAATTGCAGCTTTTTTTCCTGGCCAAAGCCTCAAAATGTTCTTTCTTCTTTATCTCGTCTTCACTTCTCATCTGACTTCAGCACTGTCACTCACATTGTTCTTCCTTGGTTTCCATTACTTGGCTCTACCTCTAGTTTTTCATTGTGTCCCACTGATCCTTCAGCCTCTCCTTTTGTCCCCCCAGGCAGATAGAGTTGTGGTGAGGCAGCTCAGGTAGCTGGCTCTAGGGGGTTATTTCCTGGCAGTGACAGGAACGCCCCTGCCAAAGGAGCAGCTTGGCTCTGCTGGTCCCTCTGATGGATGTGACAAGGTCCAGCCACCCCACCTGTCTCCCAGACTCAGGATTTGGTGCATCAAAGGTGGTGACCAGCCCTTTGCTGCAGAGGGATCGCACATTCTGAAGTCCTTATGGCTCTTTGGTATTTGAAATGCATCTGCCTGCTGTCTCTGACTGGTCACAGAATAATTTAGGTTGGAAAAGCCATTTAAGATCATTGGTGTTCTCTCAGCACTGCCAAGGCAACCTTGTCCCAAAAATGCCACATTTACATGGCTTTTAAATCCCTCCAGGAATGTTGAGTCCAACACTGCCCTGGGCAGCTGTGCCAAGTCCTGACAACCCTTTTGGTGAAGAAATTTTTCACAGTATCCAACCTACACTTGCCCTGGCACAACTTGAGGCAATTTCCTCTTCTCCTGTTCTTTGTTCCCTGGGAGCAGAGCCTGACCCCCTTCCTACCTGCCCCCTCCTGTCAGGAGTTGTGCAGAGCCAGAGGGCACTCCCTGAGCCTCCATTTCTCCAGACTGAGCCCCCCAGCTGCTCCTCCACCAGCTTTAGTGCTCTTCCAGAGGCATCTCTGCTCCTCTGCCTTTGGGGTGCTGCCCTGAGGCACCATGATGACTCTGCTGAGGAGTCTGTCCCATCCTGTACCTCTGCTCTGTGCAGCCTTTGGAGCTGCCTGAGCAGGAGGGCAGGAGCCAAGAGGAAGATGCAGATGGGACCCTGCCAGGGTTCAGGTGGGACAGGAAAGATGGGATCACTCAGATGGGAAGAGCAGTCCAAGGCAGGGAGGGAAGCACAGCTGAGCAGGGGAAGGGAGAACCTGGGATCTCGGAGGCTGTGCCCATTCCTGTGCCAACAGCCAGGTGACAGGGTACAGGTGGGTGGCTGGGTTCCTGCTCTGGGACCACAACAGACCCCCCCTGATCAGAAGGGACATGGAGGTGACTGTGGGACTGGGCCAGGTGTCACCCAGCTGGGTGGTGCTGGTCACCATGCTGAGGGGCTGGGAGGGTGATGCTGGCCCAACCCTCCTGCCAGAGCTCTTCTGGACTGGGGAGCTGCCACCAAATGGCCCTGGTGACAGCGATGGCTCAGCTACTGACGAGAAGAGATGGATTGCATCTGCCATTCAGATAACAGAGCTTTTCCTCACTGTGCCTTAAGGGGGCTTACAGAATGTGGGAAGGGGGACCTTTTATACAGGCAGATAGTAGGACAAGGAGGAATGGCTTCCCATTGCCAGAGGGCAGGGCTAGATGGGATATTGGGAAGGAATTGTTCCCTGTGAGGGTGGGCAGGCCCTGGCACAGGTGCCCAGAGCAGCTGTGGCTGCCCCTGGATCCCTGGCAGTGTTCAAGGCCAGGCTGGACAGGGCTTGGGACAGTGGGAGGTGTCCCTGCCCATGGTAGGGGGTGGAATGAAATGATCTTAAAGACCCCTTCCAACCCAAATTATTCTGTGATTTTGTGATAATCTCCTTCTCTTTGTATTCTGGTGACAAAGACCTTTTTTTCTGATGGTTATTGGAAAAATACAAACTGTGAGCAGTTTATCAGATGTGTTCTGATGAGCACTTGGCCTTGTGAAGCATTTGAGCACCAGCAGTGGGAAACAGGCTGTGCAGCACAGAGCAATAGTGTGGGAACAATGCTGAGAGGCTGATGGTCCAAACTCTCTGTGTATCCTGCAGCTTTATTAATCCTGCCTTCATTTAGCTAATGGAGGAATTAAAATTAAATTAGATGGAAAATGCATGTTTCTGTTTTCAGTAATGTTTAGCATATCTGAACCCAAGTAAACTCTCTTTAATGTGAAGTGACACACTTATGCTAATACAAGCATTCAATAGTGGTGCTGTTTGAAATACCAGGCTAAGTGGTTTTTAAGATATGAGATTCTGAGCTTAATTTTTCATGTCTCTCTCTGAAAAGTTGGTGCTTTGATGCATGAACTCTTTGAAAATCTTGAGATTAATGTTTGATATTGGGGAAAAAAAAAGTAAATCTAAAGGATGTCAGATTGTGAAGGCCTGAATTTCAGGGACAGCCTGTCTGGTCCTGCTTAGTCAGCTCAGGAGCTTGGCTCTTCATGCCCTGGAATGAGACAGTTTGGTTCCACTGTTATGGCAGAAAATAAAACAACAGGTCACTAACACATCAAGTGCAATAAAGTCTTGAGCGTGGGGGAACTCCACTGATTTTTCTGTTATGTTTTCCCTTTACTGCAGCCACACCAACCTGCTGTACATGGCCACCCAGATCGCCTCGGGGATGAAGTACTTGGCATCCCTGAACTTTGTGCACAGGGACCTGGCGACTCGGAACTGCCTGGTGGGGAACAACTACACCATCAAGATTGCAGACTTCGGCATGAGCAGGAACCTCTACAGTGGCGATTACTACCGGATCCAGGGCAGAGCCGTGCTGCCCATTCGTTGGATGGCCTGGGAAAGCATCCTCCTGGTAGGGACTGCACAAAACCTTTCTTTCTTTCTTCCTCTGACCTCACTGTGCCCCTGAAACAGTGACACATCTGTGTGCCAGCCCTTGCAGCAGCAATATCTGTGCTGCAGATGGCCCTGGGTGAGAAGTCTCCCCTGGGTTGCGTCGGACATAACTCATATCCTGGGAAAGGAGCGTGAAAATACAGCACGTCATGGAATGGTTTGGGATGGAAAGGACCTTTGAAGCTCATCCAGTGCCACCCCTGCCATGGCAGGGACACCTCCCACTGTCCCAGGCTGCTCCAAGCCCTGTCCAGCCTGGCCTGGGACACTGCCAGGGATCCAGGGGCAGCCACAGCTTCTCTGGGCACCTGTGCCAGGGCCTCCCCACCCTCACAGGGAAGGATTTCCTCCCAATATCACATCTAACCCTGCCCTCTGACAATGGGAACCATTCCCTCTTGTCCTGGCACTCCATCCCTTGTAGATTGTCTCTTTCCAAGCTTCTTGTCGGCTCCTTCAGGCACTGCAAGGTCACAATTCAGCCTCCCCAAAGCTTCTCCTCTCCAGGTGAACACCCCCAGCTCTTGCAGCCTTCCCTCCCAGCAGAGCTGCTCCATCCTCTGCTCATCCTGGAGCCTCCTCTGGGCTCTCTGCAGCAGCTCCAGCTCCTTCCTGTGCTGGCCCAGGGCTGGGGCAGCTCTGCAGGTGGGGTCTCACCTGAGGGGCACAGGGGCACAATCCCCCCTGCCCTGCTGCCCACGCTGGGCTCAGCCCAGGGCAGGGAGGGCTCAGGGCTGGGGCAGGTCCAGCTCTCACCCCCAGCACCCCCAGCTCCTTCTCTGGGGCTGCTCATCCCCAGCCTGGACTGATCCCAGGGCTTGCCCTGACCCACGTGCAGCTCCAGCCTAAACCTCATGAGATTCCCATGGGCCTGAGCTTGTCCAGGTCCCTCTGGATGGCATCACATCCCTCAGGCCTCATCTGGGGCCTCATTTCTGTTGTGTGCCTGACATTCCTGCTGGAATTGTAAGGAAGTTGCCTTTGCCTGCTTATTTCCCCAGCTGGGAAGCTGAGAGAGGCAGGGACAAAACTTCATGAGTTTCATGTGCCAGGTCTGGTTTGAGGTTGTGGGTTTTTTTTCACATTTAAGTGTCCTGCTGTGTCCCCTCAGGAGACAGTTCCACAGCCCAAACACATCCAGTTTGGAGGATATTTAGCCAAATATTTCTTTCTTGGGGTAGGTGCTGAGTTACTTCCTTACAACATGCTCTCCAAGTACCCAGAAAAATTGTAGTTACCTCTGCTATAAAGGCTGCCAGGCCCAAACTCTCCTAAATTCACCCTCTTTTCCTGGTTACAGCTGCATCTAAACCATAAAGCACTCCCATCTTCCTCGTGTGAACATCTTCCAAACCTTGAGAGACTGCAAGGGTTGCCAGATAAGCCTGGGTAATGTGGGGCTTGGATGTTTTCTGCCCAAACAGGCCCTCCAGCCCCTCAAGTGTTTTGTGTTATTTTCTGAGCAATCTTCTTTTTACTTCTCCAGAAACACATTGTTCTAAACACAGCCAGTTTGGGCACATTTTTTGAAGACAGAAAACAGGGACAACAAGAAGATTGTCACTGGCTTCTTACATGTGCAAAAATCAAAATTATCTTGGGCCTTTCTCTAAGAGTCTGGAGTCTTCTCAGGCTCTGCTTTTACCTCGAGGGCTTTGCTTGCCCTTCAAAGGCTTTTCTGTGAGCTCTGCTGTTTTGGGTGGAGGTGGGCAGTGACTGTCCCCCCTCCCTGAGTTCATTTTATTCTGCTGGAAACAGACTTTCTCAGGGGGGACAGAAGTGTCTGGCCTTCTCTGGGACCTGTGGAAACTGTGGGACCCCCAGGTGCTGCTCCTGCCCCACAAACAGCCCCGTCCCCCCTGTGTGTGTGGCTGGGAGCAGCTCCCCTGCTCTGCTGGCTCTTTTTGGGAGCATTTTCCAGGCTCATCCTCATGTTCAGCTGCAGAGGCTGCAGACTCCAAGGGTTTTGCTGAATGGGCACCTGGGCTGAGCAGATCCTCTCTGTCCACAGGGCAAGTTCACCACAGCCAGCGACGTGTGGGCGTTCGGGGTGACCCTGTGGGAGATGTTTGTGCTGTGCAAGGAGCAGCCCTACAGCCTCCTGACGGACGAGCAGGTCATCGAGAACACGGGCGAGTTCTTCCGGAGCCAGGGCAGGCAGGTAAGGAATCCAATGGGCTCTTCCTTCCCTCGAGCCAGTCCCACCCACGAGGATGTTCCCAGGGCCTCCCTGCTGCCCTCACCTCATCTGCAGCAGTCTCGGCTTCTGCTCGACTTCTCACCTGTGTCCTGCCTCTCCTCCCCTTTTTCTGGGCTCACTGCACCTGTTTCCTCCCTTGGAGTCCCATTAGAAGAATCCTTTGGCCCTGTCCTGTGTGTTTTTTGTATTCTAAACCACTTCACTCTGCCCTGTCTTTAGCTTTTTCAGGCTCTGCCACACAATCCTCTTGCTCCCTTCCTCTGTCAGCACTTTCCCAGCAGCGTTGCCTCTGAAAGATGAGGAAGCACTTAGGAGGAGTTGTTCATTCCCAGAGATTAGACTCTCCCTGTAGCATCTCCTCATAAGCCAAGAAGCCTTTGGCCATCTCCAGCTGAAGATCTTTTCTGGGTCACTTTGTCCCCACTGCAGCTGCCCTCAATAGATTCCAGCGATGGTGCAGGACACTCCATCTCCTCAGCACCCAAAGCTGTGGAGTGCCATTCAGAACAGTTCTTCTCAAAAATCACCTTTAGCAGCAGAGAACTAAGGGAAATAAAGTGGTGGGGGGGTTACTCACCATCTCCCAAATATTAATGATCTAGTCAAGGGCCTAAAAGTGAACCTAAAAAATGAGAGGGAGAAATAAAATCATTCTGCCAAGTTGTGCTGTAGATAAGCTCTAAAAGGTGTTTTTTCTGTCTCTGCTAACAAGCTGTCACGATGCTTAGAAAGCTTCATGGGTTGTCTACGGTGAGTTGAAAGTACTTGGATTTCATTGTGGTAAATATGGTTTTGGTTTGTGTTTCACTGTCTCTTGGAAGACAAATCCCTTGGAAACATTCATGTTTTCTGGGGGACAAAGGCCTGTTTTGTGACCAGCTCATCAGACAAGTTGGCAAAGTATCCGTGGTGCTGTTTGAGAGGCTTTGTCCAGACTCCACTGCCGGACTGGGGCTGGATGGATTCCAAACACTGCATGGTGGCTGTGTCTTGTAAACCTGGAATGAAACTGTCTTTTGGTGTTACTTACTAAAGGTTCAGTCCTTTTGTGAGCACCCCACTGAAATACTGTGACTCTCTTCCTTTCAGATCTATCTCTCCCAGACTCCTCTGTGTCCTAACCCTGTGTTTGACCTGATGCTGAAATGCTGGAGCAGGGATATAAAAGATCGTCCCACTTTTGACATGATCCACCAGTTCCTGCTAGAACAAATGGAATCAAACATTTGACTCCAGGAACGAGGCAAACTGTCGAGAACAGTGTGACTTTGGGGTCTCTTTGCCTGTCCCTCACAGCCAGGCCACCTCGCTTCCCTCCCTGACTGGGCCCTATTTCGGTTGGGATGTCCATGGCAGCTGCTCCTTCTCTTGGCCATGGTCTGACACACAGGACCAGAGGATCTCATTTGGTTGAAAAATCATCTCCTCTTCTGAATCATTTCCTGGGAATACTGTGAGAGGGGTTTTATTGGATACCCATACACCTTTGGGCAAAAGGAATGAGTAAAACTTGGAGGGACTTGGAGCTCTCCTGGCTGGAAGAGAAGGCGCCGGTCGGTGAGAGCGCTGCCACTCGAGAACAGCTTTCTGGAAGGAAAGACTGCAGCCTTCTAGAACTATTCCATGAAATCAGATGGAAGTCTTGTGCACATTAGCAAGTGTTTCTGTGTGCTCTTGCTACAGACAATGGTGAGAGGCCAGAAACTGGAGCTGGGAAATGGTTTAATGGACTTGGGAACTGACGGAGCATTTAGGAACCCTTTGGGAGTGACACTGCCAGGGTCCACAGAAGATGCTGAAACAAGAGTCCAAGATGATGTTCTGTTTTCCTGTGGTTGTTAAGCACTGCTTTGGTTATATTATGTGCGTTTTCCCCACACTGGATTTTTTTTTTATTTGTTTTCTAGAAAAAATGATTTTTAAAATGAATGTTAAAGGTCATTTGGGAGGTCACTGTGTTAGAAGGTCTTCCTCTGACCTACAAATTAAGGTTAGGGTAGGGAGTTTGTATTGAGAAGTAGGTGATACTGTACTACTGTCACTATGTAGATTTATTAACCTAATGAACTTGTAGCCACAATGGACTGATGTGCAATTAATCCTGTATAACTACCCATCAATATGAGATCTCTAAATCAATGCTGTTATGTGTGAGAGGGAACTTAGATTTGGTGAAACCAGATGGCTGAGAGCAGAACCCTCTTTGTCACTTGTCACAGCTCCCACGAGAGGGACAGGAGGAGCACACAGGTCACACGTGTGTGTCTGGAGCCAGAGGTTCCTCTCCAGGTGTGCAGCAGGTTTGTGCCATCGCCAGGCAGGAGCAGCTCAGCCCAGGCTGTCACTGCTGTGTCACACGTGGCCCCAGAGCTGGGCTGGCACCTCCCCCTGCTGTGGCCTGGCCTTTATCTCAGTGCGGGGCCAGTTACTCATTGAATTTGGGGTTGCTTTTTGTGTGTCGTGTCACAAACTGCTCATTCTCTGGAGTGAGTTAGAGAATTCAGTGTGCTTCTACAATAAATCCATTGTGGATTTACCAGGTGCCTGGGGAATACTCTGCTATTCCCTCTTTAATCATTTAGCAAGATACTTAGGACCAAACCAAATATTTCATAAGCTGGGGGAAGATGAAAGCTCAGCACATGCCTTTTTTTAAAGTAGAATCCAGCATAAAATATATTTCCAGTAAAGATTATAAAGATAATTTTCATTTTAGCCACAAACATAGATGACTGGCTGGCTGTGCTGCGAGAGGGCACTGCTGAGAGGGGAATGTCTGAGTGGTTGCAACACAGGGATAACTGTGCTAAAAGAAAAACCCTGCTTCTGAATGGGCAGATGCCAGGATGGAGCGTGGCATGGCTGTGTCTGCTCCTTGGGAAGGTTCCCAGCCATGCCAGGGCTGTCCTGCTGGGGACGTGTCCCCACCCCAGCTGCTCCTCTGAGCCCCTTTATGGCTGAGGAGCTGGAGGGCCTAAGTCCTCTCATTTCCCTGCAGGGATCCCTGGGCTCAGGTGGATTTCACCCCTAAACAGGCTTTTTTTCCCCTCCTGTGACTGGAGGGGCCTGGGGTGAGCTGCCATTCCGGGTGGGAGTCAGAGCCAGCAGGTCCCTGCTGCAGCCTGCTGGGTGCTCTCTCCTGGCAAACCACTCAGCCGTGGTGTTTCTGGAGCATTCCTGCCCCAGAAAATGTCCCCAGTAACACCCAGCCATGTGTCTGAACTCCTGTGCTCCGGAGCTGGGGGCTCCCAGAGTGTCCCCAGCCGCACTCTGTGCTTCTGTCACATCTGGACGTGCTGTTCCTCCATTGACATGGTGACATACAAAGTTTGTCTCATATCAATAAATTCTAATGATAACCTTGGCAAATGTGAATTTCTACTTTTTCTTACCCAGGTGGCTGCCCTGAGAGCTGACATTTTGTTGTGGTTGTTCGGTAGCTCTTCAGGGAGTGTGTGACCCCTGGGTTTGGAAGGAGCAGCCACTGACCATTAAAAGAAGAGAGTTTTGAAGGAAGTTTCTGGAAATGGTGGGACCTGGATGGGCTTGGGGTTGGTGGTTGGTGCTGCATTTCTATCAGGAACTTCTTCATCTCAGTGTTAAAATCAGATGCTTTAGGCTGGGAGGAGCCTTTGTAGGACCAACCTGTCCACTAAAAGCTGAGCTAATTTCAAAATTCCCTTGGGGTGCTCTGGACTTTGCCCATGTGGGCTTTGCAAATCTCCAAAGTTGGGGATGCCACCACCCCCCCTGACCCTGTTCCAGGGCTCTCTCTCTGAAGGAGAACTTTTTCCTTGTCCCTGGTAGGCCTTTCCCTTTTGTCTTGTGCCTTTCACTGGGCACCTCTGAGCTGAGCCATCGTACCCCTGGCAGGCCCACCCACCCCTCAGACCTCAGGTTGCTCCTGATCAGAGCTTGGGTATTTAGGCAAACTCAAATGCATTTTATAAAGGGTGAAAATAGCAGATCTCTCAGTTTAGGCAGCAAGGGCAAGAGTCAAAGGAGCATTTTTATCTTCTCAGATACAAGTTTGAGGGAAATCTGGCAGTTTAACAGGTGAGAACCACCCTCAAATATTCAACAGCTGGCCCAGAGAATCTGTGGATCCTGCATCCCTGGAGGTGTCCAAGGCCAGGGTGGATGAGGCTTGGAGCCAACCTGGTCTGGTGGAACGAGAGGATCTTTAAGGTCCCTTCCAACCCCCACCAGTCCGGAATTCTGGAATATTTAATCAATTCCATACAGGAGTTAGATATTCATTGATTTATTGGTTTCCTTGGCTGCAACTATCCTTGAAAGAGGAAAGGTTTGGCCAGAAACAGAAGTTATTGCTGCTCCATCAGCAATTCAGTATTCCAGGAGTTCTGAAATATCCACAAAATCCCAGTAAAATTTTACACGTTGAAGGCCTGGGCCAGGCTCAACAAGTCAAGTATTGCAAACTTTATACCTCCCAAATTGGATTTTAATCTTTCTTTCCCTCCCCTTGTGCCAGGTGCACTCACCTTCCTAATGATCCTCTGCCCCTCGAACATCACTTTGTCGCTCTTGGAAAACCTGTACTGAGGCACGTGTGGCTGAAGTTGTTCTGAAACACAGAAGCCTCACATCAGAAACCTCCTCCAGCAGCTGGGAAAGCACCTGGGCACAGCTTGGCAACTCTGCTGCCTCCAGAACAGCTCCTGTGGGCAGCGTTTGGAGTTTAAACCACCATGGGATCCCTCACTCCCCAGCTCTGGCCAAGCCAGACCAAGGCAGGGCTGCCTGGAGGTTCTGCCTCAGCCCCAGAGGAGATCAAGGCTCTCTGAGCACACAGAAGGATTGGGTAGCTCTAATCTCCTGCAGGAAACCTCTAATTCAATCATTTCTCATTGCTGTGGCAGTGAAATCACAATAGGGTTTTAATAATTTACATAATTTACAACTGATACTGAGGCTGATACTGCTCACACACCAAAGAAATAAAACCCTTCAGTGTCCTGCATGGACAGCTCTGGGGTCAGACCTGGGTAAGTGAAGCAACACAAGTTCTGCACCCTCTAAAGCTGTTTTCCTGCAAGAACCACACCTTCACAGCAAACAACTACCACAGAAAACTACAAAAAGACTCAAGATTGATAGAAAAACTGGTTTTAAAACTTACATAGTAAGTACTTGATAATTCGACAGCCTCATTATTCCATACATGACAAACACAACAACTGCTTCAAGTAGCAGCGCGGCTGCAGCTCCAATTGCAATTCCAGTCACCTGGAACGGAAATTTAGGGAGAAAGAAGTTAATAATTTTCAATTTCAGAAGTTGCTACATACTTTTTGGAAGGCTGAAGAACACTCAGTAAGATCTGTGAGGTCCTGCCACAAGTTGACCAGAGAAGCTGTGGATTCCTGGAAGTGTCTCAGGCCAGGTTGGACAGGGCTTGGAGCAGCCTGGGACAGTGGGAGGTGTCCCTGCAAATGGCAGGGGGTGGGACAAGAGGATTTTTATGGTCCCTTCCACCCCAGACCATCACTGGGCTGTTCAGTAAAGAGGAGCCCCTGCTCTGGTCCTGCCTTCAGCTGAGCAGGGACAAACCCAGCGCCTGCAAGGCAACGTGGCCATGAGATGTTGGGAACGGAACAACCTTAGTCCTGCAGGGATCAGCAGGGAAGGATCATCCCATCCTCAGCCAGGCAGGCTGGGAGGGCAGCAAGGAGCAGGGAGAGGAGGGTTGGTAGAGCCTTCCACTGCAGCCCAGGGAGTCCCTGTGCCTCGAGCTCTTGTGAGGGAAGCAGAGCAGTGGCCTGGGGGTGTGAGCAGTGCTGGCCTGGCCAGGCAGGCACAGCCAGGCCCTGCAGAGTCCTGGAGTTGGGCATGAACCACGGACACGTCTTTGTGCTGGGACCACTCACAGGGAACATCTGGCACTGCTGTCTCCAGGGCTGGGCGCCCTCAGGTAGCCTGGCAAAAGCTATAAAATTCCTGTGCTTGTCCAGAACTTCCAGGTGGGAGAATAAAGAGCTGTGTCCAGGAGAACCTGAGGAGTTTTGTGCTGCAGATGGAATCTGTTGGGGGCTGACCTCACAGAGGTTCCCCTGGTCACCACACTGAGCTCTCTCTCCTTCCCCCCTCCACCATCAGGAGCTGTAACACCACCATGGCAGGCTCCAGGGAAAGCAGCATCTTCCCTCGAAACCCCTATCATGTCCCTGGGTAAGTTCATCCCAAACATCCATTTCCAATGCAAATAGCTCTGGTTGGGATCATGTAGTATTTATGACTCATGATGTTTGGGGTTTTTAAGACACTATTCAGTGTTCCATGTAACAGTGCTCTGAAGGAGACGGAGCTCCAGGAGAAGCAGCACCTTACAGCAGGGCAGAGTTACAGACCATACCATAGCACATGGAGAGCAAAGCCAAAATTGTTCTCTTTCCCCCTTTTTTTCCATTTCTTTTGAATTGCCAAATGTCACCAGAGCTACTGTGCAGGGTTTGGCTTCCAAACTCTCATAATATTGGATTAAGGATTTTTGGAAGTGTCCTTTGAGTAAATGGTTGTGCAGATGTGACACCCTCTGGTCACTGGGCTGGAACCCCATTCTGCTGCTGGGTCCATGCTCTGGAAGGAGTCAGGGACTCTGGAGGCTGCTGATCTGCTCCATAGGTAGTTGGATTTCCATCCAAGGCTTTGTGTGACACTCCTCTAAAGGCTTAGAAAGAAGAAAGTCTGGGTAAGAGGTGATGAGTCGCAGGGGAGAAGGTAAAACACCAATGGGAGGAAGAAGGGATTTGTTATGAATAAAGAAGTTGTGTGTGGGGTCCCATGGTGAGACCTGGTCTGTGATGTGTGAAGGGCTGGGTGGCAGCTGCTGTGGGTACGAAATCCCTCAGATCAGCCCAGGCTGGAGTGAGCTGGTGCCTGACCAGGCTGTGAGCCCTGCCACAAGGAATGCCAGCCGTGTCCTGTGGGCGCAGGGCAGGTACAGCACATCCTCACCACAGATGGAGGGTGGAGCACATTTCCTTAGGGCTGCTCCTGCAGTGACTGAATCAGCCCTTCCCATTAGAGTGACAGGCAGGATTTTCCATTACTCATCTCTGTACCTTGAGCTCTGAGGTTGTTTTTTTGAACTCATTTTTGCATTGCTGTGGCCATCTGATGTGACATCCTGTGTGTGCCATCAAAGCTGTGCTGGCAGCGGCTTGGGAAAGACGAGGGACAGGAAGGAGGGAGCTGTGGCTGGAATTGCAGCCCCCAAAGCCCCAACACCTTCCCTTGCTCATCCCTGCAGCTCCCTCAGGAGCAGCTCCCAGCCCCAGCATGGGCACAGCAGCTGGGGCCACTCCTCTCCGGAGCTGCTTTGACCTCTGGAGGCAGGAGGAGGAACCAAAATGTGCAGCTGCTGAGCCCCTGTGGGTGCTGAGGGTGCTGCTTTGCATCTGCTTTGGATGGCTGAGGGTGAGGAGGAGCTGCCTGAAGGGCATCCCAGCAGAGCCCTGCAGTGGGGTGTCACAGGAGGAGGGACTGTGCCCAGGATGTCACCATTTGCCCCATGTGCCAGAGCAGGCTGTGCTGGTGAACATACAGACACCACCAAAGCACGGTGCTGTCACTCAGGGCAGGCAATGGTCACAGCACGAGTCTGAAAAGCCACCACAGTGCTCAAGAGTGCTGGGAAGCCTAAATCTAAAGAGTGGGGTGGCTTGGGAAGGACTGGGTGGGCAGAGAAGGGGTCAGTCTGTGGATCCTGGGCACCGAGCACAGCCCTGTCCTGGCTCTGCCGAGCTGGGAAGGGTTTGGAGACAAGTGGGGATGGGCCCAGGGCCAAGGCTTTGCTGGCGACCAGGGAGGCAGAGCAGGTTTGGGAGGCAGCCTGGGAGTGGTGATGGAGGAGATAGGGCCGAGCAGGGGAGCAGCGAGATGGGCTCAGCCTCGGGAGAGAGGATTTTCACTGCTCCCCAGCCCGAGCCCCAAACAGCGATCCCCAAAAGGGTCCTTCACCAACACCTTCACCAGGGGCACAAATGGCCCTGCAGGGGCTGCTCCCTTCCCCAGGCTTTATCAGCAGCCCTTGAACTCCCTCCATGGCAGATCCCTTCCCGTGCGCCCCGATGGACTCGCTCAGGTTACCTCGTGTTTAATTGCAGGGGAACGGAACCCTTTCTCAGCTCAGTCATTATTTTGTCCATATCAAAACCCCTCCAGCCATCCTGTAATTATTTGGGCTGTGTCATTTGTGCCCTTGCTCAGTCTTATCATCCTGGTGCTGCTTCCCCGTGTTGCAAGGCTTATTGAGAATCCCTGGGGATGAGGCACGGAGCTGCTCCAGCGGCTGCTGGGGAGGAATCCTGCATGCAAAGTGGGAAAACCTGCCAAGTGTAAATGCACAGCTCTGCTCACTGTTGTTTAAACTATTTGGAAGGGAAAGTACTTACTCATCATCTTATGATGCTCATGCATCATCTGGCTTTATCCCCAGATCCACGATGGGCTCATTGATTGAATATTTCTGTCTGTCCATTGCAACTGGCAGCTCTACCTTTCTTCAGTGCTGTAATAACATTACCATTAGGAAATCTGAGACTGGAACAGCTCGAGGTTCTGATGGTGACTGGGAGCAGAGCCAGAGCTCCAGCACCTGCCCTGCCCCCGGCCACCAACAAGTCACAGTGCTCATCCCAGGGACTGGGCAGTGGAGAAATCCCAAAAAAACAGAGCTATGTTTGTTCCTGGGGCTGAGCAGCCACCTTCCCTGTGCCCCCCGTGCCTCAGGGCTCATCAGCCTGGGCATGCTCCTCGCTGTGAGCAGAGACAGGAGGGTGCAAGTGAGGAATTTTAGAGATTTTGAGTTTCAATACTGAACAAGAGACACTGAGAATTTCTCAGTTACTCTCACGGTGTGTCAGAGACACTGCAAAGTGCACACTGGGGCACGTTTAACTGGAGATGATATTTTAACTGGGGCCTGGCTGTCGGTGCTGCCAAAGCCACCCAGCCCAGGCTGTGCTCCCCCTGGGAGTTTCCCATCCACAGATGCTGCTCCCTGCCCTTATCCCGTGTTTCTCCACGAACATCAGCACAGGCCTGTGCCTATACACGCCTGTGAATGGCTGAGGCTGTTTTCGTGCTGCCAGATGAGAACATGCATGTGAAACTCAGTCCCTCCCTGCTGGCTTCCTGTGTAACCACACGTGTGGTCTTGGTTCTCCCCCAGTGGGAGCTCCACCCGGGCTCATCGTGTCCATCACCTTTCCTGGGCCCAGGGACAGGGTCTGTCCAGTGTACAAAAGCTCTACAGCAGATTTGCACTGCCAGAGGGCAGGGGTAGGTGGGATATTGGGAAGAAATCCTTCCCTGGAGGGGTGGGGAGGCCCTGGCACAGGTGCCCAGAGAAGCTGTGGCTGCCCCTGGATCCCTGGAAATATTCCAGGCCGGGTTGGACAGGGCTGGAGCAGCCTGGGACAGTGGATGGTGTCCCTGCCCATGGCAGGGGTGGCACTGGATGAGCTTTAAGGTCCTTTCCAACCCAAACCAGTCTGGGATCCCATGATTATCCCACCAGGGGACACCTCCCACAACCACCTCGGTGGTGATTCTGTTTTTTGTTTCCTCCTCAGCTATGGGGGCTACGTCCCTCAGTTCACCTTCAGGTTTGGGAACACCTATGGCAAAACCACGCACGATGTGCTGACAGATCCTACTGTCAGCAAGAGCCCTCGCTCTGTGCTGGCACCCCTGGACAACATGCAAAACCTCCTCAGGCTGCATTACCAAATTGATCATCCAGGTGAGCAAATGGACCCTGCTAATGAGCACAGGGTTAATTACCCGTAGTGGGGTCTGTGCCCATCCTTGGTAGGCTCCTGGGTGGAATGGGATATTTCCCTGGAGCAATCATAGCTCTGGTGTAGGAGCACTGGCACCTGGAGAGCAGCAGAGTGAGGAGTTGGAGCTCTCGGCCTCAGCTCGTGAGGATGGGGATTCTTGTGTTGTGGAGAGGAGAGATTTAGTTCCCAGGTTATCTTCAGTTAGATGGAGATCAGTGATTTTATGGCATATTATGAACTCACTCCCCAGTTCTTCCCGAATTCCCACTGTGGTTTAACCCTGGTCGGCAACTAAACTCCACACAGCTTCTCACTGCCAAATCCAAACCATGGCCTGTGTTTAGCTACTACAAAGAAAGTTACCTCAATCTCCATCAAACCCAGCACAATTCCCCGGTCTAAAATCCATCTCTCTGGGGAAGGTCGGCTCTCCTGTCTCAGATCCCTTCCTGGCTGACCCTCCTGGTGCAGAACTTGCTCTGCATTCATCTCTGACAGCTTGGGATTGATTCTGCTTCTTTCTTCTCCTCAGCTCAGCAGAAGGGCTCTGCTGCCTTCCCTTTCCTTTCTCTCCCTTTATTTTTCCCTCTCCCACTTCACTGACAGGCCCCAAGTCCTCCATCCGACACAGACATGCTCAGGTGGATTCATGCTGGGAATTCACAGGAATCTCCTCCCAAGCCCTGGGAGTGTCTGGCCCTGCTGAGCAGCCCCAAACCAGGCACAGCAGAGCTCCCCTGGGATCCTGCTCAGCCCTTGGGGATGTGCCATCCTTTGGGGACACATTTGCCACGTCCCATCCCGTGGCTGAGCTGTGGCTGTTGTGGATGCCCTGGGCAAGTGGGGGTGAGTTTTCTCCAGGCTGAACACAGGGAGAATGTGCCCGTGTGGGATCTGGGGCTTTATTTCCCTGGGGATGGCCACACCAAAGTGTTGCCTTCTCATTTCCCACTGGGAATTTGAGCTGTGCAGCTTCTTTCAAACCTTTGGCCTCTCCATTCCTCCTGGCCCTGTTTTCCAGGATTCTCCACTACACAGGTAGTGTTTACAGGCTTCATTCCTAGAGATTTGAATTTGCATTTCCTTGGCCTAAAATAGAGCTCAGATGGACCCAACTAACCAGTTGGCCGAGTTGCTCTCTCGTTATCCTGGTTCTCTCCTGGTTGCCAATGCAGAGCTCGTGTTTGCTGCTCCTTAGTGAGGTCCTGAAGAACGTGGCCACACCTGGGGAGCCACACCTGGCTGTGCTGATAATGTCACCAACAGCTTCAGCTGTCCCTGTGCCATCCCTGAAACCCTTCCCAGGTGCTGCCTGGTGTCCTTCTGGGTGTTTTACGTGGTGCAGACCAAAGAGCTCATGGCAGTGTCCAGCCTGTGGCTGCCTTTAGCAAACTCAGCCCCGAGACTTTTTCTCAAGGTCCGCTTTGGATAAAGCCTCATTGATGGGCACCAAGTCCTTTGCTGGTTTCCATCAGTTGAATCCCATGTTGATTTCTTGCTGGAAGTGAGACCAGGCTCTGCTGTTGGGGATCTCTTCCTTCTGGTGACCAGGGACAGCACCCAGGGAACGGCTGGAGCTGTGTCAGGGCAGCTCAGGCTGCAGATCAGGGCAAGGTTCTTCCCCAGAGGGTGCTGGGCACTGCCCAGGCTCCCCAGGGAATGGGCACGGCCCCGAGGCTGCCACAGCTCCAGGAGCGTTTGGACAGCACTGCCAGGGATGGACAGGGTGGCATTGTTGGGTGGCTGTGCAGGGCCAGGAGCTGCTCCAAATGATCCTGGGGATCCCTTCCAGCTCAAGATTTCTGGGATTCCATGAGATCAGCCAGGGATGTGCTCAGTTATCCATCATCCTGTTGGAACTGGTTGTGGCACAGGCGTCTGCTCCCCAGAAACCTGACCTGAAAATGTGGATATTTACTCGAATCAAAAGCACTGTGCTCTCCTGGCTTTTCATTTCGTGCCTCACTGTGCAGCCTTTCTGAATCAATCAGTTTGCAAAGGCCAGGGTCATAAAAAGGAGCTCATATGGATTTCTCAAGTACAAACCAACCTAAGTTTCCTTTTCTCTTGCTTTGTGGGAGAAAGAGAGTAGATACAATATTCTCATTAATAATGAGGTAAAAAATAAACCTGCTTTAAAATTTGCACACTGGATTGAAAAATCACTTTAATCAAGGATTTTTCTTTATTTTGTTGTTGATCTGGGCATTTGGTAATTCAGTTGCACAGAGCATATTATATATACTTCACAAAGTTATATACAGAATATATACATTTTATTATGTAATTATAGAATTCAGAATGCAGAATGCAAACCTAAATGCCCACCAGAAGTTTATACTCGTGCAGAAAAGCGCAGATTTTACTGATTTCTGCAAATTTGCAGAAATAATGGAATCATTCAGCTTGGAAAAACCTCTAACATCCAAGTCCAGCACTACTCCAGCACTGCAGATGAATGGACTGACTGCAGATGGAGCCTTTGGAAGATTGTGTCTCATCCCTTGGGCTCAGCCCTGGGATGCAGATGTGCTCCCGAGGGGACCTCAGAGGAAGGCTGCAATGACCAGAGGCTGGAAAAAAAATTACCTATGAGCACAGAAATGGAAGGAATTTGGTTTGTTTTCAAAAGACAAGGCTGACAGAAACAGTTTTCCAGTAAGGAAAAGGTGGCTGTGGGGTGGAGGAGTGATCCTCCTCCGGAATCACTGGGGAGGGAAAAATGGACTCCACTGATGGCACAGAGGAAGAGAAAGTGCCTGAGCCAGGGGGACACACGGGGCTGGGGCATCTGGGGAGCCACGTCATGGGGGATTTTTAAGGGAAAATCAGACAAATGTTGCCAAGCTCAGCTGTCCCTGACGAGTCTCAAATCAGAGGGCTCTACCCTAGCTCACAGTGGAGACATTTAGCATTTGCTGGATGTAAGAGGAATTTTTTCCAGCCAGTGTTACAGAAGATCCTTTCCTCGATGAGCAGCAATGGTGCCAGAGCAAAAATTCCTTGGGGGAGGGCTGTCTTTGGGATGGGCTGAGGCAGCCATGTGCATAGGACATGGGGGATTTCCCCCTTTTCTACTTTTTAACTTGGCTGATGATATTTGGCAGGTTAGGCAACATTTAGAATAAATGTTATTTAACTTGTATTAGTGCAGTTTTTCTGTGCAGGATGGTTTATCGATGGCACTCACAGCCGTGGGATGTGCAGGGTGTGGATGACGATCCTTATGGTCCCTTCCAACTTGAGCTATCCTGACTCCACACCATTGACCTCCAGGCTCCTTCCCAATCCCCTGGAGGGGTGTGGGGGATAATGGTGAATTATTAAAATGCAGATATAGATTTAATATTGATATCCACCTGAGACGGACAGAGACTCTCTAACTTGTTAAGGTTAGCAAGTGTGTGTTTATTTGAGCTGCAAGGATAGCTCCCGAATGTACAGCTCCAAAGTAACAATTCAACACAGAACTTATTTATCTATAACAATAATGCATATTTAAAATACAGATGCATATTCATAGCATAAGCGCTTCCCATTCCCCGCTCCGTATGGAAATTAGCAAAAAGTCATTAAGCATGCGCAGTTCCTGCAATGGAATTGGGTCGGTGGTCTAAAAATGGGTCTGAGGGCTGCTTTTGAGGAAGTAATATGACTCTTCATCAGTGTGACCTTCTTACTTCGTTGATTTTTGACAATACATTTGACCCTGGAAAACTCCCAATGCTCTCTTCTATTGCTTCTAAGTAGGTTGCATCTGGGCAAAATTTGTAACTGTCTAGGCTCTCCTTTGAACCTCTTTTCTTAAGATTATTAATTGTCTATTCTAAGCACAGGTGAGTAAATATCAAATAATCAAAGGGCTACTCTGCATCTAATCATTAATTCCTTTCTAGCCGAGTTCTGCGTCTTTTTCTATTCTAGTTAATTTTAACAAAACCAACTTTTATCTAAAATCTCTACGTTTAAGAGTCTAAAAGAAAACCCTATGTTTCACTGGGAACCCCTCATCCTCTTCGGGCCACTGCCACCCCCTAACTCAGTGTCTGTCCTTCAGGGTACGTCACCTACCAGCCCATCAGCAGCCCCCCCGAAATCCCCCTCGGGCCGCAGCCTGCGCTCAGAGCCGTGCCGGAGGAGCCCATGATGAGCCACATGAACCCCCTGCACTGGCATCCCCCCCCGGACACGGCCGCCATCAGTGCCCGGCAGACCTTCCTGCCCCTGGAGCCCCTGCGGGGGCTGGCCCTGCACCCTGCGGCCGAGGAGATGGAGAGGGAGGTGGCCAAGACACCCCTGGCCTGTGTGCTGGGGAAAGATGCTGCCAAGTGCCAGTGTAACCGCGGAGGGAGCAAAGCGGTGAGTGGCCCTGGGGGATGGAGGGTGGGGGCTCAGGGTGTCACCTAAATCGGGAGAAATAAAAAACCCTCTAGCACTGTATTTGACGTGATAGAGAATCAGGTATTACTTTATTTACTGGCCAGGATGTGCCAAGGAAAGTATTCCAAAAACACATGCCTTTACATGATTTTCCCCCAAGTTTTACACAGTGAAAACCCATAGATGCATTGTTTCAAAGTTCATTGGTGCAGAGCTGAGCAACCCTCAGCGTTCAGTTTTCTATTGGATCCGAAACCCCTCGCCTCCGATGTAAATCAGATCTTTATTTTTTAATTTTCTTATCAGTCATCTCCTGGTGAGATATCTTCAACTCTGTCAGAGGTATCTGGGGTAGATGTTTGTAGATGGCCACCGATGTTCCATTAATGTTCCATTGATGATTTTTATCTCTCTGGGGATCTTTGGGCTGCTCCACTCTGTCCCTGTGCTGAGCCCATCTCCTTAGAGTGATGCTGTACCTCCTAAAGAAACTAAAGAAAATTCCCTTCCCCAAAGTAAAGTCGAGTCAAGCCTAACTAGAGAGACAAAAATGAAAAGTTAAGTTATACAAAATTTTTAAACTGTTATATTTTCCGACAGGGGGACGGTGGGTGTGAGGAGGGAATTTCACAGCGGTGTGCATGGCAAGGGCACAAAGTTTAGGGTGTGGTGTCGAGGAAGATCAGATATACAGATGTTTCCAGTGGTAGCAAATCTGCTCCATCTTTGGGAAATGGTTTTAGTCGTTAATTATGCTTCCCAATCAAAAAGGCTTAGCTTCTCGTTTGGGTGGGTTTGGCCTCAATCCCAGTCCCTAAAGTTGTGCTACACTCTGCTGGCAGGCCAGGCTTGTGCTTCCTTAGGGTGCCCTGGGAGCCCTGATGCTGCCTTCCTCCTCCTCCTCCTCCCAAAAAGAGAGCACTCCCAGCCCCTTTGGTCACCTTCTGGCTTTCTTACCCCATATCTGTCCCTGTCTGAATTTCCCACTATCATTGCCTCTCATTTGAACACCAGTACTGAAATTCGCCTGTGGAGCTGGGGGCTGTTCAGCACAGCTCAGGGAGTATCTCTCCAGACCAACATATTTTGGTTTTTGTTTTGTTTTTCTTTTAAAAAAAAATTTAATATTTTATTATTATTATTATTATATTTATTATTTTTTTAAAAAACTCCTTTTATTTCCTCTGGAGCCAGCAACAGCCTTCATCACGTTCCTGCAGCCGTGGCTCTGCAAATCCTCTGAAGGCAGAGATTAGAGGTTTGACGCATGGAGTCAAAAGCTGGCTTGGATGTAAATCCCAAGAAGGGGCATTCCTACTCCTTGCCCTCAGAAACAGATTTGCACAGGAGCTCAGGGCCCAAAGCTCCCCTTGTTCTCCACGGGGATTTTGCAAACCCTTTCAAGGTCTGCTACTTGCTCATCTCATAATTTGACTTTACCAGAAATCATTGGGGTAGCTCCCAGAGTAAAGCTGGGAAGAACTGGAAATGGTTGCCATCCCCAGGTCCTGGCAGTGATTTAAGCACTGGAGCCAAGGGAAGAGTGGGTTTTCCTGGTGTTTTATTTTATTTCTCCTTTTGTTTTTAGCAGATACAAACCGGAGGTGTGGAACTGCCAGGAGGGGCTACAGCAGATGACACAATGCCAGTGCTGCCTGTCCCAAATGCCATCCGACAGAAAGTCATTTTAGGTAAAACACAGGGAGGGCACGAGGCCACCTCTGAAGAAATGATGTGATCCTTCTTCCCCATGGGGAAGCCTCAGAGGCATTGCCCAGCTGCTCCAGCTCGTTTGGGATGGAAAATGCCTCGCTCCTCTCTCTGCAAGGGCATTTCTTTGGGATGCTGTCACCCCGGGGGTGTCACTCTGTGCCTGGGGGCAGTGGAAGGGATTCAGGAACCACCTCAGTTCCCTGCAGCTGTGGGGCCGAGCTCTAGAGGGTGAGGAGAGCTGGGCCATGGGCTCTGCTGGGGTGGTTATTCATCTCCCAGAAATCAGATGTTCTCCTGAATCACCAAATCCACACACAGGGGTGTATGGCAGCACCAGAAAGGTGTAAACCCTGTCCTACAAGGGGATGTTCTGTCACTCTGCCACTTGCCCTGAGAGAACATTCCTGGGCAGCAGGAAAACTGTGATGGGTGATGGGCTGAGCCCCCCTCAAATCCAAATTGAGGATCCTCTGATCCCTCACTCCCCTGGACCACAGGAATACCAGGATGACAATATTTCAGTTACAATGAGAGAGTGTCCATGCCTTAGGATGCAGAAGACAAATTTCTGTCTCCAAAGCATTCCTTTGGAAAGCGGGAGTTTGGACTGCTTTTAGGTTCTATCTTGCTATGTTTGATGCAGTTTTAGACTTGATAAAGTTTCTGTTGTGGGAATTTGGTGGATGGGTAGAGCAAATGAGGAAAAAAGGTTGGACAGCTGGTTGTTAGCCTCTGATATTTATGTTAATGTTTATTAAATTGGGAAAGAACATGAAAGACCTGTAGATGTAAAAAAAAAAAAAAAAAAGACTATAAGAAAATGAAATGGTCCTTCCATACCACATGGAGACAAAAAAAAAAATCAGTTCCTTGTGTTTTCCTTGGGAATCGTAAGGAAAAAAACCAAAAAACTGTCAGAGAAAATACCTCATGCATAAGAGTTAATTTTATAATTTTGATGGTTTCATTTTTCCTTCCTATACTTTAACGATTTATATTCATTCTAGACTCCTCCACTCTCAGAGTGGTTGATCTTTAAATGATCAATGTATGTTCTCAAGCAGAAAATGTTCTCTCTTGCCTCTATCCCCAGGGTACTGTGGATGGATCCCCTGTGCCATTGACAACTTCGGCATGACCTACATCCCATCTGTGAGGAAAGCCATGAAGGAGTTTGACCGGTACCAGGTAGATTATACATTGTTGAAATACGAATGTGCATAATGCTGATGCTGATCCACCTGAATTTTCAGCAGTAGGATTAGAACTGGGTTACAAGTACAAGCAAAATCAAATGCTGTTAGGTAATGTTGAAAAAAACATGAGCAATGAATTTCTGTAACTTGTTTCCTTGGGACATTAAGGGAGGATGAATGAGTTCATAAAAGGATTAAGCAAGTCTATTGAGGGCTGGGTCAAGAGTAGCTGTTAAAAATGTTGCTCTGAGTGCAGAAATACAGGATGCAACAATCTGCACTTCCCTTATGGAATAAATCTCCTCTGTCTGGTTGGCAGTGCTGGATGGCTTCCTGTGATACGTCTCCCTTTTAATTGGTTGTAAGGCTTTTCCCTTTACTAACCGAATTTGTCTTAAAGGGATCTCGATCTTCTTTCTCCTCCTTTTGGGAAGGATGCAGAAACATCCCTCCTGAAAAACTCTTGTCCCCTTGCTGTAAGAGCTCCCGTGGAATGACACATAATCCTCCGGCTCTGGAAAATGAGATCCCCCCCGCAGCAGTGAACAGTTTGCATTCACAGCTTCACATCCCTCCCTGCCCCCAAGGATGGCGTGAGATCCGTGGATGCAGAGACCCCGGGGATGCAGAGAGACCCCCGGGATGCAGAAAGATCCCCGGGATGCAGAGAGATCCCCGGGATGCAGAGAGACCCCGGGGATGCAGAGAGACCCTCGGGATGCAGAGAGACCCCCGGGATGCAGAAAGATCCCCGGGATGCAGAGAGACCCCGGGGATGCAGAAAGATCCCCGGGATGCAGAGAGACCCCGGGGATGCAGAGAGACCCCCGGGATGCAGAGAAATCCCTGGGATGCAGACAGACCCCCGGGATGCAGAAAGATCCCCGGGATGCAGAGAGACCCCCGGGATGCAGAGAGACCCCCGGGATGCAGAAAGATCCCCGGGATGCAGAGAGACCCCGGGGATGCAGAGAGACCCCCGGGATGCAGAGAGACCCTCGGGATGCAGAGAGACCCCCGGGATGCAGAGAAATCCCTGGGATGCAGACAGACCCCCGGGATGCAGAAAGATCCCCGGGATGCAGAGAGACCCCCGGGATGCTGCGGCCTCACCGGTCCAGCGCCGGTGAGCGCGGATCAGCTCATTAAATGCAGGCTACGACATCCCAGTCCTTCCTGCTCCCCGGGCCTCACTGCCGTGCTTTCGTCCGGGATCATATGGGGCTGATGTAGGAAAAACGTCCAAGATTGAGGATGCCCAGCTCAGAGAAATCAGCTGGAAAGAAATGAGTCCGCGGGGAGAGCAGCGGGGCAGCGCCGTGCTTTGGATGAAATGCATTTCCCGGCGCTGGCTTCCTTCTCCTTCCCTGCTGCCGTGAATAGGAATTGAAATGGAGTTAACAGAACAAAACCCGGGCATTTATCCCTGAACGCGCTCTTTGCCAAGCCTTTCTGCCCCTGATGTCCTCAGAAATGCCTGCCATGCCGTGGATCAGGCAGGGAGGTGTCCGTGTGCCGCAGGGCTCAGCGGAATCCGCGCTCGCAGGGCTCGGCAGCACCGGCGGAGCAGGCACGGCGAAGGGAGAACCACACCGCATTTCTAGCTAAGATGGCTTCTGACTTCAAGCCACTAATCTCCTGCCCTAAATCTTTGTTTTCCTTGGTTACAGATGTGCCATGGATCACTGCTCACTGCCTGCAGCAGGCAAAGCAAAAATCCTCTTGAGGGGCCACAGCCTGGGCTCCATCCCACTGCCCAAGGCTCCAAGGCCCCACAGTGTCCTGGTCTCTGTGACCCACATCCCCTCTCCACCGAGGGGGTGGCTCAGCTCTAGGGACACCTTGGGGGCTTCTGTGGCTGCAGAGCTGTGACATCAAGCTGTGACACCCTCCCTGCTGCCCAGCCCCTCGCCTGTGTCCAACCTTGGAGGGCAGGGACACTGCCAGGAGATGATTTATACTCTTCCTCCAGTTAATATTCCCTAAGCCTGGGAATTACAGGCTCCTGGCTGTTGGTGGGACTCATGGAAGCACAAAGGGGGTCAAACCCAAACACAGCCACGGCACAAGAGCAGGCCCAGCTCCAGGGACAGCAGAGCAGGAGCACGAGGCCTTTGGGATTTGGGGATGATCCCCAAGGGAAGAAATCTCTGCAGAGATCCCAAGGACCGCACCTGGGCCATGCTGTGGCCATGGAGGGTAAGGTGGTAGGGACTGCTGCCAACACCTGCCAGGAGAAAAATTTATGGAGTGAAAAAAGGGACAATGCAATGTAGCTTTTAATTAGAAGAAAGCAGGACTGGGAAGAGAATTGCTTTATGTTGGCTTAAATATTTTATATAATGCAGAGTCAAAGCACATGACTTTGGTAAAAATAGTATGTTTTAAAATAAACCATTCCATGTTGTTGTGGGGCTTTTTTTGTTTTGTTTTCCAGCTTTTGCAGAGAAATCCACCTTACACCTTGGGCACGAGATATCCCCTGACACACTGGCCAGACACCAAAATTTACACCCGTGCTGGACTCATACCTGCCTACACAGGCTTTATACCACGTAAGTTCATCAGCTGAGTGAAAACGAAAGTCACTAATACTAATTACTGGGTTAAGTAGTGCTGTCATGGGCTGGAGTGGCACAGAAGTGAACAACTACTGAAATGTTCCACACGGGTAGTAGGGTTTTTTCCGGTCTGTGCCGACGTGCTGGAGCTGTGCCATGCCCTGCCTGGCTGCAGGAGTGCCCAGCATTCCCAGCCTTGGAGAGGGTTCGCATTTCCAGCCACCACCCACCCCCCTGCTGAGGCAGGGGAGGCTCAGTGGCATCCCACCTGTCACATGTCAGGAAAGGGATTTGTTCTAAAAAGCTTGACGTCTGATAAAAAGGAGAAGATAGATGACATGAAAGGGTTGAGAAAGCACGAGAAGTGTAGGGAAATGGTATTTGCCACCAGGACAGGTCCCTGCCTGAGCCCTGTGACGTCTTGGGCTGCCTAAAAGGAGAGGTCTGGAGGAATTCTGTGTATAAGGGGAAGGTGTGTCTGCGCACCTGAAAGCATTAATGTACCAGGTTAAAAAATCTCAACAAATCAGCAACTTAGACATTGCTGTGTTCGGTCACAGCTCAGTAATGTGGGTGGGAAATCATGGAGCTCAGCTGGGAAGAACCCAACTCATCATTTGTCCTTACTGCAGCGCAGAGGGGGGAAATGGAGGATACAAAATGTGGTAGGATTGAAAGCAAAGGGTGGGAAAACAACTCTCCTGGCAGGGCTGGGCTGTGGCTGAGGGGGAGGTTGGGCCCAGAGAGGAGAATGTTGAAGTGGCTTTAGGGAGACTTGTATTGGGCCTGGGCAAGCCGGGCAGGAACAGCAGCCACACAGGGACCTGAGGGAGGGACTGAGGGTGAGGACGGGGACATCTCAGCATGGCTGGGACAGGTGAGGCTGGACAGGCCTTCTGCTCAAAGCTGGGTGTGGAGGTGACACTGCTGCTTCCCTGGTTACCCTCACCCTGTCCCTGGGGTGGCTCACAGTGTCTCTGGGGTGTTTTGGGTTTCTCGGGGAGGGTTTGGTCACACCCCACGACGCTGTACCCAAGCCTGGGTCCCCTGGAGAGAAGCTGCTCTGAGCTGCTCCTCAGGCTGTGGTGCTCTGCCCTCCTGCATAGGCCTGCAGAGGCTCCTCAGGGGACAGGGACTCTTGGAGCTGTGCCCCAAACAGGACAACACTGTCCTGCCCGCAGTGCCCAGCCAGACAGGGAGTAACGAGGAGCAAGAAAAACCCACCCTAAAATCAAGGGCAAGAATCAGCTGCTGTTACTTCATGCTTTAGAAATCTGCTGCCATCTTTTCCCCTCCTCACCTTGTCCCCTGTGCAGGTCTGACACTGGGCCCTGTCCCTGCAGACATTCCCACCTCCCTGCCTCTGGAGCCACCAGTCAGCACAGTTTTAACTGCCCCAACCAGTCTGGCTCTGGGTGGAGAAAATTAATTAATGCAGAAAACCTTTAAACAAGAGCAGTTATCATTTAGAATGCTGAACAGAAATGTCTTCAGCAGGGAAGCAGCCTGCTCACTCCTGTCCAGGTAGTGGGTGACAGTTTTGTCACTTGAAGTGACACCGAACACGAGCTGTTCCCACTGTAAAAATTTGCTGCATTAATACAGGGTTTTTAGGAGACAAACCAGTGTCAGACACTCGTCATGTGTTCAGATCACCCCAAAAGCAGAGGCTGCACCAACACCTGGTTTTCAAAACCTGTACAGTGACTTTTTTAAAAGTGCAGCCGAGTGCAGCAGGGCTGTGTGCATGGGACAGACAGCTTTGGTGTCACCTGTCACAGCTGTGCCCAGAGCTCCCTCCCTGCTGGGTGTGTAGTGCTGAGGAGCTGCAGCAGAGCAGCTCAGCTGGTGCCAGGCACACCCAGGGCTCGGTGGCAGCTTGGTGGCACAGTTTTGTGCCCAGACAGCTCAAACCTCCTGCAGTCCCTGCCAGGCCAGGCTGCAACAGGCCACGGGCAGCCACCTAAATTTAGATACAGCATGGAGTTAATTCCACCCTCCCTGTCAAATGTGCCCCCCTCTAGCAGCACCTGGGGATTCTAAGGGAATACTAGAGTTTGTTCAATCCCCATGCTACCAGGAGCAGGACTACCATGGTGCCCAATGACACAACACATGTCACATGGCTGAGGGCAGGAGAAGGGTGGTTACCATGGACAAGGTGGCAGTGCTCGTGCCAAGTCCACTGTTATGCTTTTCCAGACCTGCGGGACATCTACGGGCTCACTTATGGGAATGGCACGCGGGAATCTTACCGGCAGGAACAGAGGAGACGGGGACGTGCACTGTGAAAACTGCTTTAATGGTGCCTGTACAGCATTGGGAGTGACTTGGAAACAGCAATAATAACACAACACAAACAGAACTTTTGAATGAGAGAGTTCATACAACTTTAAACAAAATTTACAGGTGTTCAACTGCATAGCTTTATTCTGCCTCCTCCTCAGCCTCCTCTTCAAACTCTCCCTCCTCCTCAGCTGTAGCATCCTGGTACTGCTGGTACTCAGAGACCAGGTCGTTCATGTTGCTCTCAGCCTCTGTGAACTCCATCTCATCCATGCCCTCACCTGTGTACCAGTGCAGGAAGGCCTTTCTGCGGAACATCGCAGTGAACTGCTCAGAAATGCGTTTGAACAGCTCCTGGATGGCCGTGCTGTTGCCAATGAAGGTGGCAGACATTTTGAGGCCGCGAGGTGGAATGTCACAGACTGCTGTTTTAACGTTATTAGGGATCCATTCAACAAAATAGCTGCTATTTTTGTTCTGAACGTTTAACATTTGCTCATCCACCTCTTTCATGGACATGCGGCCCCTAAAGACGGCGGCCACTGTCAGATAGCGGCCGTGACGAGGGTCACACGCCGCCATCATGTTCTTGGCATCGAACATCTGCTGGGTGAGCTCTGGCACGGTTAGAGCCCGGTACTGCTGGCTCCCACGGCTGGTGAGTGGGGCAAAACCAGGCATGAAAAAGTGCAGACGTGGGAAGGGAACCATGTTCACCGCCAGCTTCCGCAGATCAGCATTGAGCTGGCCTGGGAACCGCAGGCAGGTGGTGACACCGCTCATGGTGGCCGACACGAGGTGGTTCAGATCACCGTAGGTGGGGGTCGTTAACTTCAGTGTTCTGAAGCAAATGTCGTACAGCGCCTCGTTATCGATACAGTACGTCTCGTCCGTGTTCTCCACCAGCTGGTGCACAGACAGCGTGGCGTTGTAGGGCTCTACTACAGTATCTGACACTTTAGGGGAGGGCACCACACTGAAGGTATTCATAATTCTGTCTGGGTACTCCTCACGGATTTTGCTGATGAGAAGGGTACCCATGCCAGAGCCTGTGCCACCACCCAGGGAGTGAGTAAGCTGAAAGCCCTGGAGACAATCACAGCTTTCTGCCTCCTTTCTTACAACATCTAGCACAGAATCGACTAATTCAGCACCTTCCGTATAATGGCCCTTTGCCCAGTTGTTTCCTGCTCCGCTCTGACCTGGAAAAGAGCCATTTTCGTATTAGATTACGGTCACTGCTTCCTGCTTATTGCTTGCAAGCAAAGCTTAAGAGCATCAGGCTCCATGAAAGCTTTCATCTTATCGAGCGCAGGGCTGTGGTTTCACACAGGCACCACTGCAGTGGCTCGGCAGACACAGGGAAAACATTAATTATCAATGATACAGCAGCCACTCCATTTCTCCCAGTGGCACGCACGGAGGCGGTAACGAGAATCGGAAGAGCAACGACCTCTGGTGCCGCCTCGGAGCTGCTCCCAGCCGCAATCCCGGTATTCCACGCCAGGATTAGCCCCGTCCGGGCCGGTCCCTCGGAGCATGTGCGGCGGGGCAGCCCCGCAGTGCCCTGCCCGCCCCACCCCACGGCTCCTCCCGCCCCCGCGCACTCACCGAACACGAAGTTGTCTGGCCTGAATATCTGCCCGAAGGGCCCAGAGCGCACCGAGTCCATGGTGCCGGGCTCCAGGTCCACCAGCACGGCGCGGGGCACGTACTTGCCGCCTGCAACACAGGGAGAGCCGTGACTACCGCGCCGGGGGGGCCGGGGGAGCCTGGCGGGGGTGGGTGCAGGCCCTACCTGTGGCCTCGTTGTAGTAGACATTGATGCGCTCCAGCTGCAGATCGCTGTCGCCATGGTAAGTGCCGGTGGGGTCGATACCATGCTCGTCGCTGATCACCTCCCAGAACTGCCGAAGAGAAGCGCGTCAAGGGCGGCCGCGTCGGACCGGGCGCGCTCCCCTCCCGCCCCCGCGCCCTCTCTCCCCGCCCGGACCTTGGCTCCGATCTGGTTCCCGCACTGCCCGGCCTGCAGGTGCACGATCTCCCTCATGATGGCGGCGGATCCAAGCACTATCACCGACCCCAACCTTTCCCCAACCGACTCTGGCTGCGTGAGGCAACCGCCAGCCCTTATATAGCAGCGGAATGCGCGCGCAGCCGTCTTTTCCCCGCCCAGGCGGCCACCCGCAGCAACGATTGGCTGCTTGCAGCGAGGCTCTATAAATAAGAGAACATGATTGGCTGCGCCGCTGTCACTCAAGCCGACGGCTCCTGTTCGCCCCGCCCGCCTGTCTGTTGGCTTTACAGTTAAGCAACCGGGACCCGCGAGTGCCCGCCCCAGCTCGCTCACGGCGCTCCCGATTGGCCCAATTGAATGATTGATGTCGAAGCCGATTGGCTGCCGGCCGTGGGGGATGAGCTAACGCCATTTGATTGGCGGAGAAGGAAGTGCCCTGGTAACCGTCGCAGTGACTCCGCAGCGGGCTCTGGGCGGTGGCCGCCGCAGCCGCCCATTCACGGACCCGTGTGCGGGCTTTGCGCAGCGGAGGCGGCGGCTCCTCCTCACTGCGGGACAGGGCGGGTTCCCCCGGGTCCCCAGCGCTTCCCCCCCGCCCCTCGCCTCCTCTCCTCCACGCGGGTCTCCCTGGTTCCTTCCCTCCCCGTTCCCCTGTCCCGCTCCCCGCCGGCGCCGCAGCGCCGCGGTGGGTGGGGGAAGGACCCCGCGTGCGCACGCGCGGGCTGCAGCGACGTTCCAGCACTTTCTGGCGCGCGGGGTTGTCATGGCGGCGGGAAGGGGCTGCGGCGGGAGGGTGGTGTGAGGGCTTGAGAGGCTGGGACGGGCTCTGAGGGCTCAGGGGGCCCGGCTTCTGGGAGGGTTCGTGGGGCTCTGAAGGTTCAGGGGGTCCGGCTGCTGTGAGGAGACTCTGGGGCCTCGAGGATCTGTGGGGAGCCGTGAGGGCCTGTGGGGGCTGTACGGGCTCAGAGTGCTGTCAGGGAAGTGTGAGGGCTTGAGGAGTTTTGAGGGCTCAGTGTGTCTGAGGGCTGTGGGGGCATGGGGAGCTGAGCTGAGCCCTGCAATAGCAGCTGTGTGGAGGCCCCTGTGCTGTGAGGGGAAGGCCCTATGAGGATGTCCTGCCTGTGAGGGGATCTGTGTGAGGTAGACACTGCTTACCAAGGCTTCCCCACATGGACACCTCCATCCTGAACTGTGTGTGGGTGCTGCAACTCTGTCATGAGGCACCCGAGCAACCCAGTGTGGATAAATACCACCCTCGCCTTTCCTCTGTCCCTTATTCTACCGCCCAGCTTTGTGAGCACATTCTTGCCCAGACAGTGCATCCATTGGTCACAGTTTTATTAAGCACATTTGATTATTGTTTCAGCAAAGGCTTTTTATGGTTCTATATATTCATTGTGAGCTAGCTGGCTCTACAAGTCCTAGCATCTCTTCTTGTTTCATGCCATAGCAAAAACTTGAAAGAGTCTCCTCATGGAGCTCCAAAGGCAGGGAGTCTCATCCTGCTGCCTCACCGTGGGGTGGGCTGAGGCAAAGGCAGCCATGACCTCAATTCTGCTGACACTGGCCAGCTCTGTGTGACACACAAACAGCTTGTACACGTCCTGGAATCTGTGCCTGGATAACAATAATCCAGTCCTGTGGCTGGGTCAGGTGAGGAGGTGGCAGGATATAGAAGCCCCGTGAAGGCTTTGGCTGGAGGTTGAATGGCCTGTGATAGTCAGCTTAATGTCAACATTATGGCGTTCGATATTTCTGGCATATAAACAACATATTCCCACAGAGGTGCTGGAAGGAGTCCAGGAGCACTTGGAGCAGCCCCAGAGCATCTGGAGTGACCTGAGAGGGTCCTGGGAAAGGCCTGTGTCAGCCTCAGAGGTGTCCAGGGAGACACACATGGCTCGTCCTGCACATCTGCAGTCAGAATGCAGGAGGTTTATGCAGTTCCCTTTGAGACAGCTGAGTAATGCAGAGGCATTAGGGTCCAGATTTATCCCATTAATTACAGGCATTGATTGAATAGTGTTCACACTGAAATCAGTGAAAAGGGATGGCTCAGCCCAGTCCAGCTCAGAGCAGTCCTCTGACAACACCTTTCTATTCTCTGCGATGGTATTTGAGGTGACCAATTCCAAAAACTGCAGCATCATTTAGGTATCAAAGGCAGCCAGGATGAATCTGGACAAGATCTGCTCAAGATTTCACACAAGGCTGTGCTAATTGGTAAAGACAGTTTTTCCTGCAGGATGTGATGCCTTCACTTCAGAGTAATGTACAAAAGGAATCCTGTCTTCTTCCTGATTAAAACCAGGGAATGTAGAGTGTCTTGCCTGTGTTGTGCTGTCCGGGAAGGTACATTCAGCATCAATTCTCGTCAGGTGTGCTCAGCACAGCATTCACAGGCGTGTGTGCTCAGGAAGCCCTGGAAAACCCTCCCTGAAATGGAGCAGGGGAGCCACTGCAGGGCTTGGGGGAGGTTTCCTGGTACAAGTGCTGCTGTATTTAATGCAGAGACAGATTTGGGGGTTTTTTCAGCCAAGGCCAGACAGCAAAGGCCTGTGCATTAGTGCCATCTATTTCCTTACTGTGTGAGCAATCCTGAGCCTTTGTGCTTCCCACAGCCTCTACTCCAGCCCGCACCGCCTTTCATGTTTGGGAAGCTGCTCTGTAATGTGTGGAGTGAGCAATTGTTGCCACCCCCAGCATTCCCAGAGGGAGTGTGAGAGTGGAAATGCTCTGCTCGATTAATGCTCCCCTACCTGTCTTCAGAACACCAGCGGGAGTGCTCCCAGCAGAGCAGGGCTAGGACCCTGTGGAGGAGCTAAACTTTGCTCTCTGATTAAGCTTCCAGAGGTTTCCCCAGGAGATTTAGCCATCTTAAGATCTGTGGGATAGGAGGCATTTCAAATTATTTGTGCAACGTTTATTTTTGCTAATTGTAGCCCAGTCAGTGAGTACTTCTGTTCCTAGTTATGTGCACATCCACAGGAAATGACAATTCTATTTTAAATATTTTTCCATTTTTTAAATTCAAGTAAAATGCCAGTACTTCAGAGATCTTTGTTAGGAAGAACACAGTCAGGAATCTCCATGGAGAGCTGCTGGAGCTGCCGACCATGTCAGCCCTGAGATTTTTAATGCTGTGGCAGCCCAGCATTAATTAGTGTGTGTGAGGAGGTGAGCTGGCAAGTACCATGGCATGTCTGTGCCAGAACCCTGGCTCACATGGAGCATTCCTCCCAAGACAAACCTCTCAGTGTGGGGCAAATTCTGGGAGAAAAAGCTGCACATTCCATGGTCCTGCCTGAAGTGCATTTCTAGTGGCCATTGGTTTAGTGGAGAAGCTGCAGCTTGCCAGAGCAGGGAATGCTGGAAAGCAATTGAAAGGGCAGAGAAAGGAACAGCACTAAGGTGGGATGTTTGTGGCTCCCACATCATGTTTTCGTTGCAGACATCTGTCTTAGCTGGGATTTGATTACTTTGAAAGCTCGCCTGAAACTCTGCTGCCAGTGACAAGCAAGGAGGTTTCACCTCATTTAGGGGCAGATCCCATCTGTAAGTGCTGCATAAATTAATGCTTTCCTAAATTAATGCTGTCATAAATTAATAGGGGTCCTAGAAAACATGGGGGCCAGTGTTACAAGGCAAAAGACCCTGGGTATAACCCAAAGAAAGACACAGGGAAGCTAAAACTAAATTGGAAATCACATGTCTGTTTTGTTGACTTATATTTAGGTTTTTTTAAAAAAACTTTATTGCAATTGTTTTGGTTGTGTAACTATCTGTATTGCTTTTGGCTTGGAAACAGATTTTAATGTAAATAAAACTGGTTTGAGCAGAGTGGGGAGGGACTTTCTTTTCACTTTTGCATATTGCCTTCCCCTTTTTCTGAAACAGTGTTCTCTGTGTGTTTATAGAGCTGATCCCTCCTCTCAGCAGGCAGGCAGACAAGCGACTGTCATTCTCTTGTGCTTAACCAGCGAGATTGCAGCCTGTGTCTCTGAAAGAGCACCCAGTCTGAACTGAGCCTCTACCTGGGGCTGGCAGGAGCCCAGACAGAAATCACAGAACTAATTCTGTTTCTGTAGGTAAAAACCTGAAGCCCCGAGTTAAAGGAGGGACACTGGAGGATGAGTGTGGGTGGGAGCTGCCTCCAGAGCCAGAGGGTTTTTGGTGTTGGGGTCATTCCAGGTTTATGGTAACACTGCAGTGAGACGTTGGTATGTGCAGGTGTTTTCTCATTCTCATCTTTCTGATTGTTACTTTTAAGGATAAACAATCTTATTTTCCAGAAATTATTGCTCCTGTGATATTGAAGTTACGGAGGGGAGAGGTTGCTTTCCAGAGACCAGAGAGTGAGAGGTGCAGTTGTGGGATCCCTGCCTAAGGGAAATCAGAAGAGCTGAATGGAATCAACCCACAGGTCCACCCAGGCCAGTTTCTTGTCTCTAATGCTCTGCAGCAGTTACCAAAGAAGAACAGGGCAAACAGATACGGATGTGGCAGGTGGTTCAGGCAATTCTTTAGCCACAAGCAAGTAACTTTTTGTTTAATAGCCCCAATGGGTTATTATGAATTTATCTAATCACCTTTTGCAGCCGTGTAAACTTTTGGCATAAACAACCTCCTGTGCTGATGAGTCCTGTGGTTTAACCATTATCTGTGTGGAAGAAGAGCTCCTTCCATTTGATTTGATAATTTCCACTGAGTAACTCCATTCACAAGGCCTTGAGTCCGTCTCTTCAAAGCTTTCACTCCAGGAGTGTTTAACATTGTCAGTGATACTGTGAGACAAGGTAATGCTAAACCAGCTTTTACTTGATGTAAGGTTCAGCATTAATTGGCCATTTACATCTCCTTCATGTTTAAAACCTGTGAACTTTGAACATTGTTCCCATGAAGGTTCCACAGCTCTGCTGCTGTTCATTGTCCAGTGATAAGCCTGATTGCTTTTGCCTTCTTCCATTTGGAGGATCTGTTTCTCCTGAGAAGTTGTGACTAATTCAATCATGAGGTGCACATATGGTGACACCCCTGCTGTGAACAAAAATAAGCTTTCCTTCACACAAAAGTTGATTTTATCATTCCTCTGTCTCTCTCAAACCTCCTCTTCATTCCCAGGGCACTCCTCTTCCTGGTAGGGATTATTCTTTCTCCCTCTTATTTCCAGAAGTGCCTTTATCCATACTCCATGCTCGTGCCTGTCTCCCTGCATAGAGGACTTCTTCCAATGTCATGGCTTCTTAAATCCCTGGTCAGAGCTGCTTTCACGTCCCACACAGAGAGAATTTCCATACTGCAGCGTCTTTCCCCTGCATCCACGACACATTCCCAGAGAAGCCTCCTTGCTAATTGATGTCATTTGTGGTGGGAGTGTGGCTGTGTCAGAAATTTCCTAAGGCTTTCCTAGGGGTGCTCTGCCAGCCTCCCTCTTGTGCCTGATCCCTGGCATTGCACACTACTCCGGGGAGCAGCAGTTCCTGTTCTGTGTTTATCTGACTTGAACACGGATCTGACAGAATCCGAGGACAGTAGGGCTCTGAATATCTCACACGGTGGGAACCTGGTCACCTCAGTGTGCAAGTACACAGTAATGGCTGCACTTACAAAACACCAAAACACTGTGACTTGTCTGGGTTTGATGGCATTGTGAAAGGACTTTTATATTAAGAAAGCTGTGGCAAAAATTGCAGCTTTTCTGATCCCAGTATTCCTTCAGACCTGCTCTTCTTCAGAGTGTTCAGAATTAGCTCTTGAAGTAGGAGTGACAGTCCATGAGGTAGGATATAAACATCATATGGCTTCCTACTTCTCCGGAAAGATACTCAGATACAGGATCATAGGCAGGGTATAAGAACAACATGAAAATATACTGATTCTAAGTCCAGCCATCCAAAAAGGCATCCCTCGCATCTTCTGGATTTGCTCCACCAGTGGCTGTGGATTCCAAGGCCTCAACTTTGGTCTCTCCTACAACCTCAGGGAGCCTGAGTGTGTCAGAATGGGAAGAAAGATACAACTCAGTTGCTGTGGAGTAGGGACTGCAGAATGGGACTACAGGCAATAAACTGTTATTTCCCTCAATACTCATAGGAATTCATTGGTACAAGCCAGATGGGATATCCTAGTTAAAAATCCATGGTGCTTTGGGAGCTAATATACTCCTACAAACCTGCCAAAATAACATTTAGGCCTCAATAGCCAGGAGCATGTCAGTCACCCTGTTGTGTGTCTGGAGATAAAACAAAGAAAGTGCTCTCTGGTGTTAATTTTTTCATTTAATACTTTTTATTTCCTTCTTGTTGGTATTTGCTGACAGCAGCAGAACTGCAGTTGCACATGAGCAGACATTATTATCTGCCAGAAGATCTCTCCCATGGTTCAGCCTGAGTGAGAAGTGAGGACCTGTGTATAAACATAAAGAATTTATGGACATTTAGAAAATCCTCATAATTTATAATTTCCACAGTTGAATTGTAACCAAATACCTGCAAGAGTCTTTGTTTCAAAGTGAGTGAGTTCATCTAGAATCTCCTTTTAAGTAGATTTTTGCTGTCCAGGTAATCTGGGGATTAATTCTGCAAACTTATGTAGGGCTGACATGAACGAGCTGCTCTATAGAGAGCTGGAAGGAAGGAATATGTTACCAGTATTAGTCTCCCTTGTTCTCACAGTTCCCCATTTTGTTGTTTTATGCCTTTTTTTTATTACTAAAACCACTTCATTTTTAAACTCCCAATCTACCTTAGTACCTAGTAAATACATCAATACATGCTTTTATCTGTCAGAAAAATAAGTGGGTGTGGGTTGTTGCATGGCAGAGCAGTGGTTCAGTGTCAGGGTGGCTCAAGGGTCAGGGATTTAATTCAGTGGCATGTGCAAGGCAAAAGTGAAGTGTCAGGAGGCCACACTGAGCTCATTGCCTAATTACTCATTATCTGTGTGGAAGTCCCAAAGCTTCTAAACAAGATCTTGGGGAAATTCTGGCCAATATCCTTTTCTCTTAGACTCTGTGATCTATTCAAATTCAAGAGGGTGCAATGACTGACAGGCCAGAGTACTTTGAGTCCAGGGGTTCCTGGAATCTCCCTGGCTTGTTTCCATTTCTGACAGTGGTAGGATTTTTGGTAGGATTCTTCTTGGGCAGGTTCCAAATCTCAGCCAGGAATCCCAGGAATCTGACAGGTCACAGAGCCAGAGCTCTGTTAAAGGATTGCATTTCCAGGTGCAGAATGAATGAAGTCTCAGGAACTTCCCTGATATTGCTGACTCCATGATAACCTCTATTTTCTCTATGCTGCCTTGCCTGGATCCCTCCTACCTTCTTCAGATTGTTTGAGCAAAGAACACATCAGAAGGTGTAGGCATGTCTCTCATCAACTAAATACCAACAGTCAGGTTATCTGAAATCTTTTTATTTCACTGGAAAGAAAGTGCCTTCAGGGGTTCTCATTGTGTACCCCAAAAGTACACAGCAAAACAGCTCTTGAGTAGAGGCAAAAGCAGCACCCCCCATCCTGCTCACTGAAATACTCTTTGTTCACAATAACCCCCCTGCTTTGATCTCTTGCCAAGAATAACACAGACAGTCTATTAAAACATCTTTAATGACATGATACAATTAAAAATATCTAATGTACAGCTCAAAGAAATGAATATGAAGCTTAAGTCTGTTTCCACACCCCTCCAAACTTGACTGACAGGTTTCAAACCTCCATTAATTGACCTGAAAATGTATGAATACCCCAATATTATGGTGTGTGTGTCCTATATTATCAGTTGGGAGCACAAGGGACGAATAATCAGATTTGAAAGGATTTAGGTGCCATGGTAGCTTTAAAAATCCTGCAAGGCACATCACTGCATCTGTGAACATTTACATTTCTGTTTAAAGTGGTCTGCAAAGCCTTGGAGACACTCCTCCCTGAGGCTCTTAACAGCGTGTGTGTTTTAAGTCTCTGAAGCAGTTGAGAAGTGAGCTCTAAATGTCTTAGTCAAAGGACAGTGTTGGGCTGAATCAATCCCTTTTCTTCACAATAACAGAGAATTTGTACAGCACCTCACCTTTCAGACACCTAGAGCAGACCAGAGGAGCCAGAATGACTGCCAAGTCCCAGGGAAACCCTGATTATTACATTACAAAGTAACTCTGGTCATGGTCTAATATGAAAGTGACAATTAGGAAAGCTTCTGTTCCTGAGGCTGCTCTGGTCTAAAGGACAGTGTCAGCTGAGACACTTCCAGAGTCAGCGAGCCAAGCAGGTCAGTGCAAATGAACAAACAGGTGAACCTCAGCCCAGTGTGAGCCCAGTTTTAGCAAATGTGAAATTAATTGTGTTAAGTCCTGGCTAAAGAGTTTAAATTGGCAATTTTAACCCTGCGTGGCCATGACTCAGCTGAGAGACAAAAACTCAGCTGTGTGTCTGTGTCCTTTGTTTCTCCTTTGATCCTCTGCACATTTTGTAGAGACCAAGACTAAGTAGGATTGGTTTTGAAGGATTCCTGGTCAGCAGGAGTGTCCAATGGAAGTGACACATGGCCATCATCACTGAGATGGAAGCACAGACAGATCAGGCAGAAAATACCTGCATTTTCCCGAGAACATGGAAGCAGTTTGCTCTTATATTCTGTCTGTATTTTTATGCTCTTCCAGTCTTCACTAGTAGCAATACTGCAGGTATCATCTCTCGAGTGAGCACAGAAGAGGATAGAGCACTTTTTTCAGACACCACCTCTCCTGATTTGACAGGATTATTCAATATTAACTTCACAATAGCTCAGGGCCTGCCTGCTCAAAGACATCGTTTCATGTCTGACATGAGTAATCTGAGCTGTAGGCCAAGGTAGAGCCATGCAGGCTGTTCTTGTTTGGAGAATGAATAGCTTGCCATCCGCTGGGAATCACAGACTTCCTGTGGAGCGGGATCCATTGTCTCAAAGTACAGCAGTGCAAGTACCAGCAAGCTGAAATAAGACATCGAGGCTCTGGGAGGCCTGCAGGAAAATCACTTGCAGCCTCCAGTGACTTACACCTCTGTGGTTTCTCTCTGGACCCTGTTAACTGTGTTCTGACAAGAGTCCTGAGTCCCAGAAAATTGTCAGTCATCAAAAACGCTGCTGTTCCTGTGACTGGAGCTGTTCTCCTTGACCATCACTCGGTACGAGATGCGCAGGAAAGAGCCCATGAGCAGCATGACGAAGAGGATCAGCAGCAAGGACCAGACCCCTGGCTCAATCCCCTTGAGGAAGCTTGGACTGTCCGGGCAGATGGTGTTGGTCAGACTCAGCAGGTAGCCAAGAGTCCAGCCAGGTGATCTATCACACATCTATTGAAATAAAAAGGATAGGTCAGAAGAGAATGAGACAGCCTGGATCCCAGCTGTGTTTCTGTGCATGGCTACCTGGGGGCCCCTGGTCCTACCTCTTTACCTTGCTTTGCTCTGCTGGTCACCACGTGGCTGAATGAACCACTGTCCCACTGTGGCCCTGCTCAATGTGACCATGGCTTTGATGGTCAGTTGTGAAGAGGTCTGGGAATACGTTTTCTTTTCTTTAGTGAAAGGAAGGACCTGAATCAAATCCCCCTGTCCCTAAGAGCTTCAGATAGCAATTTCAGGCCTTATTAGATATTAGGTTAGATTATTAGATATTAGGAGGAAATTTTTTCCTGGGAGGGTGGTGAGACCCTGCCACAGGTTGCTCAGAGAAGCTGTGGAAGTGTCCAAGGCCACGCTGGATGCGGCTTGGAGCAGGCTGGTCTAGTGGAAGGTGTCCCTGCCCATGGCAGGAGGTTGGAACTAGATGATCTTTAAGTTTCCTTCCAACCCAAAATCAGTCTAGGATTCTATGATGATAAGGTATTTATCAACCCTCACAAGTATAAAGCTGGTTGCAAAGAGGTAGGGAAGCATCTTTTGGCTCAGGAAATGTTATCAGCAGCTTGTCCTTAGCATTAAGTGGAAATCAAGCTGCACTTCCTTCCCTGTCAACACAGACTTCTAAAGATGGTATTGATCCTGCTAAGTTTTTTGACCCACCTGTTTTTCAGTGAGGACAAGTGTCATCTCTATCTCTCTGACACTGGTTTTCTTGTTTATCACAACTGTGAATCCATTTAGCAAAACCATCCTGCTGGAGAAGCCCAGCTGGTTAGGGCTTGTCGGTGTGGGAACAGGCTGGCCATACTGGAATCAGCCCTCCCTGATAACTGGGAACACTGTGCTGTAGGAACTGACCTTCTGGAATGTAGTCCAAGCAGGCCGGTCAAAGTCAAGTGTGTATCCTGTTTCATTGAGATGAAAGATGAAGGCAGATACAGTGCAGTAATCAACAAGTGTATCCAGGCTTGCTTGGGACTCCCTAATCAGCTGGTGCCATTTCCAAAACCAAAAAGAAGATGGGGGGAAAAAATAAAAGAAGTAAATACTCAGTAGCTGAATTTCAGGCCTGCTATAATCTCTCCTTTCCTGCACTGGGACTGACTGTGGGACTGGAGGAGGGGTTTGTGTCTTGTGCAGACTGAGACCACATTTCCTGCACTCACTGGGCTGTGGGGTGAAAACCAGTGTCATCTTTTACTGCCTTTGTTCCCATCTTATTAAGCCAGGCAGATGCGAGAGCAGCAGGACTGTCAGCCAGGTTGCCTTGCCGGTGAATTGCTTGGTAGGATTGATTCCCTGCTCTCTAATTAGGTTGAGCTAATGCTGCAGTCTCTCTCCCAACTGGAACATTAGGATCTTTCTCCTCCTTCCAGATGAGAATGCTTTAGGGAACTGCTTATGGGCATTGCTGCCTCTTTAACAAACCCTGGAGAAATTGTCCCATTTGAATGTTACTGGGGATGCTTCATCAGTGAAAGTGCAAATGAGGGTGACCTCATAACCACCAACTGAGGGAAAGAATTGACAAATTCCCCCTGGCCTGGGCTCTGTTGTGCCAGGTGAAATGGGAACAACCCTGGAGTCTGAGTGGATGTGTCCCTTGCACTTAAGGACAGAAGGATAACAGCAAGACCAAGGTGATGTACAGGAGTGAGTAGACAGCCTTCCTGTTTACTCCTTAAAATATAGTAAAAGGTATTTGTGGCTTTTCATTTAATTAGGTCCAGGTGTTACCAGCAGCAGCTGGGATTTGAGAGGGAGGAAAATAAGTGGAGTCTGTTTCCTCAAAGTAAAAAAAAATACCCTAAAAAAAACCCCACAAAAAACCCCAAACCTACAAAATCCAGGCAAATCCAAATTTTTCCCTGAGGGAGCCAGTAAGCTACAGGTCTGTCAGTCTGAGCCCTGAGGGCTTTTGCAACAAACTGTTCCTTGCTGCCAACTCCCCCTGTACACCGAGTTATTCCAGTTACCTTTTCGATGGACATCCCACACAGCCTCTCGACAGCCTCACCCAAGTCACGAGAGGGTCCAGTTCGTCTCATGAAGTCCGTGGCCTCAGAAACCACCTACAAGAGCAGCAGAAATAATCATCAGATGGGACTGTACTCTGTCCTTGCATTGCACACCAGAAGTTACCCCTGGGGGAGTGAGGGGCAGTGACTGTGCATTGCCAGGGTGCCCTGGGTGTGCAGTGTTGGCTCCAGTGCTTTGGAAGGGTTCAAGGGACACAAGCAGATCTGTTACTGTCTGGAGGGGGACACAGGTCTGTTCCCAGCATCCAGGCCCTGCCTGGATAAGTACACTAATCACAGAATCATAAGATCATATTGGTTGCAGATGTCTCAAATCAAGTTCAACCATTAACCCAGCACTGGCCAAGCCCACCACTAAACAATGCCCCAAGTGTCACATCTGCACAGCTTTTAAATCCCTCCAGGGATGGTGATTCTATCGCTGTCCTGGGCATCTTGTGCCAGTGCTGGACAACCCTTTCGGTGAAGAATTTTTTTCTAATATCCAACCTAAATACCGCCTGGCACAACCTGATGCTGTTTCTTTTGTCCTATTTCCCCTTATTTGGGAGCAGAGCCTGACCCCCACCTGGCTGCCCCCTCCTATCAAGGAGTTGTGCAGAGTCAGAAGGTTCCCCCGAGCCTCCTTTTCTCCAGGCTGAGCCCCCCCAGCTCTCTCAGCTGCTCCTGGTGCTCCAGGCCCTTCCCCAGCTCTGCCCACTTCCCTGGACACACTCCAGCCCCTCAATGTCCTTTTTGCACTGAGGAGCCCAAAACTGAACCCAGCATGCCTGGTGTGACCTCACCAGTGCTGAGGACAGGGGGATGATCCCTCTGCTCCTTGGCACCAGGTCCATGGGACACTCGGGAGCAGGGAGCTGGGGAAATGTCTGTAATTACTCTCCCTGAAAACGCACTCAGTTTGTCCTAGGATCTTGAGCTGCTCCTGGCTTAACAATCCAATGACTTTGGACACTCAATCCGGGTTCTCAGAAGAGTGCTTGTGGTGCAGCATGGCCATATGTTTGTTAAGGGAGGGGCAGAGGCTCTCCAGCTTTACCACAGAGCTGGTGTGGGAAGACCTGCTCAGCACACAACTCCTGACTGCCCCATCCCTGCTGGCTCTGTGGAGCCTCAGAGTTGCCTTCAGCAGCAGACATTGAGGAGACATGGATGGAGAAACTCCACCACAGTCACTGTGGGAAGCCAGTGGTCCATGTTTGAACAGCTCTGTGGCAATGACAGGGAGAGGGCAGGAGTGTCATGGTCTGGCTGTTCCCACTGTATTTATTAATGGTCCAACTGTCCTATTTCATGGGTTCTCCATAGCATTGCTTACCCCAGTGTAAATATGAACTCACCAGAAACCTGGTCTGGAGGGGCTTGAGACCACTGCTGCGGGAATGCTTGAAGAAGCTGCAGGAGGAGGAAGAGTTGAGCAGGCTTTTCACGAGTTCTTTGCAGGCTGGGGCATTGCTGGAGCCTGTGACATTGAAGACCTCCTTGGGGCCAGGGGTGTGCTGTGTGTCATTACTGGCAGCACAAGGCCCAGCATGCACTGATTGCCACTGCACTTCCTGGGAGTAGTTGAGGGGCCAGCACGGATTGGACACAGTTTTAGCACTTCTCTGACCCTGGAGGCAGAATAAAAGAAGGACAGAGGCAGCAAGAGGGGACATTGGTGTCTCAGGGCTTCACATAGGAACACAGAATGTTGACGTGGTGAAGAACATGTCAACAAGCACCACAATCCTGAGATCGAGCAGGGAGGCTCTGAAAGGTTTGCCAAATCTTGTCATTGAGTCAACCACGAGGCCCAGCCAGGTCCCAGCTCCTGCTGAGCTCAGGGCTAGCACAGTGACCGGACCTGCTGTGAGAGGTGATGAGTTCCAGCCCTATCCACCCTCCCTTGGACCACAAATACAATTTCATGCATTCTGTACTCTTTCTAGTTGCTGTTCTGATCTGCCTTCCAAACGGCTCAACCCCTCAAGAATCAGTGTTTCTTATCTCTAGCATTTTCCCTATATAATTGTGGTGAAATTGGTGTCCAAGTGGGACATTCAAATAAGGGCAAGTGGGGTTTATAGGGAGGAAAGTGAATGGGCAGGGAGTAGTTGATTCCTGAATTTTTTTTTAAATTTTTTTTTAACTAAGGTGATTCTGGAGTTTATATCAACCTATACCACTCCTTTCCTCCCCACCATTTCCCAAGTGAAATAAAGTCTGGAAGAACCAAAACACCTGCGTGTTTTCAAAATGAAATATTGCTCTTTTAAAGATGCTACAGGGTTAAAGTCAGCAAGTGAAATACCCCAAATGGAAGGTCCCAGTTAGTTGGGTGGGTGCTCCCATTCTAGGATGGAGGAGCAGCTCCTAGGAGCCAAGGCAAGCCTTGCCTCTCCTCACCCTGAAGGTGATGTTGACACCTCTGAGAGCAATTTTGTGCTTGTGTGTATTAAGTAGGAGCCAAATAGAACCTGTAAATAGGAAATCCTTGAATGGGTGCCTGTGTGTCTGCTTGGAGGGAGAGAATATGCTTTACAAATGCCCTGGGGTTTTTTAATATACTCAAATGGCCTTTACTAAAGAGGGATTGCCATTAAAATGATTGACATTTTGCCCATTATCACACCTTGTGCAACTGTCATTTAGTGATGTTGTACCCAGGAGCTTTGCAGGTGTCCCTTGGCAGACACTCACCTGGATGAGCAGAGAGAGCAGCCTGCTGCGGAGCTGCTCCGTGCCGTGGCAGGGGCACTGATGGGTGTACACCTTGCGTGTCTGCCCGTAGAGCTGCAGCTGCTTGGGGGCTTGCTTCTCTTCTTCCAGCTCAGAAGTGAGCTGTGCTGAGGATCCTCCTATGGACAGGACTCCTGCCATCCCCTTCCCGGAGGGGACCAACTCTCCTTTCCAGTTGTACTGACCCAAAAAGAACAAGAGCAGTCAATCCTTGAATCCTGGGTCGCAGTCAGGTGCCAGTGTTAGTGCACAGAGAGAGAAAGCCGCCTGATGGTGCCCCACAGCCCAACTCTTTTTTGCCCCCAGGACATAAGGATGCTGAACCAGTGGCTTCGGAGGGAACAGAGGAGCCATTGTACAGCCACTGCCACCTGCACAGAGCCTTCCCACAGCCTGTGTGGGCAAACAGAGCTCCCCAGCCTGGATGGCTGCACCAGGCAGTGGTCTTGGCAGGTGGGAGCAGGGGAGAGTGGAGAAGGTGATGGGGAATGGCAGGGATGTTTCCGAGTGGGCAGATACAGGCTTCAGATGGTGCCTTGATGCTAAAGTGATTCTTCTGTCAGAAGAACCCTGTGGTTTCATCTCCTGCAGTCTTGCAGAACTGACTTTGGCAATGCTGAAACTGGCAGCATAGGCAGGAGAGTTTACATGGGGTGAACACTGTCCCTGACTGGCGGAGGCTGTACTTCTGTCAACAGGTCTGACAATTCCCTAACCAGTGTGTGCTTGCTGCTGGTTATCAGAGCTGCTTTTCACATCCCTGATGCGGAATAACTCAGTCTGAACCACCTTTCTCTTGCCCTTTCTTGTTCTTTTTGGACTTTTTGGCTTGAGAAGTGATGGGTGAAGCAAGAAAACTGAAATGTGTTGGGGTTTTGTTAGCCTTCTAAATACAGACCAGGCCTCTCTGATCTCACTGGTGAATCACTGCGAGGAAATGAGATGGGCTTTTGCTTTGGCAGCAACAGAATCTGCTTCTCTGTCCACCATCCACAAGATACCCCAGGGGACAGCTGGACGTCAGTGGCAATCCCACAGCACCCCACAGACAGCAGCAACTCCTGTTTGACAGTGGCACTGAGCTACAGCTGCAGGGACTCAGAGCAGTGGAGTTCTTGGTGATGCCCCATGGCCAGGCTGTGTGGGGTCATCTACGTGAGCATCCTGGATGTGCTGTCCAGAAAGCCTCACCTCTGTTAGGGCAACTGCATGGATGTGTTCATGGAAGGCTGCAGTAGAGGTTTGGTTCTTCAACCTAGTTATGGCCATGGAATCACAGAATGGTTTGGGTTGGGAAGGATCTTAAGGCTCATCTCATTCCAAGCCCCTGCCATAGGCAGGGACACCTCCCACTGTCCCAGGTTGCTCCAAGCCCTGTCGAGCCTGGCCTTGGACACTCCCAGGGATCCAGGGGCAGCCACAGCTTCTGTGGACAACCTGTGCCAGGGCCTCACCACCTCACCTCAACCAGCTGGTGTTGGATCTAAGCTGCCTCATCTGACAGGAGGAGTTGTACTTTAATGCTGAAGCATTGTATAAAGTACAGAATTTACCCCTCTCTCCACATGTGTCTGTGGCTGTCTGTTAAAAGGAGCTGCTCAGTCCAGCTCTGTGAATCAGTGAGGGAGAGCCAGGGAGAATCATCCTTTACCTTGAAGAAGTTCTCCAGGATGTAGTTAACAGCAACCCAATTGAATGCTTTCTCCTCTGGGCTGGACAGGATCTGTGCCCCCTGAAAGTTGAAGGGAGATGACTTCAGGGTCGCAGTCAGAGATGCAAAGATACTGTCAGAGGCGATGGGATCGGTGAGGCTAAACACAAAAGAAAAAGAAGGTACATTTGAGGTTACAGGACCCTGCCAGGAGCAGCCTGCAGTGGGGGCACACTGCAGGGCTTCTGCTGTGCTCCTCACTTTGGGTAGTAGCCCAAAGGCACAATGACAATCCCACTCTTGCTGCTGTTTCCCTCTGCCTTTGCATGGCACTGGGGGCAGGAACAGCAGAGGGATGACTGAGCAGTTGTGGCACCATTTAAGAATTTAGGACCTTAGTACCCTCTGTCACTGAGGAAGTCCTCTGGCCTCATCCCACTGACCTGGTCCCCTCCAGACCTTACTTTTTCCCAGTGTCTAAAAGGAGAAAAAGGTCTCAGTAATGAGGTGATTGAGAACAGGGTCCACAAAAGTGTGTGTGATAAGGTGAACTTTTCCACCACTATTTCCAATCTGCTGACAAGAAACAGCCCTGCAAGCCCATGTGGGCTCTCACACAAACTGAAAACACTTGAGCTTCCAGACTGACGAGTGTTTTCCCAAGCACTAATTGTGAAACTGCAATTGTGAAGGAGACACTACCCAGCCTGGCAGCAGTTACAGGACTGTCATCCTCATGGCTGCCTGGGGGGACACAGCCATGCCATGCTCCTCTCTTCAGGACCTTAGGAAGGTTTGCCTCACCAGCAGATTAGGGATGGCACACACTGCGGAGCAGACAGGGTGAGATGCCTGTACAGAATGATCCCGTGATGTGTGCTGATCTCTGGGTGTGGGTTTGCCACATTCACTCACTTCAGCTGCCTCATGCCGGCAGTGGCTCCCAAATACAGGGGGGTTTGGCTGTGCTGCTCTGCTGGGGTCTCATTCTGGGCCCAGTTCAAACATTGCTCCAAGCTCTTCCCGACTTTCTGAGGAGAATCTGAGTAGCTGGAGACTCCTGGACCTGAGGACCACAGAACAGAATGACATTTTAAGGAAAGTTATGGGAGAACTGTGAGAGCTGTACCCCAGAGATCACTATCCCAGGACATGGTTAAGACAGGACTTATCACAGATGGAATGAAGGAGTTCTTCCAGGTATCTGTCCTGCTACAATGTGGTACTGGGACCAAAACACATGTGCACAGAAATCATAGATTGCACTAAGACTGCCCCAGCTCTGCAGCTGAGACATCCAGCCACATCACTGCTGCAACAGGGGAGGCTGTCTCAGCACACAAAAGAAATGTGGCTTTAATTGCTATAAAAATAAGCGAAAGGACACACAGAGGCTGATGTGTCACGTCTCCCATCCAGCCACTGAGCCCCTGCCTGTAAGCAAGACAGCCCTACTCTAGAGGAAGCCAGTGCTCTGCAGAGGGAAGCTGTGTGCCAGTCTTGACTCATTTTTCCAGCAAGTCAATAGGGTCTTAAATGTTGGTTTTGAAGTACTACCCAGGAGGAGCCTCACTTCCCCATCCTCCTGACTCCCTTGCCAAGTGTATTTCTCTCTGGGGCCTGTGTTGGGCTGAGCTGCAGCTTTCCTGCAGCCCCTGCAGGGCCGTGGCTGTGCTGCCATGCAGACAGGGCTACTCACACGGGGGCATGAGACCTGCCTGGGCCTCTTGCTGCTGCTGCTGACCACAGACTGCCCCACAGAGCTGCTGCTCTTAACCCAACCACTGAACAAGGGACACACACAAGGTTTGAGGGAGCCCTTCTTGAATCTTCTGTGTGTGATTTGTGTTGCTGCAAGGGTTCAAAACCTGTTCCCTGCTTGCTGTGCAGCTGCCCTCCCACAGCACACTGCTGCTGAGGGTTCAGTCCTTCCCAGCATCCCGCTATAATCAGGCTTTAACATCAAAGCAAGATTAAGAGATAGGGAAGGAAAACCCCATGCATTAATGCATGAAGCCCTCTCAGCTGGCATCGGCAGGGCCAAACTGCTTCAAATTCATGAGGAAACCCCCCAAATTCTCTGCAATGTGACACTGAAAGGCAAGCTGAACTCATGCTTGTGCTGTCAAATGCCACACAGAGTATTGGAATCTTTGCAGCAATATTGTCCTGGAACTACCCCTCTTCCTGCTCAGGGCAGAATCAGGAGGAGGCAGAAGATACCAGGAGTCACCCTGCAGTCAGATTTGTCTCCATTGCTGTTCACTGCCTCTCCTGGGTGAGAAGCTCCAGCACCCTTGGCTCTGCCATTGATCCATGTGGGTATCAGGACAAGCCCTATCCTCTTTTTGTGCTGCCCTGCCTGTAGCAGCCCCAAAATCCTGACACCTGCTACTGCCAAGTGCCTGATGTCCAGCTGTGTGTGGCTAAATCTGCCCAGAGAAGAGCCATGCTGAAAATAAGCAACTCAAGCTTCACTATCATCAGCCACTATTTCAGTGCACAGCTGGGTGGTGCAGGAGCCAAGGAATTTGTGGCACTGGTCCATGCACAGGTCTCTGTTTTTCCATCCATCCCATGCCAGTCCCACAGACCACCGAGCAGGAATTTGGCCCCTTACCTTGCACAGAACAGGAACTGCATCCTCTGATCACCCCGGTCTTGCTTCCCTCGATGCTTGTCCACTGGTAGATGAACAGGATGGTGCGGGATGGGCCAGCATCCAAAACAATGCCATACTGGAAAAAACCCAAAACATTCTGCTGAAAAACACAACTGAATGCATGCTGATTGATATTGTAGGATTAATCAGTGTACATAGGTATTTTGGGTGACCCCTGGGTCTGCATTGCAGTATGTAAGTTTACTTTTTACATTCAAAGAGAAGGTGAAGCCAGAAGATGATGAGGATTTGCAGGGAACCATCTGCATTTCTGAATATGCATGAGGAACAGCAGGAGTGGAGAAACGTCCAGGAATACATCAGCCCTACAGTGGCATGTGCTGGAGCTGCTCCTGAAACCAAGCAGAGGGCTTCCCCTGAGAGCTGAGCCACCTGGAGCTCAGGAAAAACAGGTCCTGAAGCAGTGGGAGATGGTACTCTAACACGTTCTCCACTGATTCTGGGACTCAAACTGCTGCTGGGACTCAAACTGCTCAAACCAAACAAGCTTGGTTTGCTCAGGCTCTTGTGCAGGAGTTGGAGTGCTGCAGCTTGCTTGTCGTTCTGAGGAGCCCAGCACTCCTGTGTCTCTCTGATGTCCCACTGCAGCGATGGTGTGACACAGGCTGGGTTTGCCCCACTGTGAGCAGAGCAACCAGCATGGACACTGTACAGCACAGCAGCCCCTCAGAGACAGAGATGATGTCCTGGCAGAAAGAGCAGCAGCACTGAACATGACCACCTCAGCCCCTTGTCCCCTGACAGCTCTGCTATTGCCCGGGCCAAAGGCTCTCTGTCTCTTTGCCCCCCCGTGCTTGTCTGTTTGCTGCTGACCAAACCTTGCTGCTCCCAGTAAATGACAGTGAGCAAGTGGAGGCTACTGGAGTACCCTGCAGCACAGCCCTGGATGTCTCCACAGCCAAAACAACCAGAACTAGCCTAGGGCTCCTCTCCCCCCCATTACATGACCCCAATTTGGGACATCTCCTACACAGACAGGAAGGAAACTCATGAGCTACAATGGTAGTGCGTGGTCGAAGCTGTATCTCACACACAAATAGTCATAGCTGTGACTGAGTGGGAGGAAAAACCTTGAGAGGTTGATGTTAACGCCACCAGAAGGGTTTCAGCACCAGACAGAGCTGGCTGCAGCTGCTGAGCAAGGCTGGCTGCCTGCTGCCCTCCTGGAGCTCCCCGTTGCACCAGTCCTGGCGCCCAGGCCAGGGGCTGGTGGGGCTGGGCTGGAGCAGAAATGCGGAAGGAGGATGGAGCTCCCTGCCCGAGCCTGCTGGCACCCTCCCACACCAGTGACAGCTCGGATTTCTAGCAGGGACATGTTGGCTGCTGCAGAAGAGGAAGAAAGGAATGGCATTGGTGGAGGATTTTTTCCTCCTTCAGAAAATGAGAGGCTGCTGCTGCTGGGAGTGCAAGGGAGAAGGGGAGGGCTCACCACATTTCTGCCCAACTCGACACCAGGAAAGGACAGAATGAGGAACAATAAGGGGGTTTTTAATCCAATTTTGTTTCTGAGAGGAACATGGAGGAGATGTGCTATCTCTAAACACGCAGGATAACTTACTTGCGTTGGGTTAAACCATGGTGTGCCACTGAGCTCACCTCAGCAATGGGAGGATCAGGAGGCAGAGCAGGTGGGCATTAACCCCCCAGACCTGGGGGCATTAACCTCCCAGACCTGTGGGCATTAACCCCCCCAGATCTGTGGCCATTAACCCCCCAAGACCTGACACTGTTGCATAGAGCATGATGGCTCTTTAACTGAAATCAAGATAGGACCAAAGAGGAGAAGGCATGAAAGACAATTTGTTTTTAAGATAGAAGCAGCAGTTCAGGGCCACATTCCTCCTGACTTTTGAGAGGGACCTAGCTCTTTCCCTGCACTGGCACCACTGGTTCCTTGCTGCTCTGGGGTAGCTCCTGACATGAGCTGCCTCCCTTCAGCCTGTTGTGAGCATCTCCACTGATCCATGGACCATACCCAGCCTGTATTCCCTGACCAGCCAAATGGGTTGGCTTGTTTCTGGTTCAAAAAGCTACAGCATGTTGAAAGATCCCAACCTGTCCTGGCAGCCTTGTTCCAGTCCCCTCCTCGGTTTGTAAGTAGCTCAACAATAAAATGAATTATCAAAAGCAACGAAACAGCCCAGTTTAACTGCTTGTCTCACCCCTTGAGAGCCCTTACCTTGAGGGGGGCCACGGGCACATCTTTGGTGGAGACACAGAGCAGCACGATGCCTGTGAGTCCTGCTACGATCACCAACCAGGGGGGAAGGAGCTCACGCCAAGACATGAAGAGCTTTCTGCTTTCACAAAAGGGGAAGCAGTGGAGCAGCAAGCTGACAGCGGCTGCTTTAACAACCTTTAAAAAGAGCAGAAAGGCGTGGCCGGGGCCAGGCTCTGACTTCAGCCCAGCCCCAAGCCACAGGGACCACAAGGACGCGTGGGCCTGGCTGTGATGCGTCAGGAGCTCTGCCTTCCATCGCTGCTGTCCATAAATAACAGGAGGGCTCTGTGCCCATCCCAGTGCGAGCTTTGCAGCGGCACCACTGCAACCTCGAAACTGCCCCAGGCAGCAGGGTTGAGGTAATCACAAGCGTGGGGTTAACTCAGCTGTTTAATAAGCAGAAAGCAGGCAAAACTCATCCCTTTGGTATTCCACATCTGGCAGTGTGAGCTTCCAAATTAGAAGAGGGGAAACTCCTTGTCACTGGGTTTGTTTGATATCTGAGAGCTCCAGGGTAAGCCTGTGGTGCTTCCCTGCAGGTCCATTGGGTTGGGGCAGAGGACAGGCACACTGCCTGATCCTTCCAATGGTACCTGCCTCCTTGGTCACTTTGAGGTGGCACCTGGGACACAGAAACATCGGGATATTTGGGTTTCCACCCACAGGACACTCCGGCTGGTTTGGTCCTTGCTATGGGTAGGGGACAGCAGGAGCTGCTCTGTGTGTCAGCTTTCTGGGGTGCCTGAACCCCCATTCCCGAGAGCCTCTCTGTGGAAGATAACCAAGGCTCAGACTTTATGAAATACATGCCTGCTTTCTCCTGACGGTGCCACAAAGTCACATCCCTGAAAATCGAAATTCAGAAGAAAACTCTGTGGCTGCTTGCACCAAGGCAATTGGCTGATCCCTGAGAGGAGATGACTGAGAGGGGAACCTCATCAATGTGTAAAAGTATCTAAAGGGTGGGTGTCGAGCATGGACCAGGCTCTGCTTGGTGGTGCTGAGCAACAGGACAAGAGGCAGAAACTGATGGAAATTCCAACTGAACAGGAGGAAAAACTTCTTTCCTGTGCAGTGACTGAGCACTGGGACAGAGACCAGAGAGAGTATGGAGTCTCCCTCACGAGAAATATTCCAGAACCGTGTGGGCACAATCCTGTGCCAGGTGCTCTGGGATGACCGTGCTTGGGAAGGGAGGTGACCGCCTCCGGTCCCTTCCAACCCGAGCCATTCCGTGATTCTGTGCTCCTGAGAACGCTGTCCAAAGGCTCCCTGAGCTCTGTCCGCCCTGCCCGAGCGGCACCGAGCCCCCGGGCGGCCATGGCCCCGCTCGGAGCCCGCGGGGACAGCCACGGCACCGCCGGAACCTTCGTGCGCCGGAACCTCCGTGCTGCGGCGCGGGGCCCGCGGGCTGCGGGGGCGGCTTGGGGGCGGACCGCGCGGAGCCGGGGCGGGAGCTGAGGCAGGATCGGGGCCGGGAACGGAGCCGGGAACGGAGCCGGGAACGGAGCCGGGAACGGGATCGGCATTGGGATCGGCATCGGGAGCGGCATCAGGAGCGGCAGCTGAGCCGGGGACGGCCCCGCCAACCCGGCCAGGCCGAGATGTACGCGGGGCTTCAGGAGCTGGGAGTGGCCAATGGCGAGGACCTCAAGGAGACCCTCACGAACTGCACGGAGCCGTTGAAGGCCATCGAGCAGTTCCAGGTGCGGGAGGTTCCGTGTGGGGCCGGGCTGTACGGGGACAGGGAGCACGGGACGGCCCCGAGTGCCGTCTGGGTTTTTCCCCCTTTTTATTTGTTATCCAGCGTGCCGTCCTCAGTCCCCGCTGCGGGTTGTGTTGCAGACGGAGAACGGGGTGCTGCTGCCCTCGCTGCAGTATGCGCTGCCCTTTCTGGACCTGCACGGCACCCCCCGGCTCGAGTTCCACCAGTCCGTGTTCGATGAGCTGCGGGAGAAGCTGCTGGAGAGGGTCTCTGCCATCGCTTTGGAGGGGAAGGTCGAGGAGAGGTTTGTCAGCAGTCTTGTTGGTTTCTTGGAGTGAGCTGGGAATTCTGTGTGCAAATAGAGTGGATGGGTGACTTCTGCAAAGAGGGTTGGGTTCCTCGGGGACTGAGTTCTACTGGCTTTGAGATGAACCAGTTTGTTCCTTTACTGCTCCAGGGAACTTAGTGTCATGCTTTTTCAGATACAAGAAACTGGAAGATCTTCTAGAGAAGAGCTTTTCCCTGGTCAAGATGCCCTCGATACAGCCTGTGGTCATGTGTGTCATGAAGCACTTGCCCAAGGTAGGACCACTGCACTGTTGGCCTGTGGTGTGACATGGGACATCTCTGGTGTGGCTCTGGCAGTTGGGCTGTGCTCTCTCTGCTTGTTCTCCAAGTGTGTTATTCAGTGTCGAGGCTGACTGAAGGTTTAATACATTCTTGCGTCTGCTAATTATGCAGTGGACTAATTCAAAAAGCATTTTATATTTTTATAATCAGATGAGACTATTTCCCATTTTCTTCAATCCATGCAGCTTCCTAAAATCAGTCAATTTCACTGACAGGTGAATTTTTCCATAGCTGATTTACAAATCTGTGAGAAGTGGAAGGTAAAACTTGAAGAGTGCAATTAGAAGTAGGCAGGAGAGAGATTCAGATCTGTGAAAAAAAATCTCTAGGAGTACCTTTATTAAAAACGTTGTATTGCACTTAGGGTAATGGATTCAAAATGCTATGGGAACTTCCATAAATTAAGGAGTTTGGAAACATCACCTCAAATCTCAGCACTGTAGATTTAAAATAAATCTATTTTCTTTGAAAGAAATAAGGAGGAGCTTGGGGTGTGATTTGGTGGTTGAAGAATTGTCTCAGGGCTGGCTTCCTGCTACAGGAGAAGGTAAAAGCCAAGCCTGTGATACAGCTGAGGCTTTATTGTCCCGATAGGTGAATGCCCAGACTGCCTGGAGTGGGGATCACGGGATGGAGAGGATTGTCCTGCTCTGTTCTGTGCTGGGGTGGCCTCACCTTGAGTCCTGGGGGCAGTTTGGGCACCACAATATATGAACATCTAAAGCTTTTGGAGAATGTTGAAAGGATGGTGAAGGGCCTGGAAGGGAATTATCTGAGGAGCAGCTGAGGGCACAGGGATTGCTCAGCTGGAGCAGACTAAGGGCAGAGCTCCCCAGGGGCTGCAGCTCCTCCCGAGGGCCAGCTCCGATCTCTGCTCTGGGACAGGGACAGCACCCAGGGAACGGCTGGAGCTGGGCCAGGGCAGCTCAGGCTGCAGATCAGGGCAAGGTTCTTCCCCCAGAGGGTGCTGGGCACTGCCCAGGCTCCCCAGGGAATGGGCACAGCCCCGAGGCTGCCACAGCTCCAGGAGCGTTTGGACAGTGCTGCCAGGGATGGACAGGGTGGCATTGTTGGGTGTCTGTGCAGGGCCAGGAGTTGGACTGAATGATTCTTGTGATCCTTCCAGCTCAGGATGTTCTGTGATTCCGTGATTTTGATGTCTCCCGTAGTCAGTTATGGGTTGCAGGCTCAGTGGGGCAGGTGAGGTGCTGCTCACTGTATAACTGCTCTGCGGATTACAGGTCCCTGAGAAGAAGCTGAAATTGGTGATGGCTGATAAGGACCTGTACAAAGCCTGTGCTGTGGAGGTGAAGAGACAGATCTGGCAGGACAACCAGGCTCTCTTTGGGGATGAGGTGTCGCCCCTGCTGAAGCAATACATCCTGGAGAAGGAGAACATTCTCTTCAGCAATGATATTTCCTTCCTGCAAAATTTCTTCAGTCCGTCTCCCAAAACGAGACGTCAAGGAGAGGTAAGGACAAGGGAACCCCACAATGTGCTGCTGAGGGGAATTTATCAGCTTTCAGTCAACCATCACATGATAGGGTCCATTTTCTCCTGCCCACCTTTGCTGCTGAAGTTGTTTAGCTGGACAAAGTCTTTGCAAGAAACGCCAGGCCATGTTCTCCTACACATCTTAATTAAAACAGCAGGAATTATTTTAATAGTTGTATAATAATTGATGAATGTTCTAAGCTGTTTGTGCACTTTGAAAAAAAAACAAGGCCAGATTTTTTTCTCTGCTGTTCATTCTGGCTTTAATCACCTCAGCTGTTCTGAAGGCTGAGTGTCTCTATCCCATCAGTTTGAGTATGCTGATGTGCTAAATTTCTTTTCTTGGGACTTTTTTTAAAGTGGACATAGTTCAACAGAAGTTGGGTTTTTTTTGTAAAAATGGAAAACGATGTGGAAAGATGTAGTTAATTGGCATCCAGAAAAGTTGTTCTTTGAATGGAATTAACTACAAGGCAGTATAAAGCTGTAATTTCAGAGAGGGCAGCACATCTGTTACATGAGGGGTTGTTTTAGGCCTGTTTTGCTTTCAGAATCATTTCGTGTAAGTGCCCTGGTGCAATTTATTCCAGGTTTGCACTGCAGAGTTGTGCTTTAACCTCAGCTAGGCACTCAGGACTGCACATCCACTTGGTCACTCCCCCTGAGGGGATGGGGGCAAATCTATCCCCTCAGAAAAGAGGGGAAAAGAAAAAAACTTGTGAGTTGAGTTAAAAGCATGTTATGGCTATGCAATATCTGGTGAGTGTCTCTTGAAAAAATGCTGTTGGAAAACTTGGTATAAACAGTTCCTTTTCAGGACCTCGTGTCAGCAGATGCTTCAATCTTGTTAAATCATGTGACCTAATTAATTGACATTTTGTGTGTGTGAGAGATGAGAGCATCTCCTGGTACTGAGCCCACATCTTTTCCCCTCTGAGCTCAGGTGGTGCAGAAGCTGACCCAGATGATTGGGAAGAACGTGAAGCTCTATGATATGGTGCTGCAGTTCCTGAGGACGTTGTTCCTTCGCACCAGGAATGTCCATTACTGCACGCTGAGGGCAGAGCTCCTGATGTCACTGCACGACCTGGAGATCAGCGAGATCTGCACTGTTGACCCATGCCATAAGGTACCAATCATGTGGCACAGATGGGGGTATTACTGGAGAATTTTCTGGAAAAAGCCCAGAGAGGATGAGTCTTTTCTGTAGAGTTCGACTTGAACATAAATGTTTTTCATTCTGTGGAACTTCAGGTGAAAATTTCACTCTGGTTAACCAGCAGTCTGCTTTCATTTCATAATCCAGGAACCATTCAAATTTAGGGTACTTTGGCAGTGTTAAAAGCAACGTCTAATTTGACATCTAATCTATATAGATGCTGCAAAAATAATAAAACCCATCAGCTAACCTGAGGTTCTTACCCCAAGCTGCCTTCCCAGCTGTGGATATACTCTGTCTGTCAGTAAACTGTGTGTGTAACAGTAAATACTTTGGATGTTGAATTATAAGAAAACAGGAAACTATTCAAATATTGGAAAGTGACAGATGTGTTAATGTCACAGCAGGATCTCATTACTGGCCCCTTGTCCATGGTTAGCATCACTGACCTGGAACAAGGCTTTTTCTCTGAAGTAGTTGTCAAGTTTTACATATATACCACTTTAAAAATATTTCAGTAATACAGCTCTAAAGCAGAAGCACTTCCACTGTCAATATTCCTTTATTTAGAGGCTGGGAAAGCGTTTGCAATGACCCAAACAGACCAGATTTTTTATTTCCAAGTGATGCTACTTCTTTCTCAGTCTCCTACTTGTGTAAATCTGCGGGTGTGCAGGGCAGTGATGTATTTAATAAATGCCTGCTCCTTAATTGCTAGGGCATGCCTTTCCTGGGAGGGGAGAAAGTTAACCCCAGGTTAACTCCTGGGCATTCCTGACCTCCTTTTGGGATGCTGGCATTTCTGACCTCCTCTGTGTTTGTGACCAGTGTGGTACCATGCCTAAGTGCATTAATGAAGCATCTTAATTCAAGATATTTGGAGGTCATTCTGAGCTTGTTTTCTCTGCTATCATGTGTTTTATTTCTGGGTTAATGAGTTCACAAAGCTCTCTCTATCTGGTGACAGTTCACCTGGTGCCTCGATGCCTGCATTCGGGAGAAGTTCGTGGACAACAAGAGAGCTCGGGAGTTGCAGGGGTTCCTGGATGGAGTGAAGAAAGGACAAGAACAAGTGTTGGGGTAAAGTACTTGGGCTTTATTGAGAAACTGAAAGTGGGTTCCTGGCACTCACAACATCTGACAGATGCTGTAGGTGTTAATGCTTCCCTAAGCCAGCAAGCCACCAGCAGCTCCTCTGTGCAGTCACATCCCAAACACCTGCTGGGGCACAGCCAAGCACATCCAGGTGGCAGAGCTTGCAGTGCTTCAGTTGCGACTCCTGAGTTTTTCCCGTGGCCTGGTAACTAAATGCAAGAGCCTTTGTTAGGGAGTCAGAATAATGTATTGTGAGTGTCTTGTCTGGCTTTAAACCCAGAGGAAATGGGCTGGTGGTGTTTCTCAGTTAATGCACTTCAAATGATACCCCTGTTGTGATCTGGTACACTTACTTTTCTGGAAGGTGTCCTCACAGGACTTTATTTAGCTGGTACTTTCAGATTTTGTCCACTGGTATTTTAAACTATTTGAGATTCCACTTTTACCTGTTGTTTTTCAAAGGCCTCTGAGACCTTTCTGTCCTCAGCACTCTGGAGATGGTCAGAACCTGCCAGCTCAGAATGCTGGGGCCACCAGAGCTCCACTGCCTGTGGGCTGTCTCCCTGCAGACCTTCAATTACCTGTGGGAGATCTTGTGCTTGATCTCACTGCAGAAGACTTTTAGCAATTGTTTTTTGTGCTCTTTTAAGTCAAAACCACCATGAATGTTATTTCTTTACAAGGCAGGAGAAGGTTCGTTAGGTGCACACAGCTGGGTGTGGACCTGTACAATGGAGTTGTTGGTTATGTCTGACAAGTGTTTGATTTTTACTTCTCAGGGACTTATCAATGATCCTGTGTGATCCTTTTGCCATTAACACCTTAGCCTTGAGCACCATAAGGCACCTGCAAGACCTGGTTGGGCAGGACACCTTACCCAGGGTAAGCATTGCAGCTCGTGTACCTAACCTGAACTGTAGTCTTAGCTGACTGACAGCCATCAGGGAAGGACTGTACAAGTCTCATTAAGTTCTCAGATGTGTCCATTGGAACAAGGGAAACATTCCTGTCCATTTGCAGCACCTGCTGTAGTGCTCTGCAGAAGCTGTTTGGACACGGGCATTTTGGAACTCTCCAAACTGACCATGAATTCTTTGCATGGTTCATTCTGCCCTGGCAGCTGTGCAAATACAGAATAATGTGTAGAATATGTGCCTCCCTGCTTTGTCCTTCCATCAGTTTTTCTGACAGCAGCACCTTTCTCCCTGCCATGGTGAATGCCATGGGTTTGTTTGCTCTGTTCTGGTCTGGTGGCTGAGATAAAACACAGTTCCTGCAAGTGGAGTCTGCAGGAGGTGCTGAAGTGTTAAAGGAGGGCACCCTGAACAGTGTGAGCCACTTGCTGGGTTTATCCCTGAGTTGTTAGATGTTATTGTTGCATGGAACAACGTCCTTGTGAGAGTTTAAGACTGAAAATCATTTGGGTTTCAGGATACAATATAAACAAAAAACCCATTGTCATTCTTACACACCCTTTCTCCTTTCTTCTGCTGAGATGACTTAGTTTGTCCTGCCACACGTTGTATTTTAGTGCACTAATTGGGCTGGATGCATTTTAAAAAGATGTGATCAGATAGTTGCAAACGTCCTGGTGCATTATAAATTTACAAACCCCACCAACCCTCAGGTGTGTCAGTTATCTGATTCCCATTTGAGGATCAGTTTTCAATTAATTTCAAGAACTGAATGCCTTTAGCAGTCTTGGATAAAGCAGCTAATCCAGAACAGCTTTGAATATAAACCACTACTTCCAAATAAATATCTCATGTGGAAGATCAAAACAGCTGTTTTTCTTCTCCCCTTAATATTCGAGGAAAGCCCGGATCTGCTGCTGCTCCTTAGGATGCTGTCTTTGGGACAGGGGGCCTGGGACATGATTGACAGCCAAGTCTTCAAGGAACCAAAAATGGTGAGCCATTTTGATATTTAGAATTTAACACAATTAATCAAATTTAGGCTTGTTTATGATTTTATTGCATTCCTGATTTAATGTTCGTTCTCCAGAAGTCTCATCAGAGCTTTCTTGGGAAAAGACATGGCAGTGGTCACAGAGCAGCAGCTCAAGTGGACATGCTGTGAGCTTCCTTTACCTGCCTTTTTATTCCATGAGTGCTTGGCCCTTACTGTTCTAAAATCAGCCTGTATCTCTGTTAATGAGCACTGGTTGCTCCTTGCTCTCTCGTTTTTCCTGGAGTCTTGCACACTACTGGTGGGTTTGTAGAACACGTCTTGCATGAGGAAAACAGGATTTCCAAGGCTGGTCTCAAACTCTGCTAGCAGTTTAGAAGCTTATCATTGACATGAAAAATGTTTTTCCCTTCCAGCTCTGTGTTAAAGCAGTTTTGTGAAGTGCCACACTTAGCTGTAATCTTTCCATGCTTTGGAAATACTTTCCCAGTATTACAGGAATCCCTGGTGTAGTTCAGCTGAGGGCAGGAGAACCAAACCTGGTGCTGCACAGCAGGACTGTTCCTCAAGAGGAATTTGCTGTTTCTGTTCTGAACTATAAAGCAGTAAATGTTTACCTAGGGGCACATTTGAAGTCTCCAAAATACATTTATTCCTGGCTGCTGGTGTGTTTAAATTCACCACAGGGAGGGTGGGCATTAACACTGGGACTGTAGCAGTGAGAGTGACCAGTAATTGTGAAGGTAGTGCTTCAGTGATTTGTGTTCTCTCATGAACCTCTTAGGAAAAATGCTCAGTTTCTTTCTAAAGGGAATCTCCAATTCTGTATTTAAAATCTGACGTATTTGTGGTTGTGTTACCACAAATAAGCCTGGACCATGCTGGGAGGCTGTAATTATTGATAACAGCAGTTTGGTGTCATTCTGAACACATCCCATACCTGCAGCAGTGCTGGGAAGGGCCTCTCAGAAGAAATGCTACGTAATCGTCCAAAGAAGAGATTTGAGCAGGAGTAGTTCTGTAGCTGAGATGAAGTGCAGTTTGCCTAATTAACATGGAATATGTGGAAGTGAATTATTCAAGAATTTTGACTGGAACTGGATGTCTGCAAGCTGTTTTTCCTTAGTGTAGGATGAGGCTCTTCACTGTGCCTCGCTTTTGTCACAGCACTTCAGGGCTATTAGGTGGCATGAAGTGACTGCTGATGGCTTCTTCTCTTCCCTCTGTCCTTCCCTCCTCCAAGGAAGCCGAGCTGATCACCAGGTTCCTGCCCCTGCTGATGTCCTTTGTGGTGGATGACCACACCTTCACTGTGGATCAGAAGCTGCCCTCGGAGGAGAAGGGACCAATCCCCTACCCCAGCACCATTCCCGAGGCTTTCACCAAGTAGGTACCTGGCCCCACCCCCTGCATGGTCTGGAGCCAGCCAGACCTGACAGAGAAAAACTGCTTGTGCTAAAGGCAAGGCTCCTTGGGAAAAGATTCAGTGCTAATTCATCAAGTCTGAACTTTAACACAACAGGTTTCCATTGCAGTGCTTCAAATAAAATGTATCTACATAAAATAATATTTTCTATAATGACCTTTTTTTTTTTGGCAAATTCAATATGAAAGTATTTGGTGTTTCTGTTCAGCTTCCCAGACAGTGAATGCTGAGTTTTGGGTGATATTTGGGTGCAGCTGGATGAGTGTCCATGCTTGGTTCTGAAGAGCACTATTGGAAATTACAAACACCCTTTCTCTGTTGATAACCTGTCACTCCAGGGATGTCAGAAAGATAATTAAAACCTCTGTGTGCTCTGTTGTATTCAGATTTTGCACTAATTTCCAGCACAGTTCTTGTCTTGAATCTGGGAAACCAGGTCCTGGTAATTGTGCTCTCCTCTGTGACAGTGTTGATATTTGACTTTTGGGAGACTAAAGCAGTATTGGACTTTGTATAATTTTTGAGTATTTGGGCTTCTTCTAAACCCCATTTTGAACAGCACTTTTATCATGAATTTATTATAAATGCTCACAGCTAAATCCAGCTGTTTGCTGCAGGTTCAGGTTTGCTCGTAGTGAATACAGGGATGATCTATCTGCTCAGTCACTGAGTAGCTGCTCTTCAGTGGGTTTGAGGTTAGCCACTGCTGTACCTGCTTGATAACTATCCCTGAAGTATTTTACACATCTTAAAAAAACCCCTTAATATTAAAAAAAAATCTGTTTTAGCTTTATTGATGAAGAAACTTTGCTTGTGCCATAACAGATTCCTGCAGGAGAACAGAATAGCTTGTGAGATTGGGCTGTATTACATCCTTCACATCACCAAACAGAGGAACAAGAATGCTTTCCTTAGGCTCCTGCCAGCACTAGGTAAGTTTTTTTCTCCTCTTCTGTGACTGCTTGCCTTGTATTTGACACCCAGGAGGCCACTAAACCTGGAGTGAAAGGGATTTCACAGCCAGGCATAATGAGCCTTTGGCTCTTCTGGTGACTTAGTTGTGAGTCCTTGCAGAAGTGTTTGGGTTTGTCTGCAATTTTGTGCTGATCTGAGGGTTTAGGGACAGTGGCTGACGGTCAGTAGTTCCTTGCATCAAGGGCTCCATTAACAATGAGATTAGTTGAGAACTGTTTAGAATGAATCTGAAAGATAAGAGAGCAGGTGGCCTAATTCTGCTGCTGACTAGAGTGATTGCAAGTGGCCAGAAGTTGCTGGAACTTGGCTTTGTGTGGTGAAAAAACCTGTAACAAAATAGGACTGAACACAGCCTCTATTTTTTCACCACTATTATCTTGTTCACTGACTCCTCTGGGATGAGTTGTCAGAGAGCTCTGGAGCAATCTGCTCTTAATCTTTTGTCTGAAAGATTAAGGCCACCTGCCTGGACTGCCTGTTATCAAAGGAAATGAGAAAAAAATGACTGAGAGAAAGAAGGCTTAGATTAGATATTGGGAAGACATTTTTCCTTGTGAGGGTGGGCAGGCCCTGGCACAGGTGCCCAGAGAAGCTGTGGCTTCCCTTGGATCCCTGGGAGTGTCCAAGGGCAGGTTGGAGCAGCCTGGGACAGTGGAAGGTGTCCCTGCCCATGGCAGGGGCTGAAACTGGATGACCTTTGAGTCCCTTCCAACCCAGACCATTCCATGATGAAATCTCACTGCAAGGTCTTCAGTGGGGACATGAGCTGTGTGGACAGGTTTTGGCACATCCCTGTCAGTCTCTGTCTGTTCCCTTTCCATGTTTTATAGTTGAGACATTCAGTGACTTGGCCTTCAGTGACATTTTCCTGCATCTTCTCACTGGTAACCTGACCCTGCTGAGTGATGAGTTTGCACTCGAGGAGTTCTGCACCAGCCTCTTTGATGGCTTCTTCCTCACTGCCTGCTCCAGGTAAAGCAGATTTTTCTCACTGAAGACAGGGAGTTTACAGAATGCCTGGGAGAGGTTTTACTGCTTTGAGCAATGGTTTAATAGTTCACCAAATTCTTCACAGACAGTGGAAATATTAGCCTGATGCTGTTTTCCTTTAAGGAAGGGCCTATGTTTTGGGATCACGTTTTTATCAGCAAAATGGTTATGTCTTGACTATGAATTATTATCTAAACTGTATTTCATTATCCCTAAGTCTGAGTTGCAAAGGAGAATATCCTTCAGGCTTTGCAGTCACCCTGGATATGTAGTTAACTTCAGCTTTTTGCAGTATCAGCTGCACACAAAAATCTTTTGTTACCTCTGGTCACTCACTGTGGTTTAGCTGGTGGCCTGCAGACCAATCCGACCTACAGAAAGCTTCCCCCAAAGTGGCTGAAAGTGTCGTTGGGGCATAGCAGCATGTACTGCTGCTGCTTCCTCCACACATTCGCGGGACAAACATCCTCCTGCATGTGCCTGTCCTGCAGAGAGCAGCTGCTGCCACCTCTGAGCTTAAAATCTGCCCCTCCCTCCTCATGGTTGTGCAGGTAATCCACTTCTGTTGAACAATTCCTTTAATCCTTGAAGATCTAAGGCAGTGTTAGTGATTACACTAAGTTAGCCCCTTACAGAAGCTACAATTCTTAGGGGTTTTGGAAAATTATCACAAAGTCAAATTATGCTGGTGCTGTTGCTGGAGTTTCCTTGTTCTTAAGATGGTGGTTTTTTATCTTGGTTATTCTGCTTTCCAATGGCTTTTGCAGGAAGGAGAACGTGCACAGACATGTGCTCAGGCTGCTGCTGCATCTGCATCACAAAGTGGCCCCAGCCAAACTAGAGTCTCTCCAGAAGGCTTTGGAACCCACCAAGCAGGTAGGAAGGAAAGCAGGAGAAAGGGAAAACTAATGGCAGATGAAAGCAGCTGCCTTTCCAGACACTGTTTAATGGAACACGAGCTCTGCTTTCCAAGTGTACCAAGCTGTGGCTTAATTACCTTGTAGCTTCCTCTTTTCTGTGTTGGTTTGTGTTAAAACACACAGGGTGAAGGCACACTTGGTGTTCTGGCTGGAATGAAGTGTGACTCTCCTCTTGCCCCCCTCCCTGATTCTCATTCTGCAGAGTGGGGAAGCTGTGAAGGAGCTTTACAACCAACTCAGTGAGAAGCTGGAGCTCCGCAAGCCCAGCCCAGCTGAAGTGACTGAGACCCCCTCCATGGAGCTGCCCCTGCCCACCGTGCCCACTCCAGCCTCACGCTGAGCTGTGGCTGCAGGAGAGGAACTGACCCTGTGCTGCCTTTTGAGTGTCTCTGCCCACGTGGTGGAAACAAAAACAAAGCCACCGAAGCTCCTTCAGGAAATGCTGCAGTTCACCCAACTCACTGGCTCTTGCTGGTTAGAAAACTGTACGCAGTGCATTGCAAGGTTTACTTCTCTTAAAGATAGCTGAGTGTCTTAGATCTACGTAAAATCTGACTGTACATTTTTAAAGAAAACGTATATTTTTAAACTTGGCATTCTGTGTTTTTAAACTCTGCTCAGTGAGTATGGAGCCCAGTGTGGTTGAGCAGGTGGTGTGGGCTCCTGAGGCTGATCAGGCTTTCTTTGACCTTGGTCTGCCCCTTGGGGTCTCTGCAGAAGATGCTCAAGAGGAGGAAGAGTCAGAGGAGATGAGCTCCACTGAAACCATTTCCTGTTTGAGGTTCCAGCTCTTGTGGCCCACGGTAAGATATGTTGCACTCGTCAGAGGTGTCTGCTGCTGTCAGCAGCCCAAGCAGCAGTCAACAGCCTCTTCTCAGATGGGCTTTCACAAGGAGAGCCAGAAATTGAACCATTCTCCCCAATTTTCTCCAAAGGAGTAATGAATTGAGTGCTGGAGCCACTTACAAAGAACAAGTCTGATGTTCCTCAGTGACGTTAGGGGTTGAATGTAGGTGGAGTCAAATTCAGTGTCTGAAAAAAATAGAGTCATAGAATTTACCTGTGTTGGAAGGGACCTTTCAGACCATCCAGTCCCACCCCATGCCATGGCCAGGGACACCTTCCCAGGCTGCTCCAAGCCCTGTCCAGCCTGGCCTGGGACACTGCCAGGGATCCAGGGGCAGCCACAGCTGCTCTGGGCACCTGTGCCAGGGCCTGCCCACCCCCCCAGGGAACAATTCCTTCCCAAGATCCCATCTAACCCTGCCCTCTGGCAGTGGGGAGCCATTCCCCCTTGTCCTGGCACTCCAGGCCCTTGTAAGGAGTCTCTCTCCATCTTTCTTGAAGGCTCTCTTTGGGCACTGGGAGGCTGCAGTTGGGTCACCCCCAAGCTTCTCTCCTCCAGGCTGTTCTTCATGGCTCACTTGTGGCAGTGTTTCTGTTCCAGTTCTGCTTTGGCTGCTGCCTCAGGTGGAGCGTGCAGGGGCCTGTTCAGTGCCTCACCACCCTCTGGGGGAAGAACCTTGTTCTGATACCCAACCTAAACCTCCTCCCTTTTTTTCCCTCACATCAGCCCTTGTTTCCTGGGACTTGAGTACTCTGAGTGCCAAATCATGCTCAGGAGACTTTTCGATTTCCTGAAGCTGTGTCCAAAAACCCCAAACAAACATGGTAGTTAAGTAGAGGGGGAACTCCCTCCCCAGTGCTGCTGCCTCCCTCTTTGTGGTTTTCTTTCTCCTGAGCTCAGAAATGTGTGAGGGAAGTGACTGTCCCTCTCTTCATTGCCTTGGTGCTTTATTTCTCTTTGAAGCAGGCACTTGTGATCCCCTGTGGGAGAACAGGAGAGGTGGGATAGGTTTGTGTTTGACACAGGTGCACTGTCCTGTAGCCCAGACTTCCCTTGTGCCCCTTGTCTCCACTGCAGCTCCCGGGGTCAGGGTTGCCTCTCAGCAGTTCTGATACTGGATTTGTTGGAAGCAGGACCTGGGCATAACAATTGGGTCTTTCTTGCAAAGTTTTGGTTTCAAACTGGTTAAACTGTCTTGGCAACTTAAGACAAAATAACATCTCGCACTGCTGCCAAACCTTTGGCAGTGAATGTGCTCAGGCCCATGCTCTGCTCAGACTTGGAGATTATTTTAGCATTGTTTTGGGGATTCTCTGTTGCTTGAGGTTCCCCTTATCCCATGGCTGACGTGGTGCTTTCCTGCAGCAGGAATTTGTAATCCAGGCTGGTTTTTTTTTTTTTACTGCTTGTAGAAAGGCCTCTTATGTTTCAGCCTGAACCCGCAGTACTGATACACACATTGGTGATTTTTTCCAGTTTTTTGTCCATGAAGAAACTAAATCCCAGAATATGAACTGGCCATTCCATGTGCTGGTGGCAAGTTTGGCTGAGGAGGGGAGAGCTGGGCAGCTGAGAGGGAGTGGCTGCCAGTCTGTGCTGCTGCTGCAGCAAGCTGTGAGAAGACAACTTCCAGAAAAGACACTGTAGTAGTGAACACCTTCTTGCTTCCATGTTTTGAGATGAGAAAGGTTTCCTGTGCTGGGAATTACACAGACTCCTGTTGTACACGTAAATCCCTGCATGGCAGGAACTGAGCTGGCTGTGGTGAGGTGCAAGGTCTGGGGTGCAGGGTCTGGGGTCCCGGGGCTCCAGGGGTGTGGGGTGCAGGGTGCTGGATGTGCAGGGTGATGGAGTGCAGGGGCTGGAATGCCAGGGATCTGAGTTCCAGAGATTCAGGGATGTGGGGTGCAGGATGCTGGATGTGCAGGGTCTGGGATTCCAGGGACCGGGTTCCAGGGATCTGGGGGTGTGGTGTGCACGGTGTTGGATGCGCAGGGTGTTGGATGCGCAGGGTGTTGGATGCGCAGGGTGTTGGATGCGCAGGGTGTTGGATGCGCAGGGTGTTGGATGCGCAGGGTGTTGGATGTGCAGGACGCTGGATGTGCAGGACGCTGGATGCGCAGGGTGTTGGATGCGCAGGGTGTTGGATGCGCAGGGTGTTGGATGCGCAGGGTGTTGGATGTGCAGGGTGCTGGGCTGCAGGACAGTGGCTTTTCCCTGTTCCAGGGCCAGGATCCCTCTGCTCTGGGGCTCTCTCTCGGAGGAATTCTCTCCCTTCTGCTCTTGCAGCTGCTGTTGCACGGGATGGTCCCAGCGCAGCTCCGGGGGAGGCTCAGCCGGGCTGGAGAAGGGAATTCTCTCTCCCCATCTCGCAGCCCAGCGGCCCGGCAGGGATGCTGAGAGCGCAGGCACTGCTGTGGGTGTGCACTAGAGGGTGGTGCAGCCCTGCCTGCCCTGAAATCCCTCCCGGGCTGGCAGACGGGGAGCTGGAATCGCTCCTGCTTACACTTACAGGTGACAGTTTGTCTTTTCAACAGGGGGGTGACACCTGTGACACCAACAAACGCTGTATTCTCTCCAAACCTGCTGTGCCTGACTGCGGAGGGAATTTTTATGAAGAATTCAAATTAGCTGGAGCAATCTGTGGGCTTTCCTGAGGGATCAGAGGAACTCAGAGCCCAGCGAGGCTCTTCAGGCTCAGTTAGGCTGTGACTTACAGGGTAACAAGAGGTGGGGATTGGACAGCTGAAGGCATTGTCAGGCACCCTCACACTCCTGAATGCTCCAAAGCATCTGCTCGCTGGCAGAGCCACCTGTTCTGGGTGCTGAGGGCACTGGATCCACTGGGAAATGATTGGGAGCAATGAATGGGATGTGGTGCAGGTGGCTGGAGGGAAGATGGACATTGAAAGCAATGTCTGACAAAGGCTGGAGCAGATGCTGCACAGCAGAAAGCTGAGTTATCCCACTCCAAGAGACTTTTCTGGCTGAGCTGCTGCAAGATTGAGGTTTTGCAGTCGCCTTTGGGCTAATTCTGGTGAGTTGTGCACGGTGGGGGATTTAGTTTGTGACTTTTCCTGTAAAAGAGGATCCCCTTATCCAGCTCTTTGGGATGAATGTCTTCTACTTTGAAAGAGCTGCATCTAACCCAGAAAATGAAGTGACATGAAAAATCCTGTTAATTCCTGTTCTGGTTTCAGCTGGGGTAGAGTTATTATTTTTCTTTGTTCTTTGTTTACTTCTTAATTCCTTTTTTCAGTGTAATTCAGCCATTTGAGGGCAGAGAACACCCCGATTTTGCCTGTAGGTGCATATAAAGGTGCTTCTAGCTGCTCTAAATGCTATTTGAGCTCTCCTCATGCTGGGGCTGCCTCAGGAGGTGTGTTTGGAGGTACCCAGCAGCAGGGCTGTGCCACAGCCTCTCCTTGGGTGCTCCAAGGCACTCCAGAGGCAGAGACAGAGCCCACAGGGCCATTCAGAGTCCCCAGCCTTTATTCCAGTTTAGATGGATGTCCCACAGATGCTGCTTTGTTTCCTTTGGTCCAGCAGTGAGAAGTCTCTCCTGGCACACAGGTGCTGCTGTTAATAAGCTGTGTCCCTGCACAGGCATCCTGATAGAGCAGCTCTGCAGGAGCAGGAAGTGTTTCTAGCATTGTCTGTAGATCCTGCTGTGACCTCTCTGCACTCTCCACTTGGCTCTCTCACCTTTATTTCCCCTCAGGCTGTTTTGTTAACAAGGACTGAGCTCCTTCCTCACAGCTCTGACCCCCAGGCATGCTCTGGTTGTCTTTGCCAGCACTGTCCTTCCACCAGAGCCGGGCTCAGCATTAAAAACAATTCTTGCAATTCTTGATTTCTTGCAAATCAGCTCCTCAGAGCTTCAGGTGGGTGTAAAACATGGATTGAGGGCAGCTCCACCCAAGGTCAGTCAGTGCTGAGGATACATCAGAGGGGTGCAGCCCTATGGTTGCTACAATTCATGGCCATCCTCTGCATTCGCTGCTCTTTCCCAAGCCCCTTCCCTGTTCTTGCCCTCTGTGGTGCAAAAAGGACCATCAGCAAATTAAGGAGAATCCAGCAGGACATGGAGACCACACTAAAGATAGCGAGGTCAGTCCAGCTGGAAGGAGAACTTCACAGAAAGCTGAACCATCTGCGTGGGTGGATTTTGGCCTGCTGGACCTGCCCGGGGAGTTTGAGGAGAAGGACAAAGCTGAACAACTGGAGGCAGTGAAGCCAGCTTCCTTCTCTTCCAAAACAATTGCACAAGGGGCAAAGGTACAACGCCTGGGCTGGCAGAGCTGCCCTGGGGTGTCTGTGCTCTGCTGCTCCTTCTCAGCAGGGCCTGTGCCCAGGCAAGGGCAAAAACATCCCTGGGAGACCAGAGCCTCACACTGCCCTGGGAGGGAGAGGTTCACAGCAGCCCAGGATGGAGAATCGGGGTTTTTCCTTCTTCAACAGCTTCTGTGAATGCCATTCTGTGGCAAGGAAGTGAGGAAGAGAATCAGCAGGGTTTGGGTTGGAAGGGACATTAAAACTCATCTCGTTCCACCCCTGCCATGGCAGGGACACCTCCCACTGTCCCAGGGTGCTCCAAGCCCTGTCCAGCCTGGCCTGGGACACTGCCAGGGATCCAGGGGCAGCCACAGCTTCTCTGGGCACCTGTGCCAGGGCCTCAGCACCATCAGATATTTCTGTGGTAATTCCTGTAACCACCCATCCAGGTTAAGCCAGAATAAACCTGTGCTGGTTCTTGTGCCATTTTTACAGAAAACCAGTCCAGTACTCAGGAGACAATTGTTATTACCTGTAGTTTTAATATTATTTTTTCCCTCAGGCCAACATCAATTTGCTGTGCCAAAGCTGAGCTGCCTGATGAGGGTTAACAGAATAAAGAAGTGGTGAAATGTGTATAAAATCCTGATGATGAATCATTAACAACCTGATACAACGCAACCCAATGATTAGGAGTGCAGTTTCATATTACCACTTTTTCAGGTACAACTGTAGGTAGAAGCAAATAAATACCCTCAGAAGAAATGTCTCATAGCATCTGTTTTTTTTTTTTTTTGTTAATTGTATGAGCCTGTGGAAGGAGCTGACAGATTCTGCTATGGCCCTTGTTCTTTTTAACTCTGACTCTCCATTTTCCTGTCTGCTGTGAAGGCTGAGAGCTGCTCTGGCAGTTTATGTGCACTCTCCTCTCTGTTTCTAGATGTGTTTGAGTCCTGGGTGCAGAATGAGCCCTGGTGTGCTGAGAGAGGACAGAGAGATCTGTGGCTGTGGTGGTTTATTCCCCTGAGCTCACACATTGCTCCAGATGTCATCAGTGACTTGTGAAATGAAGCCTGGCTAGCAACGACAACAAAACTTCTGCTCCAGTGGGGTCACAGCCAGGTTTGTCACCAGCCCACATTCTCCAAACGAGCACTGTTTAATCTCTACCGAATAATCACATAATTGCAGAGGGATTTTTACAGGTGGGTTCCTTGAAGAGCAGCCAAAGAGCAGAGAAAGGAATCTGTTTTCCATCTCACCTACCCCAGCAGGACAGCATTCATGGGCTTTGGCTGTGGAGATGCAGGAAACACCCCTGTGACCAACAGGGTCCTGCTTGGGGGATTTGGGGACACCAGTTCCTCCAGTGCACCTCAGCCAGGGCTGTACCTGAGCAGAGGCACTTGCACTTGCAGCTGTTTGTGGCCTGACTCTGCCCTGGGGGGTCACTGGACTTTCTGGATGCCACAGGAATTTTGGGCCATGACCTCGTGGCCTCTTGCAAGAGCTGCTTGTCCTGATCTTTCAGTTCAACCTGTGTGGGGGAGGTTTGATGTTTCCAGAACTTGTCCACCCTGGTAGCTGCAGGGTCCTGCAGCCTTTGGGCCCCAAAAAGGGGAATGCAGATCATTGTCTTTCCAGTGAAGCTCAGGAGCTCCTTCTCAAAAGCCAGAAATCGTGACAAGGTTTAGGTCAATCCTGATTTACTGAAAAAAAACCAGTTATTGCTGCCTTTTTGTGATGCACCTCGGGGACTGGGAGGGTTCTGGGTCGATGGTGAGCCTCAGGAAGGTGGGTTTTCCCATTTGTTAGTCAGTCACACCACATTCCAAGTGGAAAATGGGATGGTGGATGCTTCCCAGGAACCTGAAGGAAGGTGATCCTTGGTGTTACAGGGCACCCTGGAGCTGCAGTGAATATAAATATTAACTGGCACCTACCAGCTCTGTTTCTTAAAATCTTTTTAGCAGTAAAGAGGCTTAGATTGACTGAGGCAAACAGGCCCTGAGGAGCAGAGGGACACAGTCCTGTTGCTCAGGGCCTTTGCTCCAGCAATGCACAGCCCAAACAATGGGAATTCTGCAGCAGTCAGGCTTGCAAGGAGTGAAGGGCTCAGCGACTGCTCAGTTATTCTGGGTTTTCCTTCCAGCCTGATCAGCTGGGCTGAGCCTGGGACAAAGGAGCTTGGCTTCATTTCCACTCTGGTTTTACAAAGGAATTTCGAACCTGCCCTTGCTGCTGCTTGGGAATGAGATGTCATTGCTCAGGAGCTTAGCTCTGTCTATTTTGTGTCTGCTTCGAGTAGAAAGAGTTCTCCTCTGCGTGGATTTGTGCCCCACCACAGATGGGCAGCCTGCTGTGCATCCCAGACCTGGCTTTCCTTTCGCTGCCCTTCAAAGCCTGCCTGAGTTCCAGGCTCTCTGACACCACCCCAGGAACCGCTTCCCTCTCACTTCAAGCTTTTTTCCTTCCACACAGCCTCCATCCAGCTTCCACCTCCTTGCCATGTCTGTGGAGTGGTCTGAAAGCAGCAGCAGGGGCAGGGTGTCTCTGAGGAGGGCTGGCTCTTCATTAAAGCCATTTGCACAGCAGTGGACAGCTGGAGGAGCAGCTCAAGGCTCTGCAGGTGAGCTCTGTTTGGTGCCTGTGTTGGGTGATAACCTTGTATGCACATTTTATTGGCTTATCTCTCGGGCACTGATGATTATCAAACAGGGCAAGAGCCCAGCTGGTGATTGCTCCCAACCCTTAGGAATCCACAGGGAGTCTGCAAGCTGCTGCTGGGCTCTACTCAGAGTGTAGAGTGCTTCTCACAGGTGCTTCTGCTCCCACCAAACTTCTCCTTGAGAGCACTGAGGCTGTGCCCTTGGCCTGAAGTTGTGGAATCACAGAATCCCAGACTGCTGTGGGTTGGAAAGGACCTTAAAACTGATCCAGTGCCACCCCCTGCCATGGGCAGGGACACCTTCCACAGTCCCAGGCTGCTCCAAGCCCTGTCCAGCCTGGCCTTGGACACTGCCAGGGATCCAGGGGCAGCCACAGCTTCTCTGGGCACCTGTGCCAGGGCCTCACCACCCTCACACAGAAGGATTTATTCCCAATATCTGATCTAAGCCTAGAGGGGCAGAGGGGAAACACCAATATTTCAGGGTTCCCCACTACTGTGAGGGACCCTTTGTACCCCACAGCCACCACAGGGGTCCCTCAGCAGCACTGCCAGCTCCCACCCGTTCCTCCCAAACTGGGCTTTAATTACTCTCAATTCCAAATATTTTTTACTCATTTGTCCAAGAACTCAGTGCTTGTGACTAGTCACAGTTTGGGAATCAGTGGCCGTGCTCTCAGATCACAAGTTGTTGGCTTTTCTCCCTTATGTAGTATTAGGTATTATTTCTGTTCAGATGTTGGAGCATCTCTTATGGGTCTGAGGAAGTTGTTACGAGTTATTCTGCTGCTCCTACCCTGCTAACGTCTCTCCCTGCGGGAAAAGCTGCTCCCCTCTGGAACAAAGGAGTCACGTTGGGTTTACTCATCAAAAATTGCATATGTATGAAAAATCAGTGTTGTCCTTGGTCTCCAATCCCTCACCACGTCTGACTCGTACCTTACATTAGAACCCATCACCCGCAGCCTGGCAACTCTCTCCGTTGCCATGGGAACAGCTCCACTATCTTTTCATGGAGAACCTCAAGTATTCCCATTTTCGGAGCTGCTAGAACACCTCCAGTCCTGGCTGTTTTCATTCACTTGCTCACTCCCTCCACGAGCTCTTCTCCTCCCAATTTAGAGAGTTACTCAGCACTTCTGGGCTCATCATGAGTTGGCTGAAGGAAAGTCCCACAGTGCTTGGAGGTGCACGTTTGTCTGGGGCGATGCTGCTGCCCTGGAGTTTATTTCATATGCAGATCTATCATGTAATTAGCATCCCTCGATGTCTATTCAATTTGTATTTTTTAGGAATACAAATAGAAATTTGATTTAATAGAAAACTATCAAAGCCCTGCACACTTGTCTGCACTTATACACCAAAGGGCAAAAGTTTCTGAGAAACCTCTCAGCTCAGGTGGGTATGGTAACCTGGGTTAGGTGAGAAGCAGCTTCCCCGTGGTGAGTTTATTATGGGATGGTTATGATGTGTCTGTCACACCAAAATTGCACTGCCCAGCATGTGGAAGGCCAAGGCCAGCACTCCCTGTGTCCGTGTAGAAGCTGGGGGATGGAGGATCCTGGGGGTCCCTGGGTTTGCCCATCCCCTGGGCCCCCTTTTCTGCAGTTGGCACAGCTCCATAAGCACAGGCTTGAGCTGCTTCTGGAGGATCAAAATTAGTTATTCAGTTTCTCTTATGGAAAGACTGCACTGGAAGAATGTGAATTTTGGGTAAGATGGTCTTAAAAACAATTTGGGGGGGCATTTTTTTGTTTGGTTTATAGAAGTGTCTTAGCAAGACGCTTTATGCTTTTATCCTGATAGAAATTCCAGGCACAAGTATTGCATTGTGTCCTTGGAGGAAAAAAGGGAGAGGCTGAGGGGATCTCAGGGTGTTCAGATTCTGGCACGGGTGCCCAGAGAAGCTGTGGCTGCCCCTGCATCCCTGGCAGTGTCCAAGGCCAGGCTGGACAGGGCTTGGAGCAGCCTGGGACAGTGGGAGGTGTCCCTGCCCATGGCAGGAGGTGGAAAAAGATGAGTTTTAAGGTCCCTTCTGACCCACAGCAGTCTGAGGTTCTGGGATCTGGTGGCACCACCAAATCTCAGCTGAGCAAGATCCTCCACTCTAAACAGAAGGAAGTCGAGGGGCTGGGAGAGGAGCCGTGCTTTGGGAAGCCTGGATGCTGTGGCTGCAGCTTTCCTGCACATCAGGTGCCCATCAGACCCTCTCCATTGGGGAAAAGCAGCTGAAGATTCAGGTAAGGAATAATAATGAGAAAAACAAAATAAGCGTGTGAGAAAACAGCAGGAGAAAAAAATTCTCAGCTGCAAAATAGTAACGCTCCCAAACAACACTGGCTCGGTGCAGCCCAAAATCCTGAGGCGCTGGGAAGAGCCAGCTCGGAGAATCCCCAGCCCCTGCCAGGGGGTTTAATTTATTCCTCGCAGCCCGACAGTGCTCTCTGCCGCTGCTCAGGCACAGCAGACAACTCTCCCCTCCGGCACCCAGGAGGGGCTGCTGCTGCTGCCATCCCAGCGCGGAGCGATGCGCACAGAGCCGTGAGAGAGGGGCACGAAGGGCTGCAGCCCCCCAAGGTGTGACCCAGCCCGTGGGAGGGAGCGCCCGGAGCCTCGGCAGCTGTGTCGGTGCTGCTTCACGCCATAGGCACCGGGCTCTGATCCCCCCGGGGGATTTCTCCAGCGCTAATTCACTCCGCACGGAGCCCTGCCCGCTCCCCAGCAGCAATCCCTGCGGCTCCCGGAGCCCTGCGGCTGCCCCCGAGCCAATGTCACCTGTACCCAATGGAGCGGACCCCGAGGTGCCACGGATGGATCCCAGGATTCTCATTTTCCTTCTCTACGTGATGATCCTGCACGAGCTGGTGAGCGGCTGGATGGAGTACCAGAAGCTGATGGCCAAGCCGAAGAAGCAGGCGGGTCCGGTGTGGTCCTCCAGGTGAGTCTCTGCCTGTTGTGTTCCCAAAGGTGCACAGCCCGGGGCTGTTTGGATGGGGAGGATTGTTTTCGTGTGCATCCATCGCTCCTTATTGATGTGTCTGTGTCTGTCTCATCTGCTGGGCATTAAGGCACTGAGCCAGGATTAGGGGCTGCTAATCCCTTGAGCCTGCATTGTCTGAGCATCCCCTGCGTTTGACACACTGGCAGATAAACACGCCTGTGATTCGGTTGGGTTTTTTTAGTGGTTTTTTTTCTGTGGAAATGTGCTGTAACTCAGCATATTTGCTGTGACTCAGGTTCCCAATCACCAGACCGGGAAGAGAAAAATGTGGGTAGCACAAGGAGCTGCTACGCTTCATGCATGATATTCATCAATGAGGCACAAACCTCCAGAGACTCTGCAATCAGAGTATTTCATGTTAAATCACTACCGTGCATGTCACTATCTCTCCGTCTCCTCCCACTCCCCGGGCTGTGCCCACTACACTCATCCCTTGTTTTCTGCCCAACAACAAAAATGAGCTGGTGAAATAAGGACAATTAATGAAAAATGCTGTGTATCTTTAAAATTCAGATCTGTTCCTGCAAACATTGTTTATGTGTTGTTCACATGTAGCAGTGTTTGGGGTTTGGGTCGGCTTGGTTGGTGTCTTATAAAGAATACCTGATGTCCTTATCTTCATAAGGAGGACCCAAAATCCACCTCCTGCCAGATCTCAGGCCATGGCACACCAACACCTCGGAGCTTTGGACCTAAAAAGGTGCCCATGACCCAGTTTGCTCCAGGTCTGGCTGCTGCAGCTCGAGTGCACAGAGCTCTCAGCTCACTCCTTATCCTAATCCTCTGATGTGCATCATTCCCAGCCGCAATTCCAGCGCCGCTGTGCCTGCTGCTGCACGAACACCCCCTGAAGGTGTCTCCATCGATAAAACCCCCAGGAGAAAGTGCTGGGGGGAGGATGCATCCATGGCTTGCTGGCAATCAGCAGCCACTAGCTCCCGAACTTCATCCACAATTCAGGAATACATTCCCTGGCTGAATTTCCAGACCAGCAGAGCTGAGCTGCACCTTGTGCAAGTGAAATGATTAGCACTGGAACACTGCCATGGGTGGAGACAGCGCAGAAATAGCCTGAAAGGGATGGGGCTGGCTGGATCCTGATCGAGGTCAGAGGCAGATTTCCTTGCTGTCTCCAAGGCAGAGTGCAGGGAGGAACTGGGACACAACTTGTGCTGAGCTCTGGAGCAAGAGAGAAAACCCGAGTGGAGTTATTTGATTTACTAGAAGCCACCAAACACCTTGCATCAAGCAGCCAGGATAGTGTTACAGGAGTGGGTTTTTCAAAAGAGAATTAGGTACCCCATCTAAACCAAAAATCCCCAAGAGCTGCCACCTCACCCAGCCTCATTTCGGGGTGTGGGACCAAGCTGCACGATTTGTGCAGGGCCCCACGCCTGGAGACATCCCAGCCTTTCCCATCCGAGCCGGATGTGCAGCCCACCCTGCCTGCCCTCTGTCACAGCCCTGCTCCTGCTGCTCCTCCAGCTGCCCCCAGTTTGGGAAAGCAGAGCCTCCAGGTCGGTGTGGATCTCCCAGATAATTCACAGATTGCACCATAAGCAGGTGACGCTCTGTGACCCAGAGAAATGGAGAATTACAGGAGGAATTGGGATCCTTCTCGTGGAATTAAGGCTGTCCTGTGTGGACTCCCTGGGCTCACACCCCCCTGCTGCAGTAGTGCTGAGGTTTTCTTCATAGGTGAGCACATGAGGTGAGGATTTCAGTGCTCTGAGAGCACAGCTGGAGACAGATGTTCCTCCAGTGTAGTCCTGGTATAGAAAGTGCTCAGAAACAGCTGCCACATCTGGAGCCTTCTTGTCCATGGAATTCAAGCCGTGACTCAGCAGTGGGAAAAAACTCCCTCATGCCTTGCACCAGGCCAGGAACAGCACAGTACCAAGGCAGCGCCTGCTCCAGAGTGAGAACAGGACCTGGGACAGCCAGCCCAGCCCAGCC
>VZRL01001648.1:573541-620770 GCA_013397895.1 Origma solitaria | reverse complement strand
GCTGGTGCCATCTCCAGCCAGGATGAGCGACAGCGAGAGGCTGGTGTGGTCTGGAGCTCAAGGGTTATTGGGTTTTAGGAAAGGTTTGCAGACATTGCCAGCCCAGTCACCCAAACCCTTCCTGTAAGAGCTTTAACGGGGATATTAACATTCCAGAGAGTCAGGTCTGAGCCTCTCCTGAGCACCTGATGGGTGATAGGAACCTTCCCTGTCCCAGCTGCTGGAGGTCTTGGAAAGAGCTGCTGAACTGCTGGGGCACAAATGTGAGCTCAGAAGCAGAGTGAGAACAGGACCTGGGGACAGCCAGCCCAGCCCAGCCGTGGGGACAGTGGCAGTGGAACCTCAGCAGGGCTGGTGCCATCTCCAGCCAGGATGAGCGACAGCGAGAGGCTGGTGTGGTCTGGAGCTCAAGGGTTATTGGATTTTAGGAAGGATTTGCAGATGTTGCCAAGGCACTCACCCAGAACTTTCCTGTAAGAGCTTAACCCTGAGATAAGAGCGAGGCAGAGCTCCTGGGATGAGGTGGATGCGAGGGCACTCTGCTTCCCAGCACCGCCTGGAGCTGGGCCAGCGCTGGACAGGAGAAGCTCCACGGGGCCGAGTGCTACCTCCCCAGCCTGTTAAAGGTAATCAACATCAAAACCAAGTAAGAAATTAAGTTTTAAAGCAGCGAGCTAATTAGGAGGGTGCTCTCCCTCGACCAGCCTCAGCCCAGGCAGAGATTTCAGGGCTCTTCCCCCTTTTGTGGCTGGTGAATAGTAACAGGCTCTGTTGTGAAGCAGTTTTTTCTCACATTCACAGCTTTTCCACAGCTCCTTCTTCCTCCGCTCCTGGAGTGGCTGGCGGCTCCCGCCCCTGCTCCATTCATCAGTCCCGTGCCACTCGTGCTCCCTGCTCGCCTTTCCTGCAGTGCTGCGGGCAGGGGGAATGGAGCAGAGAATTCCAGACGGGTTTGGGCTGGAAGGGTCTGTGAAGATCATTTCATTGACACAGCCCCACCCCCAGGGTCACTCGGACAGGATGCTCCAAGCCCTGTCCAGCCTGNTGAAGATCATTTCATTGACACAGCCCCACCCCCAGGGTCACTCGGACAGGCTGCTCCAAGCCCTGTCCAGCCTGGCCTGGGACACTGCCAGGGATCCAGGGGCAGCTACAGCTGCTCTGAGCACCTGTGCCAGGGCCTGTCAACCCTCACAGGGCACAATTCCTTCCCAAGATCCCATCCATCCCTGCCCTCTGGCAGTGGGAAGCCATTCCCTGTGTCCTGTCCCTCCATCCCTTGTCCCCAGTCCCTCTCCAGCTCTCCTGGAGCCCTTTAGGCCCTGCCAGGGGCTCTGAGCTCTCCCTGGAGCCTTCTCCTCTCCAGGTGAGCATCCCCAGCTCTCCCAGCTCCAGAGCAGAGGGGCTCCAGCCCCTGGAGCATCTGCATGGCCTCCTCAGGACAATGTTTATTGCCAAAGCCACTGGGATCACAGGACAAGGGACTGGGCAGGATCTAAGAAGAGGAGAGATCTCTGATCCCCAGCCCCTGAGATCACCACGGGCAGCCTTTTTGCAGGGATGGGGAAGGGATGTGCTTCACCCTGTGTGAATGTCTCCCCAAATTCCTGCAGACACTGCTGTGCCATCACCTTCTGCCCTGGCAGGACAAGATGCACCTCTGCTGCGCCAGTCTTTTGCCAACTTTGCAAATCTAGGTGTCAAAATGGGGAGTGAAGGTGTTTGCCAGGAGGGAGGAAAGAAAAGCCAGGACACAGTGCCCAGGGAGAGGAGGAATGCCCAGGGCAAGCAGGTCTGAGTGTTCAGTCATCCCAGAGAGGACCGAGGTGAACACAGTCCCACTGCTCCTGCAGCTGAGCCAGCTCTGTGACACCATCCCGGGCATCTCTGCACGTGGCGGGGTGGATTGTGGTGTGCTTGGCTCATGGAATGTTGGTTCACCCTCGGGATGACTCCCCGAGGGAACTCAGGTTGCCAAAAATCCCAAAGGAGTGCTCATTGTTGGAGCTGGTGGTTTTAGGGAAAACTGCTCTAAGGTACTGGAGGTTTTGAAGGGAGGTGGTTGCAGTGTCCCAGCTGGTCAGAGGGGATGGTCCTGGGGGTTATGACTGTTTATGGGGTTCTGTTTAGGGGGTCCTGAGCTGCACCTGTAGCTCAGCAGCTCTTTCCAAGGGGCAGGGAAGGTTCCCACACCCCTCAGGTGCTCAGGACAGGTCAGCCCTGGGTCTCTGCCTCCCCTGTGCATCAGGGGCTGCTGCAGGACCCAGCGCTCCATCCCTTGGGAGCAGGGGGTGAACCAAAATTCCCTGTCCTTTTAGGAGCCTCCGCTGGATGTAGGAGATGTGTCCCAGCCCTGTCCCATGCCAGTAACAATGTCTTGCTCTGTTCCTCAGCAGCAGCACCACCAGAGCAGCCCCGTCCAGCTTCTCACGGCCCCTGGTGCACTCGGTGCGCAGGGAGAGGTACCGGGACTGGAGGAAACCGGGGCGGATCATCCGGAAAGCCTGAGGATGGATGTGCTGGGAGCGTGGGGACACTGCTGAGCCAGAGGCAGCCACCCCTCCGGGTCTGCAGCACCTCACACACGGAGAGCATCCTCCAGGGATCTGCATCCTGAGCTTTCCACACTCAGAGGGAATGAGCCCCTTCCTCCTGGGAATCCATCCCTGCGTGGTGAGGAGCAATGCTGGAGCAGTGGCAGAGCCCGAGGTGGGAAAAGGCTTTTGCCACCCAACACCATGAAGTGATTTTTCTTTCTCCTTCTCAAACGGCTGAGTGGATGGAGAGCAGATTTCCCGGGGGAAGAATGGAATTTGCTCCTGCATGGGCAGCCCTGGGAAGCCTCCCAGTGGTTTCAGGCTCCTCTCCTCCCTCTCCAGGACTTCTTGGCCAGCAAATAGCATGTCCCAAAGCGACTGGAAAATGTCCAGTTTGCCACCACTCCCAGGAGAACTTGCCTCCCCTGGGACACCCAGCAGTCACAGCACTTTGGGAATGCTGGCTCCCCGTTAAACCTCATGCACGGAGAGCCTCTCCAATTTTTTCGGCCTTTCTTCACCTTTATTAAATTAGTTACTCCAGGGAAGAGGAGGGGAAATGCCCTGAACCAGTGACTCAGAGTTACGTCACCAAATGCAATTTACTGCAATGGCCTTGCAATTAGCATTTTTGGAGCCTTCCCAGCAGCTGAGGCAAGTAAATGTAAGAGCCACTTTCTAATGAGCAGATAGGTGGGGAAGGGATACAATATTGCTCTTTTAGGCATAAAATCAGATTTTAGAGGCAAAAGTCAGCTGTCATGTCCTGCACCTTACAAAGCTGTTGTGGGCAGGATGGGAATCGTGGAGCACTGGAGGGATTCTGACACTGGGCTCTCACAGCAGCTGTCCATGGCAAAACTGCTCCTTATTTGCTGAACATAATGTTTGGCTCAAACACAGCCTGTTTTTCTCGTTGCCAACCATTTATAAGCCTGACTCAGGCTCACAGATGCATTATCCAGAAGCAGATACAAAGGGGAGTGGGAATAGATTATGCATTCATTATCCAGAAGTAGCCACCAGATACATTTGCACATTTGTCTGCTGCTCGGTTGTTTGCAAATTGTTCCTGGCGGTTGATGCTGTATTTGTTCAGTCACCCAGGGCTGGAAGTTCCCAATCCTCCATCCCAGGCAGGCTGGATCTGTAACTCAGATGTAAATCTCTTTTTTCACCTAGGGGAGATAGAGTTTCTACCTTGAAGTTCATGCCTTGTGTGGGGGTGGTTTTGAAAAAGGAGGCAGAAGTTAACACTTTCTGCACATTTCAAAGCATAAACTCTGCGAAATTGTGCCTCAGCTCTGCGACACTGTGGCTGCTCCCCTGTCCTGATCCATGCAGGGACAAGTGACAGCAGCAGATGGAGAAGGTGTCAGGAGGAAAAACATTCAGGAAGTGTTTCTGGGTGCTGGGGGAATTTGCCTCCCTGGAGTTGTGTGTTTGGGAGGTGCTCTCCCTGCTCTTCTGCCAGAGCCTGTGGGTGTTTGGGAGCACTGGCTATGGAAAAAGGCTTTGAATTAATGCCTGCAGTGGGGCAGGGCAGGACTGGCCCTGGGGACCACGCTGGGCTCGCAGTCCCAGCAGGACAGACAGAGCTGAGCAGGGACAGAGAGATGCCCTCTGAGGAAGGGTGAAGGGCCAGGACTGCCTTGCCTTGCTGATGCCATGCTGGGTTTATCCCTGTAAATAGAACCTTGTTTACTCCCAATAAACTCTTTTACATATGTGGTGTTCACATTGTCTCTGTTCTCATTCAACCCTTGTGTCTCTCTGCTGGTTCTGGCTCTCCCAGCCTGGAACCCAGTGAAGGTGCTAGCTGGAGTCTGGTGATGAACCAGCATGGCTAAAATTTACAGCACAAATGTTCATTTTCTCATCCTTTATGCAAAGGAACCCAGGACTGCCAACCATAGTCTGGTTTTGGATGGTTGTAGGTTTGCTTTGGCTTTTTTTCAAATATTCAGGTCACTCTGCAGCTCTGTTGGAGAAAACCCCACCCAAGGAATGTACCCTGGGGTGGGAACTGGTGGTGGTGGAGAGCTCAGGATCCACCAGCCTGCAGTGGATCAGAGACCTGAGAGAGTGGCGAAACCCAAAACTGTGTCCAGACCCTGTGGGGACTCCCCTCCCCTTGGTGTTTGGGCTGACCAATGGCCCAGCCAAGGGTGGCCAGTGGGCACCTGCCTGAGCCCCCTGAGGGGTTTGGGTGTGACCCCTCAGCACCCTGGACACACATTTCCCCCTGCAGGAGAGGGGTGGCTCCTGAGCAAGGCAGGGCTGTGCTGTGATGTGATAACACACAGGGAATGACTGGACAGGGATCCCCAGGAATTCCCCATGTGCTGTAACCAGCAATGCCTCTGACCCCAAACCAGCCCAGCCACTGCACTGAGCTGCACTGTTTGGTCCAAAAGAAGACACATGCCCCAAAATACCCCAAAATAGACAAGAACCAGCATTTTCTGGATGCTCTGGCAGCCCCTCAGCTCAGGTCACAATGTGCAGCTTCCCCTGAGGGGAGCAGGGGAGGCACCTCGTGTGGCTTCAGCTGGGGCAGGAGGCTGTGGGGGCTGCTGGCTCTGCTCGAAATAGACTCCGTGGGCTGCACCCTGAACCACACGTTTCTCAGAAACTTCCTTTTCAGCATGAATTTAAGTTTTGCAGCCCTTTCACGGTGAGTCAGTGAAAGCCCCGGTCACCCTGGAGCTGCCTGCTCACAGGAGAGCTCAGAGAGGCTTTAAAGCATCAAGTTTGGACCATCCACGGATGAACCTTCCTGCAGGGACTGTTTCCATCAGGTCCAAAGAGTTCATTGGATTGGAGCATCAGGATTTCACTCTCTGGGTTTTAATCTCAGCTCTGGATCTCAACACAGAAAAGGTTTGGTGTAAATTAAGGTGGAGGCAGTGAGTCTGACAGGTTGGGTTTGGATCAGAACACTGCTGGAGTCACCGGAGATCATCTTCTGAACATCTCAGTGAAGCCCTCTTGGGATTTCCTTTTGCCTGGGAAGACATTTTCAAAATTTCCCATTTCCTGAAGCGCCACATGATGCTTGTTTGGAGCATTTGCTGTGACTTGGGAACACACGTCCCCATCCAGAGCTCATGATCCCACAAGTCTGCAGCTTTTTCTGGGCCAACCTGCTGGATTTGAGGTCAAGCCAGGGAGCTGCAACCCCATCAGTGTCAAATTCTGCCTTTGAGGTCACAGCTGCTCCCATTTATTGGTGCCTGGCAGCCCTGTCTGAGTCCCAGCTCACCTGGCCTTGCTGCTGCGGTCACTCACCCGCTGGTGCTTCGGCACTTTGCGGAGTGGTGTCACCCCAGAAGTTTGGCAAGTGATGTTAATGTCACCCCAGAACTTTGGGAAGTGATGTCAATGTCACCCCAGTGCTTTGGGAAGTGATGTCAGTGTCTGTAGATGCACTGTTTTAAAGTCTTTCCCTTCTTTCTCATGGAGAATAGAGATAAGTTGCATTTTTGTGCTCTTCTAATCTCTTTGTTCCGGTACTGGATGCTGTAGGGCTGTAGCCAATCCTCTTTGGGGGTGGAAAACTGCCGACCCATAGTTGTTAGATTATTAATGAATATATAAAGAAAGTTTGGTAAATAAAGTTTGCTCTTTCGCCATCTTGCCGTGCTCCTGCCTGACTTGCCTGGGAGCTTCCGCGAATCTCCACGAATATCAGAAAATCGCAGCCAACAAGTGTCACCCCAGCGCTTTGGGAAGTGATGTCATTGTCACCCCAGCGCTTTGGGAAGTGATGTCACCCCACCCCAGCCCTCGGTGCTTCCTGCTGTGGCCAGACCCTGCTCCCCACACTCAGTGAGGTCAAACAATCTCTTCACCTCCATCCTGACTCTGCTCAGCTCACAGCCTCTCCAAGCCCAGAGGCTCCTCCTTTTGGGGGATTTTGAGCAAAACCCAGCTGTTATGGTAAAGCAGCTGCTGTTTTTGCTGCCTGCAGTTGTCTGAGCTGCTGGAGTTTCACTACCCAAATCTCCCTTCTGCTGTACAGCCCAGAGCCTCCTCCTGCCCAGCAGGTCTTGCCTGGGGAGTCTGAAGGACCTTCTGCTGCTCTGCCGCGGCTGCAGCACGGCCTGACCCTCGTGGGAGGACAGGGTAAGTGTCCCCTGGGGCTCTGTGTGCTGCTTTCTTCATGTTCTGCTTTCACAGGAATCATTTCTAAAGAAAAAGTTTTCCACGGGTGTCATCCCAGTGCTGTCGGGGTTTGTAAGGGCTGGAACAGGTGAAGCGATTTTATACATAAAGGGTGAGAAAATCTCTGTCATGCTCTGAGCTGCAGGGCTGGATGTAGGTCCTGATTCCTCTCCTTCACATCCAGATCAGTTCTGATTATAAAATCACAGAACCCAAGCATGGTTTGGGCTGGAAGGGACTTTAAACACCATCTCATTCCACTCCTGCCATGGGCAGGGACACCTCCCACTATCCCAGGTTGCTCCAAGCCCTGTCCAGCCTGGCCTTGGACACTTCCAGGGATCCAGGGGCATTTCTACTGCTGCTCTCCAGGCACGTTTGTGGCTAATGATTTGTGTGATTCCTCTTGAAGTTAAACAAAAATTACCTTTTTTTTTTTCTGCTTTGCCTTGTTAAGTTAAAGCCCATTTCAAATTTTGTAGTAATTCCTAGGTGTTTTCTTCTTACCACTCAAAATTCTTTCTCTCTGATCCTTGGCCTCTCTCATTAAGGAATTATTGCATATATTAAAGTTTGCCTTCTACAGTTTAGGTAATGAATTCAGGCTGTGGCTGCTGGGGGTGAAATGAAGCCCATGACTTTGGGGATTTTTGTCACCCTGAGCAGGTTTTTGCCACAGTTTTGGGTACAAAAGGAAGGATTCACTTGTTGCCAGCTCTCTGCCATGGGGTGAGATTTCTGCAGTTTTGTGGATGATGATGCCAGAAGGCAGCAACAAAACATTATCTAAAGGTCCTTAATTTAGAAAGGTCCCATTTTTGGGAAGGATAGTGAAAGACAGGGGAAAGTAGAGGATTAAAGGCTGCCATAGGCCTCCCTGTGTTAGGAACCACTGTCCTTAACAAATAATAATCAGGAAACCCTGAACCCCTGGGTTAGACTCCCAAATTTACCAAAATGGGGGTTAAAGGCTGCACTGAGGAAATGCTGCCCTGTTTCAGCTGGGCTCAGGAAGCCCTGGTAAGGACAAAGTGGTTCTCACCATTTCCTGATCTCTTCAAGCCACATTCTGTCACCACCCACCCGGGATGGGACTCCCTGGGCTGCGAGGGGAGCACAAGGAAGGGACAGGCTCCTTGCAGGTGTTTCTGGCTCACCAAACCAGGAGAGAGCAAAGGTGTCTCTGTCTGAAATGCTCTCAGGCTGTTCCCTGCCCAGAACCTGCCCCTCATCCTTTGGGATGGATGCAGGGCAGGCTGAGAGCAGCATTAGCCAGAGCCCTTATCCCGAATTGTCCTGAGCATTTGGGGACATGCTGGGATGGACATGTCACAGCCCAGAGCCAGAGTGAGCAGGGCTGGCACAAGAGCCAGGGTGGAAATCCAAGAGCTTCAGCCTAATCACAAGTGGCTGATTGGAGCATCGCCCACAGCTGACAGCGAGGCTGACAAGTGGCCAGGGCGGTGTTTCCCAGCTGGAAATGGGCTGGAAAGCTGCTTCCCAAAAAGAGACAGCCCTGCCAGCAGGGCTGGTGCTGCTGTGACAGCTTCACGCCTCACCCAGGGTCCTGCTGCCACCAGGAGCCTGCCACAGCCTGGGTCACCCCACAGTACAATTGTCCTCAAGGAAAGAGCAGCTTGGGAGGAGGCTGTGCCCCAAACTGTGCCCCAAACTGTGCCCCCGAACAGCAGTGCCCCCAAACTGTGCCCCAAACTGTGCCCCAAACTGTGTCCCCAAACTGTGTCCCCGAACAGCAGTGCCCCCAAACTGTGCCCCCAAACAGCAGTGCCCCCCTGGCAGTGAGGAGGGACCTGAAGGGCAGCGCTGGTGTGGGTGGAGGGAGCAGCACCAGCCCTGTGCTCCAGGAGAGAGAGCTGACCCAGGGAGCCTTCCCAGGCTGGGAATGAGCAGCAGCCCCTCTTTCCCAGCAGGGTGACCTGCTCGGGGGGACAGCGGGAGGTGTTTGGGGGCTGCAGGGCTGGGAATTATGGCAGCAGGAGAGGGAGCAGGTCCTCAGCCCCTGGCTGGGTGTGCCGTACCCAAACCAGCTGGGATCACTGAGCAGGGAGCACGCTGGGCTCTCACCTGGCGTTTGAAATGCTGACACTTTTGGAGCCAAGCAGTGACAGCGTCAGCTATTTCATCGTCCTCCATCAGCAGCGAGGGCTGGTGAACATTTCCTGTGCAGCTCTTCCTCTTTCCTTTGTTATTGTGGCACCATTGCTCTGCGCTGGGCTGGGGCGGCCTCAGCGCCAATGCTGGGGGCACCACAGTGTAAGAAAGACATTGAGCCATTAGAGAGTGTCCAAAAAACGGGCAATGAAATGCTCTGTTCAGCTGGAGGAGACTGAGGGGAGACTCATCGCAGTTACAGCATCTGGTGAGAGGAAGAGGAGGGGCAGCTCCGATCTCTGCTCTGGGACAGGGACAGCACCCAGGGAACGGCTGGAGCTGGGCCAGGGCAGCTCAGGCTGGAGATCAGGGCAAGGTTCTTCCCCAGAGGGTGCTGGGCACTGCCCAGGCTCCCCAGGGAATGGGCACGGCCCCGAGGCTGCCACAGCTCCAGGAGCGTTTGGACAGCGCTGCCAGGGATGCACAGGGTGGCATTGCTGGGGTGTTGGATTGATGATCCTTGGGGTCCCTTCCAGCTCAGGATATTCCATGATGCTGTGATGCCAAGCTGAGCACAGCAGGTTTGATACTGACTCCCACAAGGTCCTGTATTTGCACATGAAAAGCAAGACTTGGCTCCTTGCCCCTGCCAGGGCTCCAGTGGACACAGAACACAGAGTCACCACCTTTGGGCCACAGATCCTCGGGATCAGGAGAGCCTGCCCCTGCTGCAGGTGATTTTAAAGTGTTCCTGGTGCTTTCTGCTGTGCCCCCCTGCACTCCTGCAGGGCCAGGGGTCCTGGGGAAGTCCTGGGGCAGATCTTGGAACCTCCTGCACTGAGGCATCACCTTCAGCATGAGCTGGGTTCTCCCCCTGGCAACACCCCCTGGATCTCCTGATGGATGAGTTTGCCATGGCAATGGCAGCTCTCAGAGGAGCTTTGCTGGCTCATTTCACACGTGCTGAGTGTGAAAGGCCCAGGAGCCACCCCAGACATTCCTGACATATCTCATGGGGCAGCTGCTGGAGATCCAGACCCAGAGCTTCCTCCTCCTGCTCTGTCCCAGAACTCCTGGGAGCAGCACCGCAGAACTTTGCGGTTTCTCTCTGCCCCTCCAGTGCTGTTTCGAGGTTGTTTCTGTGGGCAGGGACTCCCTGGGCTGTAAGGAACCTCTGACCTCTCCTGCCTGTGCTGGATCTCTCAATTGTGGGGTTTTTTGCACTGCTGAAAACCCAGTCCTCTTTGGATGCAAGGGGGAAGCAGGGGAAGAATTTACAACTAAAGTCATCAGTCACAAGAAAGTCCAGTGAAAATTCCCATGAGTTTCGTGCCCATGAGCATTTTGTGGTTTTTTTTCTCTTCCATCAGGGACAGGTCTGAATTCAGCACCCCAACACAAGGGAAAATAGCCCCAGTCCAGGTTGTCCCTTGGCCACCCAGATCAGCTCATGTTGTAGTGATCCAAACTGTGGGAAAGAAGGCAATGAAATGAGGACTAGAGGAGGAGATAGAGAGGAAATGTTCCTCTAGGTAAGGCAACAGCTTGGAAGCCACGGTTTATTTTTAGGATTTGCTGTAAACTCAACCTGTGAACGTGACACAGGATCCACATTTCACTTTTCCATCCATCAAATCAGTCTGAAATGTCCTTCCCCTTTCCATCTTGCCTTTTTCAATGGAAAACCTGCAGTTAACAGAGTAGCTGGGATTTGCTTTTTGCATCAGCAAAGTCAGGCACAGAGACCTGGATTTTCTCTGTGTTTCTGGAAAACTCTGCAGTAAATGCTGCTGAGAAAATGAGAGAAGCAATTCCTCATCTCCCAGGAGGAGCTGAGCAGTAGTTGGGATTTCCACCAAGGTTTTTGTTCCCAGTACTCCACTTTGGGTTTGGGGTCTGCTCTAACCAAACCCTACAAATAACCTGTTTATCCTAGAACTCGCTGTCAAGGGCAGGCTAGAAGTGAGTGACAGACTTGTTTTCCAAATTGGCTTCTCTGTACTAATTAATTCCTTGATTAATCCCCACCTGCCTGCCTCGCCGGGGTTGCTGTGGAGCTTAATTGAATTTGTGTCTCTCCTGCACCTGGCAAGCTCAAAGGAAAGGTGTTGCTCCCTGCTGTCAGAACACTCTCCTTGGATAAATCCTATTGCCAAACAGGGCCCAGAGTCTGCCTAAGGCTCGTGGGTGGCAGCAAACAGTACCTTTGGATTTTCCTCACTTAGAGGAGGAAATACTTTTGGGTTAGTGATTTGATGCATAAATAAGGGGACGTTTGTGTGTATCTGTGGGAGAAGTGGCTGTCCCTGTCCCCACATTTGTCAAAGTGCACAGCAAACAGATGAAGCCTCACATTTCAACATTCAGCTGAGCAAGGGACGGGGAGGAACTGAACCAGGATAATCCCTTTTTATTCCACCAGGGAGCATAACTCTAATGATTTTGGTGCTAAACGCTTCTGCAGGTCAACAGTCACCTTTTTATTCTGAACTAACTCTTCATTAGTGATTCCCTAGGGACAGACAGCTTTGAAAGCAAGAGCTGTTCCCAGGCATGGCCAATAGCTAGGAATTAAAACATATTAATGAAAACATTCCTGCAAGCAGTGGTAGCTACATTTAAACCCCAAAACCTACCCTAATCACCCCCCAAATCCTATTGTCTCTCCTCAGTTTGAGCAGTTACTTGGTATTTAGTAATTCCAGTAAAATCCTTCAATTCCAGACTTGTTTGATTAAAGGGAACTTTTGGGAATATGGTCTCTATTCACTTTGAAGAAAATGGTTTTAAGCTTGTAGTACTTTAAGGTGATTTTCTCATGCCTTTCTGAGATGAATTTGTGTGCTTGTGAGGAGCATGGCCACACCATTCCTCGGTTAATCCAGATTATTTGCTGGCAGGGAATTCTGATCACATCCTACAGCCACAGCCCAGTGCTTCAGCAGAAAATTAGGAGTGCAAACACTTCGTTCTGCACATTCCCTGCTTTTCCCACAGCCCTTCCTGCCCCAGGAAACACCAGCCAATTTGCATATTTTACTGATAAAGAACAACTGGGAGGTTTCTCATGATGTCAGAGCTCGGGGTCAGGTGCGAGGGAGGGATGGAGGCTGCAGGCGCTGGGCTGGGGAAGCCCTGGGTGCAGGGCTGGGGACGTGCCCAGCACTGCTGTGGGATGCCAGCAGTGCCAGGGTGGTGTGTGGGCAGCCCGTGCTGCCAGAGCCTCCTGCCCAGCAGGATCCGTGGCCATTCACCCACATTTTTGGGGGGTGACTTGCACAGGTGCTTCCTGTTGCTGAGCTGGCAGGGCCTCACCGCAGCAGGGACGAACCAAAACTCATCCCTCATCCCAAAATTCTGACTGCACACCCTGCCTTGGCTCAGGGCTGCTGGGAAAGGTTTATTCCTCCTCCACAGAGCTCTGGAGGCAGAAGGAACGTCCTGAGGCCACCCAGACCACACTGCTGCTCAAGCAAGGTCACCCAGAGAGGGTTGCCCTGTCCAGGTGGCTTTTGAGCATCTCCAAGAATGGAACATCGTCTCCCTCAGCCCTCAGGCAGCACCTGGGCTAAGGCAGCCTGAGGTGCTGTGATCCTCTTTGGTGGCCACCAAGGCCCCCAGGTCCTCTCCTGCCTTCCCAGCTGCACTGGGGTTTATTCCTCCCAGGGGCAGGACTTTGCACTTCTCCTTGTGGAACTCCATCAGGTTCCTGCCTCCCTTCCTTTCTCCCTCTGGGCGCCACCATGACCCTCTGGCACAACACCCATCCCTCCCAGTTTGGTGTCAATTCTGCCCCCTCATCCAGATCACTAACGGAGATGTTAATCAGGACTGGAGCCAGGATTCCCAGGACTGACCCCTGGGATCCACAAATCCCTGGCTGCCAACTGAACTTCCTGCCAGCCATCACCACCCAGCCCCTCCTCAGTTTTCCATCCACTCACTCTCTGCTCCTCCAGCCCAAACAGCTCAAAGCCCAAGAGCGAGGGCTTCAAATCACCAAACCACCTTTGCAGTGCTGGAGGGGACAAGCTGCATTTTCAAGTTTGTTTTTGGACCCAAACCGGCTGGAAAATGGATGTGGGAAAATCTGCAGGTCAGTCAATCATCGAGGGTGACGTGCAGGGAGCAGAAGCTGGAAACTGAAAGGTCACGTCCCCCGGGACCTGCCAACCAGGACCTTGGTGACTTTTGCTGCTCTGAGAACAAACAAAAGCAGTTTTAACAGCTCCTGTCCTGGCAAGAGGCCACTTGAGCCTGCCAGCACCCCCAGGGCTGCTCGCTGATGGAGGCTGGAGAAGGATAAATATTTACAAGAGGAATTTGTGTGAAAAGGTGCCTTTGGGTGTCCCAGCCACCGTTTTTGGTTAAAAACCTCCACATTCATTGAAATCTTCCCCACTGGCCTGTGTTCAGCCACATGCTGAGCTGGCTCGTGGCACCCACTGGGGTCAGTCCCCTCAAAACCAGCAAAAACCATCCCAAATCCACTTCTGCTGGGAACGGAGCCATCAGCAGCTGCTTTGCACCTCGGTTCCTCCCTAGAAGGTGACAATGCTCATTTGGCCCCAGCACCTCGCTGCCCCAGGGTGGGTACCAGCCCTGCCAAGCCCAGCCCAGCTGAAAAGAGATGAGCCAAGAAAAGCAGTGCCAGCCAGTGTCACACAGACCCCTGGGGGAACGTCTCTGCTCAGAACTGGAGAAACACAGCTCGTGCCTGTGGAAAGGGAAAACGGAGGAGCTGTGTCTATGCCCGGATGGAGTCATATGTCTGTCTAAGAGGAAAATAACACAGACATGGATTTTTACAGCCACGCTGAGGAGGCCAAGCAGGCACCGTGCAGCTCCTGGGGCTCTGCTCAGTGCTAAGAGAGCTCATCCTACCCGGGGGCTGTCCAGCTCAGAGATCAGCAGAGAAACTCCTGGTTTCCCTTCCTGCACCTCCTCCAGCGGCTGGCAAGGGCTCATCCTCGTGCCTCAGTTTCCCTCCCTGCCCTCTGCTGAAGACTGTCATCCATCTCAAGGAGGGGGAGCTGCAGGAAGGATTTCTCTGTCTGCTTAGGGAATCTTCAGGGGCTGGGGGTGCTGATCCCATCCCAGGCCATCCCCACTCCCAAGGGCTGCCCCAACCTCCCATCCCGCTGCTGGGGGGGTGTGGGTGTGGGATGGAGGGTGATCAGCGCCGGCAGGTGGAGGTGGGAGGTGCCATGGGGAGGGAGCCGCCCTGGCCAGCCCCACGATGCTGCTGGAGCTCATATTGGAGCTGGGTCCTTCCTGGGAGCACCAGGACCTGCCTGGTGGAGGCAAACACGGTGCTGTTGTGGCTTTTTGCAGAGGTGGGTGATGTGGGGAGGGTCGCAGAGGTGTCCGGAGGGCAGCTGGGGCTCTGCTGGCAGTGCCCCAGGGTGCTGGCACTGTCCCAGCAGTGGCTCCAGGTGCTCCCCAGGGCCACCCAGCACAGCCTGGAGCCAGACACTGCTCCCTGGCTCCAGCCTCCAGTGTTTTTCCAGGTCCACTCCCGGATGGAGGCTGGTGATGCCACCAGGGATGGAAAGGGAATGGCACCTGGGTGAGGGAGCAGAAGGAGGTTCCTGTCCAGGGCTCCCCTTCCCCTCTGGCCTCACAGGATTGGGAGCATCCTGGGAACGGTCCCATCCTGGGAAAGGTCCCCTTGAAACCTGCTGTGCCCAGGCTTGGTGGCACCCCTCGATGGCCGTGGGGTGTCCCTCTGGCAGCAGGATGCCATGGGCAGTGGCACTGGGGCTGATATGGAGGTGACATTCCCGGGTGAAGATCCCACTGCTGGCGATGCCAGAGCCTGCAGACTCCCCTGTGTTAGGGAATGTGTTCCTGGGGTCTCCCAGCGGCCGCTCTGGCTCTGCTGGGGCAGGGGCTGCTTCCTTCCCACCTTCCCCCCATCCCTGCTCCCTCTTGCCCAGAGTGTGAGCAGAATGTCCAGCCTGGTGTGAGGGACAGGTGCCACACACTCCTGCCCGGGGCACTGCCGGGGACAGGCTCCCACCCTGCCCTGCTGGGATGGTGAGACAAAGCCCAGCACGGGTGTGGGGGGCCAGAGCCTCCCCTGGCTCTGGGAGGGCCCCAGGGGTCCCCAGCCTCCCTCCGGGCTGGGGGTGGTTGTGTTTTGGGGTCTGAGGGTTGAGTGAGCCCCAAGGAGCACAGTGACACCACCGCAGGGCAGGGGATGCTGATGTTCCTCCAGCTGCCCTGGCTACTGCATCCTTCCTGCTGAGCCACCCTCCTCTTCCTCCTGCCTGCCTCTGGGAGGCTGAAGAGGGCCTGGGTCTGCACATGGGGCTGCTCTCTATGAAGGGGACCTTGTGCACCCCTCAGTGCCCCCACCCTCCCTGGTCACTCCAGCCAGGACAGCCTGAACAGGAATTTTCTCCTTCCCCATTAAATGACGTGCTGTGTCCCTCGTCCTTCCCACCCTGCCACAGGGATGCTGGAGACGCCACAGCTGTGGATGTGTCCCTGTCCCCAAGGCAAGCGGGACACGGCCCTGCCAGCTGAGGCTGTGTCAGGGCAGGGCTGTCCCTGCAGTGCCACCGGCTGGGGACCAGCTGGGAGGTCACAGTGACATCTGCGGGCGCTGGACACTGCAGCAGCACCCCCTGCTCCCAGATCGGGTGCTCTCCAGGCAGCCTGAGCTGCTGGGTCTGAAGCCCTGGAGGGGTCAGGGTGTCCCTGGCCCCGGAGGAGGGCTGGCTGCTGTGGGGAGGGGATGTGAGTCCTCCATGCTCACCCAGAGCCTGCTGTCCCCCGATGTCCCCATGTGCCACCAGCCGGAGCAGGGCTGGAGCAGCTGGAGAGGGCTCAGTGCAGTGTCTGTGTGCAGAACAGGGGCTGGGTCTGGCTGAAAGGGGCACAAAAGCACCCCAGGGTTTGGCCAGAGCCGGAACAGGCTCCTGGTCCCACAGAACAGTAAATCTGACTTTCCTTTGTGACTTTTCCTGCCTTTTCCCGTGGCCACCTGAGCCTTTAGCCAAGAGGGCAGCAGAGCCCTGCCTTCAGCAGCATCTTGGGCTCGGGTGAATTGACACCTGGGATGACACCGAGCTCATCAGGGACATCCCAGACCTCTCCGTGCTCATTATCAAGGGATATTTAGTGTCTCTGCAGCCTCTGGAGGCCGGAGGGTGGCGGTGGGGGTTGATTTAAGGTGTGAGAGCTGTGCCCTGGCTGTGTGGGAAGCAGCGCAAGAGCCGCCAGCCTTGGAGATGCAGGTGAGGGCGAGCAGAGACAAAGCTGTTCCCTGCAAGGGGATTTCACTGCCGAATTCTGGGCAGCTGAAGAGAAAGGTTCTGGAGGAATGCTTTGCTCCATCCCAGGGAGTAAAACTGGGAGAAGGGATGGGGCTGCAGGGAGGAGCAGGGCTCAGGGGAGCTGAGGTTGCCTGTGCCACTGCTCCAGCTGCTCGCAGAGGTTCCCAGGGACTGGCTCTGGATGTTTTGGGGTGTCTCCAGCCATGCTGGGGGTTGGAGCCCCCTATCTGGGCTGGAGGCTCAGATTTGGGGGTGCAGAGGGGCTGCTGTGCGCTGCTGTGCCCCTCAGGGTTCATCAGCCCCATGTCCCGGGTTTGGTGATTTGGGTTCGGCTGCTAGGAAAGGTAAATCCACAGGGTCAGTGGTGTCCCTGGGCTTGCTGGGCAGCAAATGGGGCAGGGGACGATGTGGGGCTGCATCAGCAGCTCAGCCCAGTCCGTGCTGGGAGAGGTCCCCAAGCTGCATTTGGGTCTGGGTGGTGTCCGGAGGGGATGGCGTTGGGAGCTGGGATGAGCACCCAAGGGGGGATGACTCTGGAGTGGGCATTGCTGTGGCAGGAAAACAAACCTGCATCAGCCTAACCTCAGCTGGGAACAGGATGAGAGCCAGCGTGGATGGGGATGCTCTGCTGGGAAGCAAAAGAAGTTCATTTAGGACCAATCTACTTGCAAAAGGGGTCAAAGAAGGCCAAAATGGAGTGCTTTAGAGTGTTTTCTCCCAGAACAAGGGAGTTTCTAGGGCTCTGGGTTTGGTTTAAATTCACATTAGAGCCCCACTAAGGGGAGCTTGTGGTTTTACTTTTGTAGGGTCTGGATTGAGTTAGAGCCTCTGAAGTTCAAACCACTGCCCAGAGTGCTGAAGCACACCTGACTGCTTTGCTCTGCAGGAACTTGATGGAATTTACCTTTTCTTTGTGAAGAGGCCGGCAATAAGATGGCACTAAGGTGGTTTTCTTTAAAAAACAAGGCTTTTGCCCCCCAAATATCCACCCAGCTGCACTAAAGCCCTCCAACATGGCACCTCTTCGAGGCAGCCTTGCTCTGTGTATCAAAGACCAAATCCTGCACCCTCCAAATTTGCCTTAAACATGCTTAATTAATTTTTTTCCCCCTTCAAAGTTCCAGCTCCTGAAAGCACGTGATTGCAAGGAGATGGCATTGCTGAGAAAAGCACTGGGTTTGGGAAAGCACCCACATATCAAAAACCACCAGCCAGGAGCCTCCTCCTGTTTTCTTGGGAAAAATCCCCTCGTGACTCAGACAAACAAAGTGACGCTGGTTTAAAGGCCTGGCTGGCAGCAGCCAGGGCTTGGTGTGAGCAGGGAGGGAAGTGAAAAAGCTTTGCATTTGTGCAAGGCTGCAAAATGGGGTTGCCAAACAGGATATAGGCTGGGAAACCAGCTGGGCAAGGAGGCTGTGGCCTGCCTGGGTGCATCAGCTGCTGGTGCTGATAATTCTATTTACATTAAAAGGGAGTTAGTCTTTTTGGTGGTTCTCTGCTTGTTTAGACTCTGCTCTGAGCACTCTGCTTCTATGGGAGTTTGGATGCGCTTTGAGATTTTGGGTATTTAGTTTTGCTGGAATAAATGCTGTCGGTTAAAATTCCCTGGGTTTGCATCCTGGGATTCTGGCTGGAGCCTGGAGAGGAATATCACAGGGCAGCAATCATAGAATTACAGAACCATTAAGGTTGGAAAAGACCTTTAAGATCATCAAGTCCAGCTGTCAGCCCAGCACCACCACCACGATCACCACTAAACCGTGTCCCCAAGTGCCACATTCACACATTTCTTTGAGCACCCCCAGGGATGGTGACTCCATCAGTTCCCTGGGTAGCCTGAACCAGTGCTTTACAACATTTGCAATTAATTTTTTTTCTTAATATCCAATCTCTATCTCCCCTGGTGCAACTTTCCTCTTGTTCTGTCCCTTGTCCTTTCCCCAGAGCAAAGAGCTGGGTGGGAGTCCACAGCTCAGGGCTCCTGGTTCCAGTGTGGGGAGCTCCAGCTCATGGTTTCTTCTCTGAAGAGATGAAAAAGAAGTTCTCCTGGTGAGTCAGAGCCTGCCAGGTCCTTCTCTGCACAGATCACAGGGAAATTGGTCCATTTTGCTGCCCAAGAAGCCCTGGGGTGCCCTGGCCCCACTGCCTGCTCCCCCCTGAGCTGCAGCAGCCCTGGTCTGTGTCCCCAGGCAGCTTCTCCTTCCTGGCTCTGTGGGTGACGCAAGGGAAAGTTTGGGTGAAATTCAGCTCAGCTGCTTACCGATCCAATGGGTTTTGTGTTCCTACTCCTGCCTGTGCTGCTTTTCCTGCCCTAGCAATCAGCAAATTGTCGCTGTTCAGACGGAGATTGGCCCCTCTCACTTTGGTTTCCTGAGCCTGGGCAGGTGTTGCGGAGCAGAAAGGCCTTACAAAATGAGGGCTTTGTTATCCTTGTAAAATCCTTGCTCACTTCTGTTACTTTGGCTAACTAGAAAAGCATTCTGGGAATGACTCAGCTGAACTAGAGGTGAAAAACAAGTGACATAATAGTAAAACAATGATTAGAACCAATAAGAGCTCACACTGTGGGGCTCGCGGTTGGTTCCATCCGATGCCTGTTCCTATCGTGGTCTGTGGTGGTTGGTTAAGCTCATTTGTTGTGCCTCACAAGGATGGGAACTCATAACAAATTGACAGTTTATGAGCCCTGGATTTTTGCAATGAAATGTCTTCACCTTGCCATCCTGGAGATCGTGTGTGCCTAAGCACTGCAGGCATGTGTCATGTGCCCCCTCTCTTTTTCCACCAATTCCTTTTCCTACAGCCTGAGGTGACTGTGACAGGTTAAAAAACAAATTCAAATGAAAGCCTGTCAGGGGGAAGCTGTTTGGGGTTTTTATTCTGCCTGTGGGCTGGAGGAGTGGGGATGCTCAGGGGCTGCACCACAGTGTTCACAGGGCAGCTCTGCCCTGAGCCCTTTCTGCTGCCTTACCCTAACGAGTGTATACTCATCCCTGAAGCTGAAAATAACCTCCAAAAAGTTGTTCAGCCTGGAGAAGAGGAGGCTCAGGGGAGCCTGACAGCTCTCTGACAGGAGGGGGCAGCCAGGTGGGGGTCAGGCTCTGCTCCCATGTGACAAGTGACAGGACAAGAGGGAGCAGTGCCAGGCTGTGCCAGGGGAGGCTCAGGTTGGACATCAGGAGGAGTTTCTTCACGGAAAGGATGGTTACGTTCTGGAACTGCCCAGGTAGCTGGTGGAGTCACCACCCCTGGAGGGACGGGATGTGGCACTCAGAGCTCCGGGCTGGTGACAAGGTGGGGATCGGTCACAGGTTGGACTCGATGATCCTGGAGGTCTTTTCCAGCCTCACTGATCCTGTGATTCTGTGAGAATAATTTATAAGAGCTTTCTGCAAACAGACCCTGAGGCCCCCCTGTGCTCAAGGGAGCTTGGCTTGCACTGGCACTCCCGGCAGAGCTGTGAGGCTGCAGGGAATCCCTGGCTCCCTGTGGGGTTTCTCTGACCTCGGGCAGGTTCTCAGACCTCCAGGTGGATGGGTGGTGTGAGGTGTTATTCTCGCTGTCACTGAGGGGAGCCCTTGTGTCCCACAGGGCTCATCCAGGAGAGGTGGGAGGGTGGGTGGCCCCCCAGAGCACGAGCCCAGAGCTGCCAAACCCAGCCCAGGGCACACGAGGAAGGGGCAAAGCTCCAGCACGTGGCATCGAGCTGCTCCAGGATGAGTGCTCCCCACCCAGGGGCAATGCCGGAGAGGGAGTTACGCTCACCCTGGGCCAAGCACCCCCTTCACCCCGTGTGAAGGCTGAAGGACAGCAGGGACCTGCTGGAATCCCTCCTTGCCTGGTTCAGAGCAGGGTTTGAAGCCTCCATCATGCCCAGGAGGACCCCCTGCCATGGGCTTCTCCTGCCTGTGCTGGGCTGGTGCTGCTGGAGCTGGAGCCTACCAAGAGAATAGAGGAGGAAAATCAAGGTTTGGGGTCTCCTGGACTTCCCTTAGGGTGGGAGTGAGTGGTGCATTGTCCTGCCACTGGGGAGAATGACTGGGATGAGTGGGAGTTGGAGGATCCCAACTTTACAGGGTTGTTGGTGGATGTTTTTGTGGTCACTGAAGTGGTGTTTGAGGTGGGACTGTGGGTTCCGTGGGCATGTTCAAATATGACATAAAGAATGATGGATATGTGCATATTTTTATATATATTTATATTTATATATATTTACATCTATTTATATATTTATATTTATATGCATATGCATATGTAGAAAAAGGTATGGCTGAGCTACCTGAATGAAGGGAAAGTGGTTTGGGTGTGAATCTAAGGAGATTTGCTGTTTCCTAAATGTGTTTTAAGTGTAAAGGAAAACTGTCAGTTCAGCTGCTTTATAGGAAAAGTGTAAAAGTGGGTGTGTTCTGGGGACAGGAGAATGCCACTACAGCCCCCTCTGGGCACTGGGTGGTCTCTGCTGGACCCTTCAGTGTGGATCTGACCCACCTTGGCCACCTCCTGCCACCTCCCTGCACATTTCCAGCCAGTTCCTGCAGCCCTTCCTTCCCCCACGGCATCCCCCTGGTTTCCTCAGCTGGAAAAAGCTGTCTTTTCCAGTGCAGTGCACGCAGGAAAATTCCCATCTGCTCTGCCCCCAGCCCCTCTAATCCCTTTATGGTGTTTGTGCTGGGCTCCTCCTGCCGCTCCTGCTCTTTGCCTTCCCTCTAATCTCCCCATCAAACTGTTTGGCAGGACAAAAACCACCCCGGGTTGCTCAGACCCAGCCTGGCGAGAGGGAATGCTCTCCCGTGGGGCTCCGTGGTCCAGCTCTCTGGGAGATGCTTTGGGGGTTTAACAACCAGGGGGAAACTCCCTCAGTTCCGAGGAGCATCCTAAATCCTGGAGGAGGGTTTAAAGTCAAACTCAAACGCCTCATCCCAGTGTCCCTGCTTTGTGCCCAGGGGTGATCCCTCTTGGGTGAGTGTGGGGAGGGATCTGCCAGCCAAGGCCCAGCGCCCTGCCCTACTGCAGAGCCAGGGGAAAGGTGTTAAAAGTCACCCCAGTGGGTAAATTAGTCTATTTTTAACCCCTTTGTGGTAAAACCTGTTGTGTTACTGACGATTTTCAATCTGAAGTATTTCCTAAGGATTTATTACTTCTATTAAAGCAAAAAAATTTCTTTGGTGTATTTTGGCAAGGCTGGAAAATGCTCGGGCTGATAAAGCCTCAAAGTCAGAGAGATAAAAACTGGGAGCATTTAGGCCTTGGCCAGGTGTCCACAGGAGAGCTCTCCAGGCTGCCTGCAGACTGATCCATCCCCTGAAAAAAAGACACTGGGAGATGCATCCTGCATCCCTGTGGGCACTGGGATAGCATCCCAGCCAACACAGCAGAGGGGATGGCTGGGCTGGGCCGGAGCAGCAAAGCAGAAATCTCTTCCTGCTGTCCTTTATGTGGAGAAACCCCTCTGCGCTGCAGCTCTGAACAGGCTTCACAAAGTCCTCTGGAGATTTAATCTGTGACCTTTTACTTCTCCAAGGACACCCCTGCTCCCTGCCTGCCCTCAGCCTCGCTGCCAGCCCGACCTTGGGCCAGTCACTGATTCCCTGCGTCGGGAGCCCCGTGGTGGTTAATATTTACTGTACCTGGCATGGAGGGGAGCAGGCAGGAGCCCGCAGATTGCAGACAGCGTGGGCTTGTTTGAGGTAAAATGTCATCCAAGAGCCTCGAGGATCCAGGTGTGAATGGTGCTCGGTGTTGTTGGTGTAACAGAGCTGTTGCTATAGAAATGGCTGGAATTAGACTGTGCTGAGGTAGAGTTTGGTCCAGGAAAAACTGACTAAGCAGGTGCCCAACCTTATATGGCAGAAACACTTTTTCCCGCGTACTAAAATCCTTTTTGGTATGAAATAATTTTGTGTATTTGGCGAGCTGCCTCAAGGGTGGTGTTTGGGCAGGGATGGGACCAGGGCATTGGGGACATGGTTTAGTGGTGGCCTCGGCAGTGCTGGGGAAACAGCTGGACTCAATCTTTTCCACCCTTAGGAATTCTGTGATTCCATGGCTGTGCACCCACAGGCTGGTATCGTGCCTGCTGTCCCCAAACCACCACAAACACACTGTGTTTGCCCTCCCATGGTAGTGGGGCTCTGATCAGGTGAGGGATTATCGGTGTTTGTTCTGTCTTCCCCTTTTGGGTGTTTTGGTGCTCAGTAATTCCAGCTGGCTACAGAGGAGCTCTGCCTCCCACTCTGGGTTACTGTGAGCATTAACACAGCCTGGATTTTGTTTCAGTTCCCCCTGGGTTTGAGCCCTCCCGAGCTCCGGGGTAATTCTGCACAGGTGGGCACATCCAGGAGGGAAGGCAGAGCTTTCCCGGGGAACAAAATGAGGATCTGCCATACCCAGCCGGGTCAGAAGGTGCAGGGTCTTGGCTGAGCCCTTGTAACACAATGAACACAGCGTTGCTGCCTGTGAAGGATGCAGAGCTCTGGAGAGGCAGCTCCCCTCTCCTCGGGTGGGGTTTGTGATGCGTCCCAAGGGATGCAGATCCATCTCTGTGCTTCCTGCTCAGCATCAGCTCCTTCTTCCCCAGCCCTGCGGCCGGTCCCGCGGGCTCCAGCTCCCCAGGGGATGTAGATGGGAGCTGGAGCCAAGGATCCAGCGGAGCCGCGGATACCTGCCCGGCCCGGCGCCGGCTCGGTGCTGCAACGCCTCCGGGAAACAGCCACACGCCCAGGGCCGCATTTCCTCCTGCCCTGGGACGATTTCCAAACAAGAATGAGGAAATGCTGAGCTTTGCAACCACATTCGTGGATATGTCCCTGAAATACCCCGGAGAGGGAGGTGGCTGCACCCCAGCTTCAGTCACAGGGGGCCCTGAATGTCACCGGGGCAGCATCAGGGACACGGAGGTGTGCAGTGTGGCTCTGCCACTGCTGCCTCAGGGACCTCGGGCACATCCCTGGGTGCCAGCCTCCTTCCCACTGCTGTGCTCGGGGCAGCACCCACGAGCTGTTAGGCGGGTGACGTCTGGCCTGCCCGCAGCCCGCTGCCACTGATGTCACCGCCCGGTCACCAAAATTGCTAATTAAGCTTTGCTTCTCTCGCTGCCAATCTCATTTCCTGGTTCTTGTGCAATCCCAAGTGCTTTCAGGTTTCTTCCCGGTTCTTTACGTACCTTCGGGACCAAAACACCTTCAGAAGAAAAACAGAGCTGATGTCTTGGGTCAGTGCCCGGGGAGGAGATGTCCTGGGGGGAGCAATCAACCGTGAAGTGGTTTTTTTAGCTGCCGTGGTGCAGATGTTTTATTGTTTTGCAGAAAAACATTCCTGGGGGTGAGTCAGGCAGCCACAAGCATGAGTCTGCCTTAAGAACCGGGGGAATTAGCAAAAGCGCAGCTCCTTTAGAGCCCAGTCATGCCTTAAAGCCTTTTCTCCTTTTGTAACATCGAAAAACTGCTTGGAACCCGAGGCTGGAGAGTCGAGGTGCACTCACCCCGCCGGGTTTGCTGGGGGTTATTTGGAATCTTACCCTCCTCCCAGAATAAACGACAGGAGTATTTGAGATAAGCCCTCGAGGCGCCGGCACGGGCTGCTCACGGCTCGTTCTGCATTGTCACCTTTGGGGTCTGTCTGCTCCGACACGTGGGAGCCTCTAACGCAGGATCTATGGAAAACTGGGAAGGCAGCGAGGCGTTTAATTCACCTAATTGGATCTGCGTTCGGCTCAATAGCTGGAAATTGCTGCTATATTGAAATAATCGACTCAGATTCACACCTGTTGGTTTAGGATTTTTAGCTGACTGTAAATCACAACAGAGCCTGTGCTGAGCGTGGAGAGTTTGGGGGTTTGAAGAGACTTTACCATGCTCTGGTGCTTAAAAATTGTGCCTTAACTCAGTGGTTTATAGATGGGAAGGGCTGAAGTAGGAGATTTCAGTGTTTTCCCAGTAGCTCTCCCTGCAGCCCTCAGCCCTTCCTCCCTTGGAAGGAAAGCCTTGGGGGCAAACACAGCCCTGCAGCTACAGGGGGGCTGCAGCTGGGTGGGCAGGGCTCATCCATGGGGCATCCAGGGCAGGATCCATGAGGAGAAGGGTAGAGATAGGGCTGCCTGCCCCTGTCCTCGGGAATCTGGCTGCCCCTGTCCCCAGGGATCTGATTGCCCCTGTCCCCAGGGATCTGATTGCCCCTGTCCCCAGGGATCTGATTGCCCCTGTCCCCAGGGTTCTGGTTGTTTCTGTCCCCAGGGATCTGGCAACCCCTGTCCCCAGGGGTCTGGCTGTTTCTGTCCCCTGGGATCTGGCTGCCCCTGTCCCCTGGGATCTGATTGCCCCTGTCCCCAGGGTTCTGGTTGTTTCTGTCCCCAGGGATCTGGCAACCCCTGTCCCCAGGGGTCTGGCTGTTTCTGTCCCCTTGGGATCTGACTGCTTCTGTCCCCAAGGACCTGCCTGTCACTCAGGCCCACCCAGGGCCACCCAGGCACTCAGATCTATTCCCACGTATCACACCTCCACAGGGCACGGTCCCAGCCAGGCTTGTGGGGTGCTGGGGGGAGCACACCCCAAACAGCCTCCCCAGCTCCCCACCCCACATCAACACAGCAGGGCTGGGGGAGAAACACCTGCCCACGTGAAAGAGGGCACCCCTACACAAACAAGGGGCCAAGAGGGACGACACACTCAGAGAGGGGATGGAAGGTGGTAAATTATATTTTCAATGAGTAGTTGTTACTTTTTTAGCAAACAGTAAGTTATTTAGCCGACAACTCACAACTTTCTAAATAAAGGGATGTTTTAGCCATGCGATAGCTGTCGTTTTTAATAAGTAATATTTTAATGAGAAAAGAAAACAATACTAAACGTCCTCAATGGGTGTCCCGGGGGTGGGGGGCGGAGCCGCCTCCGCGCCGCCCCCACCGCGGGCGCCTTTAAAGCGCGGGCGGAGCGGGCGCGGGCAGCGCCGGGGCCGGTGAGCGCCGGGGAGCGCGAGTTCGAGTCCCGCCGGGGACACTCCGCTTGGCTTGGGGGGAGGCAGCCGGGGTGAGGGGTTCGGTGGTTGATTTTGGGCCGGGAGGTTGATTTTTAAAATCCCCGTGGGGTGATGGTGCGGGGGTGATGTGGCACTCACCTGTGCGCCCTCGCAGGGCCGTCGCCATGTCGGTGTCGCACAGCTCCAGGCTGAACAAGCTGGTGCGGGAGCAGTACATGAGGCTGCCCCAGGATGGGATGGTTCAGGTCACCTACGTCTGGATCGACGGCAGCGGCGAGGGCGTGCGCTGCAAGAGCAGGACCCTCGATAAGGAGCCCAAGAGCATCGAAGGTAACGCTGCTGCTTGTCTCTCCGGGTGATGGGTGGCGTGATGGAGGGCCCTGAGCATGGCCTGGGAAAAGTTCTGGGGTGCTTTGGGCGGTGGGAGTTGGGGCTGGCCCTGCCTGCTTGCGTGGCACCAGTGATACCTGTTGCACCAAGCAGCAGGGTAAATATCCAACCTGCGTCCCTGCGGTTTGCTTAATCCGCTAATCTCTGCTATTAGTGCTGGGTGGGAAGGGGAGGATGAGTTTCTCGCCCCTTTCCACCAGGCAAACAGGCATGGAGACGTGTCGGCATCTGGATGGGGTTTGGCAGAGACACGTGGAGTGGCTGGGACTGATCCTGCCCGTGCCTGGGAGTGCTGGGGGGGCTGGACACACTGATGCTCAGGGGGCACCGATGGGTTCTGGGGATGTGCAGGCAAACCTTTGTGGCTGTCATCCCGTGGAACTCAGCGCCCTTTGGGTGCTCCGTCCTGGATCTGAGCCACCGGCACTTGGCACAGTCCATATGTGGACCTTTTCCCGACCTCACTCCCTGCTCTGTCCCATTCCTGCCTCGCAGATGTCCCCGAGTGGAATTTCGATGGCTCCAGCACGGCACAGGCAGAGGGCTCCAACAGTGACATGTTCCTGGTGCCCGTCTGCATGTTCAGGGACCCTTTTTGCCTGGACCCCAACAAGCTGGTGCTCTGCGAAGTGCTCAAGTACAACAGGAAACCCGCAGGTGAGCACCTCCAGCGAGCACCCCGCGGCTCCCGAGGGTCACCCCCTCATTATTTAGGGTGCCACCTCCCCCAGGGGCCGCTTGCTCTGCACCGCTGGCCCCGGGGCACAGCTCAGCGCCGAGCACTTGGCCCGAGGCTCCGAAATCCGAGCGCTGCTGGCGGTGGCTGTGTGCAGGAACCTGTTTTAGTGGCACAGGGCGAGGAGAAGAGCAGCGAGACGTGGAGCTCACTCCCGGCACTCGCCCGAGGCGTCTCCCGGCCCTTGAGCCCGAGCGCGCCCAGCCCCGAGGGGAGCAGGAGCTGGAAGTGCGGGGGTTTAACATGCCGGGGTTGTGGTTGCCCTCCCCGTTGGTGGGAGGCTGCAGAAAAGGAAGGAGAAGATGCTGAGACGGCGTGTGCTGGCTCAGAGTGACCTTTCGCAAACAGCCCCAGAACGCGCTGGCTCTCGGTCTTATCACCGAGTCCGCATTCACAGGAGTCTGCAGTCCGTCTTGTCCCTCTGATAAAGCCTCAGACACAGGAAAAGGAGCCTGTTTGCAGGGACACGCGGAGGGGCTCCCGGAGGGGTTATTTGCCGGCACACAGCCGGATATTTGCCAGCCGAGCAGGGCTGTGCACCGCTGGGTGTGAGGGGGAGGGAGAGAGCATCTGCGGGTGATGTGCGTCTGCCGGGAGAGCGGGGGCTGCGGGCAGGGATGGTGAAAGACGGGGCTGATTCCTCCTCTGACAGCCACGGGTGGGGGGAAGTGTCTTGGTTGAGATTCCTGCCCGGCAGCTCCTCCACTGAAACAGTTTGTAAAGAGAGCCCCTGAGCCTGGAACTCCTGGGGCAGAGAGAGCTCAGCCCAGAGCCCTGCTGGTGACAGCAGTGCACCCTCCAGCCCTTCCTGTGGTGGGTTTCCATGGACCTTAAGGGCTGTGTGAGCTCAGGGGAAGAAATTTTCTTTTCCTTGCTCCCCATGTCCCCCTGCTCCCTCCAGCCCCATGCTCTGCTGTAGCTGCTTTGGGGCTTTTATTGCAAGTTAAGGCAGAATGTGCAGCCTGTCCCTATGATGGCAGTTTTTCAGCCTTTTTCCCGGATATCTTGGTCCAGGCCCTCACCCCCCTTGCCTGGAACGTTGTCCCATGTCTGGACTGTTCTCTGATATCTGTGTTTTCCTGGCAAAGCCCCAGCTGCCTTGAGCAGCGAGAAAGGCCAAGGCAGAGCCAGCCAGTCTGGATGCCAACCAAAACCATGGAGCTGGAGAAAGATAAGAATAATTCAGAGGAGGCTGGTAGAAAGAGGATGGGGGTGAAGGAGTGATGGAAGATACATAGTCCCTGTTCCCAAGTCTGCTGGATGCCTGGAGGATGAGGTTGGGGTAAGGCTCCTGCTCTCCCTGTGTATAAGAGGAGGAGGATATTCATGGACCATCAGGAGTGGTTTGGGGAATAGGGTAATTAAACCCTCCTGACCTGTGGCCTGATGCTCTGGTGATGGAGTAACTGCAAGGAGGAGTTTGGTGAGCAGGAAGGGGGACTCACTCATGATTTCCTTAAGGCTTCTGTGGGAAGCCCTTGGCAGTGGTGGAGTCCGAGTGGGATGGGGCAGAGCGTGGTGGGTGCTGGCTCACAGCACAGTTCTAACCCTCACCTCTCTGCTCCCAGAGACCAACCTGAGACACACGTGCAAGAAAGTCATGGACCTGGTGAAGGACAGCCACCCCTGGTTCGGGATGGAGCAGGAGTACACACTGCTGGGCATCAATGGCCACCCCTACGGCTGGCCCGACAACGGCTTCCCCGGCCCGCAGGGTAAGAGCTCCAAATTCTCCCCTCAGCTCCAATACTGGGTGCTAGACGGTGGCAGTTGTCCTCCCCCCAAGCTCGGTGCAGCTTTGCCATCAGGGATGACCCCAGGCAGGAGCTGTGTGCAGAGAGCACCTGGTGCCCGTGGCTCACATGAGCTGGGCGGCAGCTCCAGACCCTGCTTGCACAAACAGCTCAGCTGCACGACTTGTTTGGCAAGGGCTGGAGAACTGGGCTGGAAAAACCTCCTCCCCGTGGCTGTTGGGGAAAGGGCTTGGCATGGCTCCTCGTGCCCTCCTGCAGCAGCGAGCCAGCTCCTCAGCTGCCTCCTGGGAGAGAGCCAGAGGTTTCCCAACCTGGTTTTTGTGCGGACCGGCTGCTTGCAACATCTCCCTTCCCCCAGGCGGGGAGAAGATCTTTGCCTGACCTGCTTGAATGAGGAAGATATCAAACCCCAGCGAGTTGGATTTTCTAGCCGTGAACAATGCCAGCTGTTGTCAGAACAATCTCAGACGCTTGATGTGCTCAGAGGGTCAGGAAGGTGCCCCAGGAAAGACCAAGCTTTCCTTATCTCCTGGCCACCTCCCAACTGATGTGTTACAAGTCTTATTTAACTGCCCAGATAAGGCTGAGGTTGCAAAGATGAACTGCTCACACTACTGCTCCTGGAGCTGGGGTCGGTGGTTTGATGTCCTGTGGAGGGAAACATCCTTTTAATTCCCATAAATCCTCTGCCCGTGGCAGGAAGTACCTGGGAGTGTGGGATTATACTACAATGCTGCTGTTGCTCCCCAAAGCTTTCCTTGGGTGGTGACTCCTTGTTCTTTCCAGGCCCCTATTACTGCGGGGTTGGAGCAGATAAGGTGTATGGGCGTGATATTGTGGAGTCCCACTACAAGGCTTGTCTCTACGCGGGGGTGAGGATCTGTGGCACCAACGCAGAGGTGATGCCCTCCCAGGTACGTGTGGATGGCCCCAGGCAGAAATTTCCAGTGATGGGTATGAGTTATTGTGAGGCTGGAATAACCCAGCAGCTCCCAGCTCCTCTGGAATAACCCAGCACTCCCAGCTCCTCTGGAATAACCCAGCACTCCCAGCTCCTCTGGCATACCAAACCCAGTGGCTCCTCACATGGTAGCAGTTGCACTGCTGGAATGAAAATGTACATTTAATTTTCTCCTAACTCACCCCGAGCTCCTTGCACAGCTCAGCATGAGCTCTGGCAGCCGGAGCAGAGCTGGGAGCAGGGATGCAGGAGACAGCAGGATCCGGGGCGGGCTGTGGGATCACCATGTGCAGTGAGGGCTGTCTGAGCCCTGTTCCGCTACCTGGGAGCTGGGAAGCTTGAGTGGGACATGGCCTTGGGGAGACGCTGGGGCGGATTTGGGTTTATCTAGGAGCGAGCAGGAGGGGGTCCCTGATTGCATTAGGCAGGTGGCCAGACTGACCGGCTGCGGATCACTGACTCTCCTGCTGCTGATGTGGCTGTGATAAGCAGGGGCTTATCAGCAGCAGAGCTGATGTGGGACTTTTACCGACCCCACTGTTTGCCCCAGCTTCTTCGGGGTCCTCCTTGGCTGCATTCTGCATCCTGGGCTCAGGCTCTTCCATGCCAGCAGCAGTACAGACGTCACCTTGTGCTTAGTCACCGTGGGTGGTGCAGCTCTGGCTCCAGCCTGGCAGGGAGCAACCCTGGGAAGGACTAACAGGCTCCTCGTTAATCCTCCACCCTGTTTGCAGTGTGCCTTGGGGGTCCTGCACACACCGTCTCCAGCACCAGCTTCAATCAGATGTGGTGCTTATTTACCTCTGTTTTGATTTAAACCTCCTCTGATTTGCTCTGTATAATCATGAGCAGTTTATTCCCTTTTTTTTGCATGCCAGAGCTGTCCCCTTGCTTACCTGGATGCTCCCCACCCTCGTTGCTGATTCCCAAGGGTAACATTCAGGTGTAGGCCAGGAGTGGCAGGGATGTGGTGGCTGGGGAGGCACCCACCTGCCCATCCTTACCTCTTATCTGCTCCTCCCTTCCAGTGGGAATTCCAGGTGGGCCCGTGTGAAGGCATTGAGATGGGGGATCACCTCTGGATGGCTCGGTTCATCCTCCACCGCGTCTGCGAGGACTTTGGGGTTGTGGCCACGCTGGACCCCAAACCGATGACCGGCAACTGGAACGGTGCTGGGTGTCACACCAACTACAGCACCGAGGAGATGCGGAGGGAGGGGGGTCTCAAGTGAGTCCTGGGGGGTCTCAAGGGGAGTCTCAGGACTCAGGTGAGTCCTGGGGACTCCCTGGGGTGTACCTGGGAGGTTGGGGGTATCCTGGGCCGTGTGGAAGTGCCTCCCTATCTGTGTGGCTGCACCAGGCAGGGTTGGGGCTGTTCCAGCTCATTATTTTAAAAGCAGCTGATCATGTGAGGGTGTCCCCTGCGCTGTCCTTGTCCCTGCATGGGAGGAGGGGGTGACACTCCCCAAATGGACCTACTGACCCCCCTCTCCCCTCTCACAGACACATCGAAGCTGCCATCGAGAAGCTGAGCAAGCGGCACGATTACCACATCTGCGTGTACGACCCGCGGGGCGGCAGGGACAACTCCCGGCGCCTCACCGGCCACCACGAGACCTCCAACATCTTCGAGTTCTCCGCTGGCGTGGCCAACCGAGGCGCCAGCATCCGCATCCCGCGCCAGGTGGGCCAGGATGGCTACGGCTACTTCGAGGACCGGCGGCCAGCAGCCAACTGTGACCCCTACGCGGTCACCGAGGCCATCATGAGGACGACAGTGCTCAACGAGACCGGGGTGGAGACCAAGGACTACGCTGACCACTGAGGCCACAGGGTGGGTGGAGGTTCTCGTGTCTGCAGTAGCTTCTCCCGTGGGATTTGTGCCTGTGCGGTGTCTTCGGCTGCACGCTCAGACTCTTTAGGAACCTCGCTTCTGGTCTCGTGGAACATCGCCTTAGAAATATATATTTTATAGCAAGAGGGAGGGGCCCAACCTATTTTCTCAACCACTTTGTTTTTTCTGGTTCCTGGTTTTAGGTCGTGAGGGTTTTTTTTTTTTAACTTGGATTGAATTTTTTCCCCGATGGACTTTACACTGTGATGTACATAGATCCCTATGTGGATGCTGCAGCTGCTGCTGTTTGCACCTGGGGAGGGTGGACGCTTTTTTTCCATATCTCTGTTGCAAGGAAATGATAATAAATAATTTTCCTGGCTGCGTGGCAGCTGGGTTATGCTGTGGCGAGTGCATTTTTCTGTAGCTCCCAGAGTTCCGTGGAGATTTTAATTTGGGTGCTGCTGATGGGTTGCAGCTACTGAGCAGCCTGGGCAGGAGCTGGAGGAGCAGAGATGCTGGAGGGTCCTTGAGACAGGTGCCTGGAGCTGCCTTGCCTCATTTTCTGGCCCAAAGGCCATCTCCTTCCATCGTGATCCCGAAGGCAAACAGAGCAGTGCGGGCTGAGCAAACAGCGGCTGGGGCAGCAGCTGGCGGGCGTTTACACAGGGTGTGTGCTGCTGAGTCAGCACAGCCAGCCCGGCCCTGGGCACGGCCAGCACAGCCCTCCCCTCTGGGGACACCTTTGGGTGCAGGAGGGGACCCTGGGGACATCCCCTCTGCTGCCGTGGTGAACCACAGGGACATGGTGCAGCTCCCTGGGTTGGAGTCTCTTTACAAGGTCGAGCTCATAGATTTATTTCTAGAAGCACAGATTGTTGTGGGTTGGAAGGGACCATAAAGACCATCTTGTTCCACCCCCTGCCATGAGCAGGGACACCTCCCACTGTCCCAGGCTGCTCCAAGCCCTGTCCAGCCTGGCCTTGGACACTTCCAGGGATCCAGGGGCAGCCACAGCTTCTCTGGGCACCTGTGCCAGGGCCTCAGCACTCTCACAGGGAAGAATTTCTTCCTAATCTCTAATCTAAATGTACTCTCAGTTTAAAGCCATTCCCCCTTGTCCCATCAAATTCACAGAGTAAAATCCTCAGGAAAGGCATTTCCATGTAGTTGAAGGTTAACAGCATCTCCAATCCCAGGCCCCTTGCTCCCTCCACGATGCAGCTGTGGGGATGCTGGAGGCAAGCACAGGGAACATCTCTCTAATTCCAGGGACACTTCAAACTGACAGCTTTGAGTCCTGTTCTGGGACAGACCTAGAGGATGTGACCCAGCTGCAGTCACCAACAGGGGCATCACTGTAGGCGAGGGGAAGCAGCAGCACGGACAGAGGACATCATGTCCACTCCAGTGCAGTCATGTGGATTTTGAAACTGGCTTTATATTTATCCTTGGGTCCTAGGTGACAAGCTGGAACGGAGGCCCCTGAGTCCCTCCTGCAGCTCACAGCACTGCCAGTGACACAGGGAATGAGTGCCACAGGAGCCAGGGGAGGGTCACGCCTTAGACCACAAGCGGCAGGAGCCCTTGGTGCCTCTGAGCTGTTCAAGAATAAATGTAACCCAGTCCCCAGCCTAAAAAGGACAAATTTTCCTTCCAGAAGTTGCTGTTTGGGATGTTTAACGTTTTTCATCAAAACCACAACCCTGTCTTGTTTTCCTCTCATTTCTATGATGTCTCTAATGGGTAACTTGAGCACTGGGACAATGACTGATGGATGCAGCTGGAAAATCAATAAAGAGCTAAATCTGGAGTGGGAAGACTCCAGTCTGCTTCCCTGGCTGTACCAGTGGCTGAAGTACTTCAGCTTTCATCACACTGCTGTACAGACATTGTCAAATTTGGGGAATCATGTGAGTTCACATTCCCAACATGGAAATGTGTGTGGCCGGACACAGCAACTGGGGCATGCAAACATTTTGTGTCTCTGGGTCTCTCACCCTGTGGTTCCCCTGCAACCAAGGACCATTCTCTCCAGGGTAGGACAGTGAGGGTCCAGGGACAATCCAGGGACTCTCCCAAAGCCACAGCTGGGGCTTTTCCCTGAGCTGGGATCAGTTCTGTTCCCACGTGCCAGGAGCCACTGTGTGCTTGGAAACGTTCATGCTATCCTTTGCCAAAACACAGCTCTTCTCACTTGTACTTTTTGAGGTCAAAATGAGCCAGAAAACACATGTCAGGGTTTTGATTTTTTTTCCTAAAACAGAAGAGATTCCCACCCTCAGGGCCTGCAGCACAGGAGAAACAAGGACAATGGCACATTCCCACAAGAACTTTTCCGATAGTTTTGCCATGGTTGCTGCTGTTGAGGTGAGGTTGTTGGGTTTAGTGAGGTGCTGGGGATGGGGCCAGTGTCAGGCTGAGGCTCGAGGCCATGGCAGGGGCTGCGGTGTCTGTATCCCCATCCCAGGGCTGGACAGTGCAGGGAGGAGACACAGCCAGTGCTCCGTGCTGGACTGCGATGGGTGGGAGCAGTGCTGGGATCCCAGCTGGGATCCAGCCTGGGGTGGGATGCTGGGGGTGGGTCAGTGTTATCCAGGGCATTCCCAAAGGAACTTCCCAGTGTGGATGGGTCAGTGCTATCCAGGGCTCTCCGGAAGGAATGTCCCAAGGTGGATGGGTCAGTGTTATCCAAGGCTCTCCTGAAGGAATGTCCCAGTGTGGATGGGTCAGTGTTATCCAGGGCATTCCTGAAGGCATGTCCCGGTGTGGATGGGTCAGTGTTATGCAGAGGTTTTCCCGAGGAGCGTCCCGTTGCGGAGGGTCAGTGTTACCCAGGGCATTCCCAAGGAGTGTCCCTGTGTGGATGGGTCAGTGTTATCCAGGGCATTCCTGAAGGCATGTCCCGGTGTGGATGGGTCAGTGTTATGCAGGGCTTTTCCCAAGGAGCATCCTGGTGTGGAGGGTCAGTGTTATCCATGGCATTCCAGAAGGAACGTCCTGGTGTGGATGGGTCAGTGCTATCCAGGGCTCTCCTGAAGGAATGTCCCGGTGTGGAGGGTTGGTGTTACCCACGGCATGCCCAAGGAGTGTCCCGGTGTGGAGGGTCAGTGTTACCCAGGGCACTCCCAAGGCGTGTCCCGGGTGTCCGGCGGTGGCACCGCAGGGCCGGGGGTGGCATGGCCATTTCGGGGCGCTGGTGCCCTCTGCAGGCGCGGACAGGAACCGCAGGGAGCGGCGCCCCGAGCTGCGTTGGGACAATCCGCTCGGACCATCGAGTCACACCACTGCCACTGCGCTGCGAAGGCCACCGCTAGCCCGTGTCCCCAAGCCCCCGTGTCCCCACATCCTCACGGCTTTTAAATCCCTCCAGGGATGGTGTCTCCACCCCCTGGTAGCCTATGCCGGGGCTGCACAACCGTTTTGGTGAGGAAATTTTCCCTAATATCCAACCTAAACCTCCCCTGGCACACGTCGAGGCCATTTCCTCTCAGCCTTGTTACCTGGGAGAAGACACCAACCCCCACGTGGCTCCACCTTCCTTTCAGGTGGCTGGAGAAGGGGCTATGTTAAGCATGGATTTGTGCCTCATGTATTTTTTACTCTCTAATAAAGATGTTTGATAGCCAGAAATCCAGCAGCTGCCCTAATACAATGCAAGAGAAGTGACTATAACTAACAGACAATCCGATCCCACATTTAAATTGGTTTTCCTGCACTCCTACAGAAGTGTAATTAACTACTAGGAGGTGAAGGAAGACAAATCTATTTAACACACTCCAAATCATTTCATGCTGCTGCAAAGCAAAATTCAAGTTAGTTGTTTGGGAGGAGACTGGAATAGAACCTTTGTCTGCATCAACCAAAACTGTCAGCAATACTTTTCAGGAGAAAAGCACCACAGCAAACCAAAACATCAAGCTCTGGTTTAGGCTCCAATCATACCCGCCTGCCACCCCACCACCCTCACCCATGGGGCAGATGCACCCACCTTTACCAAATCTTGTATTTCCACACAAATACTCACAAATAGTGGCAAATAAAAACCCTGTGGGGCTGCATCCCCAACGCTGGGCTGGAGACATGGAGCTGGGTGCTGCTGAGGGACACGTTACCCCACGGGACTGTTGTCCCCAGAGCTGTGACCCAGCAGACTCCGGGATGTGGCTCCAGAGGGTGACCAAGCTGGGACACATCCTCATATCCTCATCCAGGCATCCCCTGGAGTCCCTTCCTTCACCCCCACCACCAAGCACCCCAGGAAGGTGCTGCAGAGAGGCCGCCCAGGGAGGGCGAGCATTGTGGCCACCCCATAATAGGGAGCAACAGAGCAGGGGTTTGCACATTTCTCCCTTTTCAGATCTCTTTTTACCAGTTGAATTCCATTACTTTGAATTTAGTCAAAGCATTCAGGATTTATTTTTTTTTTCCAAGCCAGTTATAAAAGGACATTGGAATTACAATTCCAGTGCTAACAATAGCATTACTCAAAGCTGCTGCCCAGAAGTGGGGAGCTCTGGATAGAATAAAGACCTAAACTAAAATGTCAATAATAACTCCTTTCTTTCCTTCCCTGTCTTCCAGCCCGCACAATCTGCTTGGGTCCCTCTATCTTAATGAGCATTAAAATGGTTTCAAATTAGATCTACAGAAAATTGAATTTTTTTCCCTCAGAAGCTTAGTCTGGCCTTTAAAGGCCACTGATCATATTTTGGTTTTCTGTAAGAGCATCTTTGATCTCGAAGGCTCGCAGCTTGCAGGGAGACACGGCTCATTACCAGAAATTTGTTGCTGTTGAAATGCCAGTGGAGAGGGACAGGCTCCATGGAGAGAGGTTTGGCTGGGGGGTTCTTGGCCCTAAACCCCACCAGCCCTGTGTGTCTCCCAACCCCAGCCTGGCTGCCAGGCTGGCAGGTGTGTGGTCACCAGGCTGGGGCTGGGTTTGCAGCCAGCTGCTCTCAGCTTGCTGTGGTCCCCAAAAATGTGGGATGGAAGAGCCCCATGAGCTCCAGGTGGGCTGCTTGGGGAGTCCTTGGGGTCACCCCAGGTGACAGCAGTGTCTTGCTGAGAGGGTGATGCAGCAGTGACCTGGCATTGCACAAATTCTTGTTCTGCTGCTACTAAACCCCCACTCCACATCCCAGCTGGGGCTTGGTCCCAGGGGCTCTGGGGAAAGGGTCACACTGCCTGAGACCTGCTGCTCCCTCACTGCTGGGAAGATGCAGCAATCAGACTTTCCAGGAAAGCCCGTTACCATGGCAGGGCCCAGCTGCTGCTGCTGCTGCTGCCAAAAAACCCCCAAAAACCTAGATGGTGCAAAGCTGAGCAATCCTGAGCGATGCGGTGCCCTGGGACAGCACTTGCAGTCTGGGGGTGTTTTTAAGGGACAAATGGCCTCAAGGTGAGCAGTTTGGATTAAGTTGGGGCTTGCATCTGGGTGTAAGAGGAGCCACCAGCCTGTCCTCCTGCTCCTGGGAGAGAAGGCAGCAGGGGCTGTGACAGTGCAGAGCAGAGCAGCCCCCTGTCCCCACCACAGTCCCTGCTTGTCTCAGTCATGCAAGGATGGGCAGAGTCCCCGTGAGGTCACAGCAGCATTTTGATGGTTGTCTTGAGAAAGTTCTGCAAAGAATCCTCTTCCTCCAGGTGTCCCTAGGGCAGCCTCCTCAAAGGAGTCCTTAATGAGCTGCAGCAGCTCCCTCTGCTCACCCCTCCTGAGCCCTCAGTCCTACTGATGGGTGAACATGGCCAGGGAAACCATCACAAGAGCCACCAGATGCAGGCTGGGGGCTACATAGGAGCTGCATGGGGTGTTGGGCCACTAACAGGCTTTTTAATGGCCATGACCAGCCTCAGCTGGGGCCCCACCCTGAGGGGCTCTGAAATGTTTATTTAAGCTCTGCCAGAACCATCAGTCCCTGTTTGAGTTTTACCGAGGAGTGTTGTTCTCCAGTGTTGGTCACCCAGACCTTAACCCATGGACTGCAGACCTGCCAGAAGATCCCCAGGCTGTGTCTCACCTGACTGTCCTCACCAAGCCTCAACCTAAACTGCAGGTCGATTCTTCCTGGTGATTTCAGACCTGCCTTATTGTAGGGACCTTCCTGATGATCTGGACTCCTGGATGAACATTTCTGCCATCCCTGGATGTGGCATCCTTGAGAACAGAGGACAGGCATTTGCTGGTGAGACCCTGCTCTGGAGCTGAGGGGTCTCTTCTGGCTTCCTGGACCTCTGGGTGCCCCTGGCCTTTGCAGTGCCTCGGTGGGTGGGATGAGGAGGTTGTACAAAGGGCTACAAGAGAAAATAAATTGTTGGGTGTGTGTAATTCAATTTCTTCCTCAGTCTTTACTCCCTGCAGCTGCTGAGGAGTGATGTCAGTGATGGGATGCTATGAGCAGGAATGTAAGTGCCAAAATGACTTTCTCTTTTTCACTTAAGTTCTTTGCAGCTCCTGCAGGTGCTTGGGTTGCAGCAAGGAAGGCCAGCAGTGAAATTATATCAGCAGAGCTGCCCAACAAAAGGAGGGAGAGGCTGGGCTGTAGCTGCAGTCAGGCAGGTGTCTGGTGGAGAGATGACCCAAACCCAAAGGAAGTTGTTTCTCCTGGTTTTTATATATGAAGCTATTTCTCCTGGTGCTGCTCTAGCCTGGTAACTGTAATAACACAAATTGAATGCATTTTTTGGCCTCGATTCCTGTCAGGGCAGGTGTTTTCAGTGGCTGAAATGTCAGTGCAAGGCAGGTTTTAGAAGGACTCTGTAAAAATAGCTGTAGATAGGGCTGGGCTTGGAATACTTGCCCACGGCAGGAGTGTGCCAAGGTGGTGGGTGCTGTTGGAAAACAGAGCTGCTAGTAAAAGAATTGGTTTAATCCAAAAATACCTGAAGATTCCAGGACAAAAGGAGGGTGGGGAAATATAACTGTGATATTGTAGTTCAGGGAAAGTAAAAGTTTTGACAGATTTGGCAGCAGCAGATCTATAAGAAAACTCCAGCCCTGAGGGATAAAATCAATCTGGCCAGATTTAGCTGGGATGATTGTCTTGTCCTGGACTGAGCTCCATGGAGATGGACCCACACTGTGCCTGGGATGTTTTCACCTCACCCACGTGTTCTCAGGGAGCTGAAGCACACTGTTAACAGTTATCCTGGCTGTATTAATTCAGGCATACCAAGATTTTCCCCTCCTTGTCCTCAGACAAAGGTCCCAAGGCTTATCAACCAGCTCTTCAGTGCTCAGCATGTGTTTTCCCACTGGCACAAAATTTGGGGAAGAAAAAAGCTGTTTGGGTCCTGCAGATTCCTCACTGCTGCTCTGTCCTCCTTTGCTTTCTGACTCATACTGTTGGAACAAGCTGATCTGCTCTAGGCTTTCAGTTCAATGGATGAAACTCTTGCCTGTCTGTATGTGGCTCGACAAGGCTCTGCCCCACTGCCTGCACCCACTGGGTGTTTCTCTGCCTCCTTCTGCCAGGCTGCACCCTCGTACCTCCCCTGGGTGCTCGAGGCTCTCTCTGCTGCCCCTGACGTGCTGCTTGACTCAGCCCCTTTGGGATCCTGCATTCAGACAGGATCTGAATGCCCTGGGTGGCACAGTGACTTCAGCTCCCACTGTTCCCCAGGTGATGGCACCTGGGCAGGTTTCCCCACACAGGCAGTGTGGGGGGAGTGGACAGGGACATGCAGAAGCTCATCTTGCTCAGCTCCCATCAGTATGGGAGGTGTGGAGGCAGGCAGAGCACTGAGGCTTTTTCTGTCACTGTCCTTACAGTGGCAGGTGTTGGTTATCTCCCCAGGGCAGTTTTGCACCCAGGTCCAGCCCTGGCCTACCCCAAAATCACATGTATCATTTTTGTAACCACCCCACATCCCCAACAGACCTGTGCAGGTGGGATGAGTTTTCCTCCATGCAGAGAGCTGCGGGTTGCTGGCAGGGGCGGTGTCCCAGGGGCTGCTCCTAGAACGTGTCATGAGCTGCTCCATCCTCTGGGGACAGTGGGAGCTGAAGTCACTGTGCCACCCAGGGCATTCAGATCCCGTCACGCGGCAGGTGAGTCTCACCTGACAGACCTGCCCTGGCCGGCGCAGGAGGCAGCGCTAAAACTGCTCCGCTGCCAGGACANCGCTGCCAGGACAGGAGCGATGCCTTCCCCTTTCCCACAGGCGTCATTGCTGCTTGGTCCCTGGGTGACAACACGTTGTAGATCTCCGCTCAGCTGCTTTACGTGCCACCAGCTCAGCTGGCAGCGGCACGGGCAGGGGGAGGTGTCCAGCCCGTGGTTCTGGCGTGGGCAGGGACTCACCTCGTGTGATCAGCACTGTGTCGCTGTGGGAAAGGGGAAGGCATCGCTCCTGTCCTGGCAGCGGAGCAGTTTTAGCGCTGCCTCCTGCGCCGGCCAGGGCAGGTCTGTCAGGTGAGACTCACCTGCCGCGTGACGGCTGCGGCTGCCCCCGGAGCGGTGACCTTTGAGTCTGCCCTGTTAGCTCATGGAAACCCAAAGAATGACTCGGCAAAGGGAAATACGCGGGGAGGGACAATCCCCGGGCAGCCCCGATGAGCAGGGGGAGGAACAGCAAGGTGCGGAGGGGGGGATACCTGCGGTCCCCCGGCTTTCTCCCCCAGCATCCCCCCCGATGCAGCCAGCCAGCGAACTCCTTTAGAGAGCATTACTTCACAACGAAAAATGTGCCGCGGCTGACGGCGCCCTCGGGCAGAGCCAGAGCGCTGCTTCAGCAGCAGCTTGGGCTGAGCGATTAACTCCTTCCCCTGCACGCCTGGCTCTGGGTGGTTTTCTGGTTCATCCCGTGGGGTGTCCTTGTGTCAGCACTGCTGGGGTGTCACCCTGTCCCTTACCCAGGCCCTGGCTGGTGGGGAAGGGCTCTGCATGTAGCCTTACACCATTGAGGGGTGGTTTTGTTTGGAAGGTGAGCCTTGGCTTTGTCGCCAGAAATTGGGCTGTTCACTGAAACCACTCTCATCAGCAGGTGGAGGGGGCTCAGTGTCACCCTGAGCCTTGGTCCTCTGGGTGCAGCTGCTCCAGCACCAAGCCATGGTTTGGCTCAGATGTCCTGCTCCAGCATGTGCCCACAGGGCTCCTCTCTGCGTTCCTGCAGGAGCACCTGCTGGGACATGTTCCTCCATGCTGGAGATTGCTGTATTTTTCTCTGGGCACATGGAGTGACTGGTGATGAGCAGGAAAATTAAGTGTTTTTCTCAGCAGTGGGGTAGGGAGTTGTGTGCTGGGAGAGGGAATGGGATTCTCCCTGAGCTGTCACAGGCAATCAGGTGTGGGAGAGGAGGAGGAGTGTTTGTGGGGTGCCTGCACCCCAGGGCTCTCCAGCTGTGTCACTGATGTGACCCTTGGTGCACAATCTCCTGTCCCCAGACACTTCCTCCTGGGTTGTGTGGAGGGTTGAGGGATTTCTGGGGGATTTCTTGGTGACTTTTGTCCCTGGCATGTAGGTCGAGGGCCATGCCACAGCTTTTCATCAGCTAGAATTGGGACATCTGGGCTGCTTGAGTGAATTAATCCTAGCAGGGGGCTGCTGAGCCACACGGATCCAATCCTCTGCCTGACAGCTGTGGTGGTCTCATGTCACCATTGTCGTCACTGGTTTTCTGTCACAGGCTGTCTCTCCTGCAGCCGACAATGTGAGAGTGTTCCTCGGCCATTTCTGGGAGGAATTCAGTGGATTTAGGTGTAAGTGCTGCAGGAGGTGTGATTGTGGACTTCGCCTGGGAGTGGCTAATGAGGTCACTTCCCTGATGGTGAGTCTGTGGTGGAGAAGTGATCTCCACTTGGAGAGACAAGATCAAACATCAGGAGTGCGGGAAGAGCTCTTGGCTGGGGCTGTAGTGGGTTGCTGTTCTGGGCAGCTGTGCTGTGATATTGTTAGAGGGACCTGTTACAGGGGAAAAGGGAAAAACTGGGCAGCGAAGGGGAAGAAGGCATGAGAGCCAGGTCAAATACAGGATCCAGAGGTCTTGCACCTCTGGTGGTATCAGGCAGGGTTAGTGATCTTATGCTGCTGGACCCTCTGTCTGCCCAGGACGTCTCTTGGAATAGCAGACACTTGGGGATGAGGCTGCCCATCTCCCACAGCACAGCATTTCCCTGGAGAAATCTCCGTGAGACCCTTGACCTCAGCCTGCTCCTACGTGTGGAACGGCAACTGCTGCCTTTCCCTGGCCCTGATAAACATGGTGTGATTCTTGGTGTGGTCCTGTGCAGGGCCAGGAGTTGGACTTTGATAGTCCTTGTGGGTCCTTTCCAACTCAGAATATTTAATGAGTCTAAGAAACGTCATTTTGCAGTGAGGGAGAAATGCAAAATCCTGTGTGGTGCTGGAGTATGACAGTCCAACCTGTGGTTTCAATTTTTTCTCAGGCAAGGTCCCACTGGGATCATTGAGGTTGAGTGGGTGAATCTTCCTTGCAGAGCCTGTAGGCTGCACAAACAAACTGCTGTTCCCACAGATGCTGAACCCCACAGGGAAGGGAGGACAAGCATCCCACCATCCAATCCTCCCCAGGCCCATGCTGAGCAATGGGAACTCTTCCAGTGAAGGAGAGCAGAAATCCAGGCAATGCAATTAGAATTTTAATAACAGTAATTAATGCCTTGCCTCTCTCTAAGGATTTTCTAGTGAGGCTTGCCAGGTGCTGGTTGGGGGTTAAGTGATCAAAGCCACAGCACCCATGTGAAGGGATGGGTACCAGCTGGGCTGTGGGACCTCAGTGCCTCAGCTGGGGGCTCGCTCTCCCTGCCTTCATCTTTCTCCATGGCTTGGGGGGCAGGATTAGGAGGAGCTGCTTTAGGAATCTCATGTTAATGGATGGGGGAGAAGACCAGGTCAGGAGCACCCTGTGTGTTACCCAGGGGGGCTCATCTGGCCCCCAGTGATGTGAGCTATAGGGCCTGTGTGTGCCTCTGTGTCAGGGGCATAAATGAGTTTAATGCATCGACTCCTGTCTGTGCACGTGTCTGTATGTGGGAGGCTGCTCCTGCACGCACATTGCAGTCGACACACAAATGCCAGTCTGTGGGTTTGCACAGACACAAGCCAGAACAATAACACGGGGGCTGGAGAAAATGCTTTACAGAGAGAGGCTTGAAGAGCTCAAATTGCTTGGTTTATCAGAGACATTGAGAAGTGTCTTTGTTCTGGTGTGTAAACACCATCACAAGGAGAAAGGAGGTGGCACCAAAGGACTCTTCAGTGCCAGAGAAAGGCAGAACACGAAGCAGAGGCTGAAGCTGCTAAAGTTGGACTGAAGAGCAGGTGTGCATGTTGGCACAAAGGGGATGAACAGTGGAAGCAAACTGCCAGGGTGCATGGCAGGGTTTCTCTCTCTTGAAGGGCAGTCCCTCTAGTGCTGTCTCAGCCAAGTTATTCTATAATCAGGCACACAGTGTGAGGGTCAGACAATGTTATTTGTTATGTTATTAGAGCCCCTTACATTTCAGTATCTTTCTCACTCCTTGGCCCGGGGCACTGTCTCAGGGTGGTGAAGCATCTATGGGATGGAGCCCAAAGCAGCTGCCTGGCCTCCTTGCAGAGCCCCTGAGCAGTGGTGCCTCCTGGCTCTGCCCTGTGGGTTGTTTCTCATCTCTTCCTGCTCCCCTCTCATCCTCGCAAGAGATGGGCTGTGGTGGGGCTGGTGGCACTTGTGTCTGGTTTGGTGAGACCAAGGGGCACAATAGGCAAATGGAGTTTCAGGAGCAGTGGGGAGCTGCTGCAGAGCCCTGGGACATTGTGCCAGAGCTGCCCAGAGGAGCTGTGGCTGCCCCTGGATCCCTGGAAATGTCCAAGGCCAGGCTGGACAGGGCTTGGAGTAATCCAGGATAGTGGAAGGTGTCCTGCCCATGGCAGGGGGAGGAACAAGATGGGCTTTAAGGCCCCTCCCAACCCAGCCTATAATTCTATCACATGTTGATCCCAGAGATTCATATAGCACAGGTGGGACATCCAGCTCCACCACCACCCTTGGGGAAGCTGCCTGGGAGCTGCCGTGCAGCTGAACCCACAGAAGGGGGACAGGGCACCTTGGCTGTGGGCCCCTGTGAGGAGAGGGAGGGTGTGCAGGAAGGTGTGGCTGAACTGTACCACCTCTGCCTGAACTGCTGGAAGGTGTCAGCCTGAAACAAATGAGTAATTGTTTCTGTTGCTATCAGATGACGTAGTTGACTGGCCAGCAAATCAGCTGAGAAGTGGTGAGCGAGGCAGGGAAATTATTTAGAAAGGTAATAAACCCAAGTGTAATATAAATATACCAGTGTGACGGATTTTACTTACGCAGGAATACAGAACGGCTATCAGTGGTGCATGTAGCACGGGGACCCCTCCATGTGAACAGCTGTTCACATCTGAGTATTTTAGTTCAAGGGAAACTTAAGAAGCCTACAGGCCAACTTGCATTAAGCTCTGCTGCTTTATTTCCCCCTCCATCACAGCCACTCTGCTGCCTGCCCTTATGGGGTGTGATGGGCTCACCCAAGTCACTCCCTCGCCAACCCCAGCAGGAGGGGAAAGAGGTTGGAAAAGTAAAAGCAAGAGAATTTGAGGGCTAAGACTCCTCATCTTTTAACAAGAGAGCGGGAGAGGCTCTGAGTGTCCCCACGGCGGCGAGCAGCACCAGCCAACTCGCCCCTCTCCCCTGCAGCCCCGGAGCGCCGGGCAGGTGGAAATGACCTCGTGAGATACAAAGTGCCCCAGGGGTAGCGTGCCGCTGCCTCACCCAGCCGTGCTCACATCATTAACCCGGCATCAGTCACGGCCCAGGTATGCCCAGGCATTTCCGCGGCGCCTCTCCCTGAGCAGCCCCGGCTCCCTCGCTCAGCTCAGCTCCAGCGCGAGGGAAACTGAGGCACGGTCAGGTGTGGGCTGTGCCTCCCCCCGTGTCACCAGGCGCAGCTGCGAACTCCTGAAAAGCCAAGAGAGGAACACATTTAAGTCACAAGGCAATGCCTGTGACTTAACGATGGAGTCTTGCCTGTCTCTAACAATTCATACATTGGTAGTCCAGCACCTGCAGCCACAGCTGAGCCCTTCGTGGGCACATTTTGCCCACATGTGAGAGCACTCAGAGCTGCTCTCCCAGAACCTGTGATTGAAGCTCGTCTGTGCTGCTGGCAGAGCATGGCTCAGGTGTTGCTGAGGAGGGCTTATTTGATAATTTTTTTTTAATAACTACTATGTTCTTTGTCAGAAAATTTCATATTCCTTGAAGATACAGGAATGTGGTGACATCTGAAAGGAAAATTTTATTCTAAAGCTTGTGTTGACATTTGTTTTTCTTCTCTCTTTTAAAATTTCCCTTTTAATAAGGGAAAAAGGAAGAAGAGAGAACAGAAAGAATGCAGAGGAAGTAAGATTTCCCACCACAACAACAAAACTCTTCAAGACAATTGTTTTTAAAGCTAAACAATAGTTAAAAATGTCAGAAAGCAAATCATGGCAGTTTACCAAACATCCTTAGCTTACTTTTTTTTAACCTGCTCTGAGTTTTAACTCCAGTGACTCCCCACACAAGCAGATAAGAGGACTGACTCTGGGGCACAGGCAGGTGAGCAGGGAGGAAGGAATGCAAACACACGTTTTGACTGCAATGAGTAAAACCCTCCTGAATCTGGCATCACCAAGGGGCATGTTGGGTGCACTGGCACTGCAGACATTGAATACACTGAATCACAGAATCACAGACTGGCTTGGGAACTTAGAGATCATCTTGTACCGCCTCCTGCCATGGGCAAGGACATCTTCCATTATCCCAGGTTGCTCCAAGCCTGTCCAGCCTGGCCTTGGGCATTTCCAGGGTTCCAGAGGCAGCCACAGCTTCTCTGGGCACCTGTGCCAGGGCATCAACACCCTCTAAGTAAAGATTTTTTCCTATTATCCAATCTAACCCTGTGCTCTGTCAGTTTAAAACCACTGTCCTTCTCCTGTCACTATCTGCGTGTATAAAAAGTCCCTCTCCTTCCATTTTATAAGCCTCTTTAAGGTGCTGGAAGGCTGTAATGGGGTCTCCCTGAAGCCTTCTCTTCTCCGTGCTCCAATTAGTTACGTTTTACAGACTCCTATGCACAGCATAACCACGATCCAGGGGGTGGATCAATGCTGTGGCATCACTGCTGGCCATGACATGACAAAGACCCCTGCATATATAAGAAAAATTTCCTTGCAGTACTGCAGCTGTACCTGGGTGCTTTTGTTCAGCTCCTGGTGCAGGAATCCCTTTCATTCACGTGACCTTGGGTGAGCAACTTTGCTGTGCTTAAAATTAACTTCTCTGCAAACAAGGCACGTAAATCTCTGTGTCAGGAGAAGTTGCGGCATGGCAGGAGGGGCTCAGGCTTGGTGAAGGGTATTTCCACCCCGAGTTGCCACAAGTGTAGTGTCCCTTTGGGGCAAGGGTGCCAGTGCTGTCCCAGGGATGGGGTAGCCCTGATCGTGCACCAAACCATGAGCCTTTGGCCATTTTCCATGGGAGAAGAGGGTTCAGTAAAATCTGCTGTGGCTCAGGGTGTTTCCACCCCCGCTTCTCCTAATTTGTTTGGTTTTGCTGGCAGAGCTAAACAGGGGCTGCAGAGACTGATGAAAGAGGCTGCAGGCTCATCTTACAAAATAAAAAGGCTGGAGCAAATTGGCGTGCCTAGCCTGGGAAAACAAAAGCTAAGGGCAGCACAAGGAGAGCGGTGTGCGGATGGATCCCAGGGTACGCCCTGCGGGAGGAGATGAACTGCAGAAAGCCTTGGCACAAGACTCTGGGCTGTCTGTAGCCTGTGACTACACGCAGCCTGGAAACAAGAGGTAGCTCTTAAACACCAGAGGAGGGAGGGCCTGGAGCCCTCCCAGCAGGAGCCCTGTGTGCCCGGAGCACACGAACTCCTTTGGTGCTTTGTGAGGGGTTTCAGGTTGCGACAGCCACCACGAGGCAGCACAGAGGGTCCCACAGCTGCGCACACCGGCTGGCGTCACTGCAGGGCCGTGGGAGGATGTCTGTCTGTCCAGCCAGGTCCGGGCTGGGTGTGCTCTGCAGATAAACAGCTCCTTTTACACTTATTCATTCTGCCTGTGTACACAGCCCGCTCGCCAGCGGCCGGGAGGTGCCTTTTCCCGGTGTTGCCTTTGGTGTGGGTTTTACAGATGTTTTTTATTCAATCATGCAGAGATGACGGCAGAACATGGCAAGTGTACGAAGTGTGCTGGTCATCCCGGGCTTCCTGGCACACCCTGACCTTCACCCACTGATCCACAGGGAGCACGGGGCCATCACTGACTCCTCAGCCCCAGTCCCAGGTGGCTGTCAGGTCCCTTGTATTTGCCTCTTACTGGACACTTAAAGCGATTGGGGGTTATAAAAACAGGAGCAGGGAGAGGTGACAGCTGGGCCTGGAGAATTACAGGGAGGAAATGAGATTAGAGGGAGCAGGGATCACCAGGAGGCAAGATGGCCCCATCCTGGGCAGGCAGCTCCTTCCCTCACAACATGACCCCACAACCCATCCCTTCCCTCACAGCCTGGCTCCATAACTCCCTCCTTCCCTTATAGCAGTCAGGGATCCATCACCTGCCCCTTCCCTCTCAGCCTGGCCTCACAACCAGCCACTTCCCCCAGCAGTCAGGGATCCAACACCTGTTCCTTCCCTCACAGCCTGAGCCCACAACCTGCTCCTTCTCTCACAGCAGTCAGGGATCCACCACCTGCCACTTCACTCACAGCTCAGCCCTACAAGCTGCTCCTTCTCTCCCAGCCCCACAAAACGCCCCTTCCCTTATAGCAGTCAGGGATCCATCAGCTTCCCCTTCCCTCACAGCCCCAGAACCTGCTCCTTCCCTCACAGCTTGGCCCCATAAATGGCCCCTTCCCTCAGTAGTCAGCGACCCACCAGCTTACCTTTCTGTCACAGCCTGACCCCACAACCTGCTCCTTCCCTCACAGCCTGACCCCACAATCCATCCCTTCCCCCCCAGCACAGCCCAACCCCTGGAGCTGCCCCTTCGCTCACAGCCCAGCCCCACAAACAGCGCCTTCCCTTATAGTAGCCAAGGATCCATCAACTTTCCCTTCCTTCATAGCCCGACCCCACAACCTGCTCCTTCCCTCACAGCAATGAGGGATCCATCAGCTCTTCCTTCCCTCACAGCCCAGTCTCTCAACCTCCTCCTTCCCTCAGCACTCAGGGAGCTATCAGCTACCCCTTTCCTTGCAGCTCATCCCTACAAACAGCTCCTTCCCTCAAAGCAGTGAGGGATCCATCGGCTGCCCCTTCCCTCACAGCCCAGCCCCACAACCTGCTCCTTCCCTCAAAGCATTGAGGGATCCATTAGCTGCCCCTTCCCTCACGGCCCAGCCCCACAACCTGCTCTTCCCTTCAAAACATTGAGGAATCCACTAGCTGCCCCTTCCCTCACGGCCCAGCCCCACAACCTGCTCCTTCCCTCACAGCAATGAGGGATCCACCGGCTGCTCCTTGCCTCACA
>VZRL01001648.1:531138-573462 GCA_013397895.1 Origma solitaria | reverse complement strand
TCCCGCCCGCCGGGGCAGGCACAGCGCGGGCCGCAGGTACGAGCGGAGCCGGCGAGAGGAGCGGAGCGGAGCGGCCGGGCCGGCGCGGCCATGGGGAAGGTGCAGCTCTTCGAGATCCGCCTGGGCGACAGCCGCGTCGTCTACAGCCCCGGCGAGCCGCTGGCCGGCACCGTCACCGTGCGGCTCTCGGGCTCGCTGCAGTACCGAGGTGAGCCCGCGGCCTGCCGTGCCCTGCTGTGCCCGCAGCCCGCGGGGCCACACGGCGGTGCGGATATCCCGGGGGTGGTTCACGGGCTGCCCTGGCCCGCGGGGCGCCGTGGGGATGGTGCCGGGAGCAGCCGGGCTCCCTTCCCTGGCTCTGGGGACCGGGGGATCGGGGCTGCCCCATCCCTGCTGCCCCTGCTGCCGTGCGGCGGCCCGGGAGGGGCTGATGGGAGCAACCTGCTGGATTATTTCCTCCTCCGCTTCCTCCTCTTACTTTTTGCTCCCATCCCATAAATAAGCAAACACCCTCCCCACCCCCTTCCCAAAAACAAGCCGGCGCGGGGCTGTGCCACAGCAACCTCCGGAGCTGGCGGGTGCCCAGGGTGGCAGCGGGAGGCGGTGGGGGAGCTCAGCCACCTTGTTCTGCTTTCCCGGAGCCCTGCGGCTTCCCTGGGCTGCCGGCATCGCCCTGGCATCGCCCTGGAACGCCGAGCCCGGTCGGACGGAGCTCCTGGGTCGGACGGAGCCCGAATGTGTTAGGGCAGGGCGATGGGAGGAGGTGAGCGATGCCGTGTCCCGGTGGGCAGCAGCCCTGCCCCGGCAGGAGGGAGGAGGAGGGCGATGCTGTGTCCCGGCAGGAGGGAGGAGGAGGGCGATGCTGTGTCCTGGCAGGAGGGAGGAGGAGGGCGATGCTGTGTCCTGGCAGGAGCGGTACTCACCCAGCCACCGGCTCGCAGGCACGGTCTGCAGCGAGCAGCCGTGTTGTAACACCTCGAATGAAGTTGGGTGTTTGAGCTGTGACTGCCCTAGTCTGGGGTATGTCCAGGCTGTGTATGAGGTCTTGTGTGTGCCAGGGGAGAGAGTGCCCGCTGGGCAGCAGCGATCTGGAGCAGGAGGTGTTGGGGTACTGGGTGGCTGTTGCTCCACGTGAGGCTCAGGCCATGCTCGTGGCTGGTGCAGTCCGTCAGGACAGAGGGATGGGGCTGGACTACAGGGAAATGAGGTGCCGGGCTCGGATCATCCAAACTGGGAGCTTCCTCCCCCGCCTTAGAGAAGTCATTCGTATTTGCAAGTCAGCTTTGTGTTCAGTGCTGTGGAAATGTGAACCGATTTGCTGTTTTCCCTGAGGTCTTGCTTGCTTCTCGTGTGTGCATGCTGCTTCCTTTGTAACAAATTACTGGAGGGGGAAAAAAGGCCGAATAATGTAAAATGTGAAGTCTGTTCAAGAGCCGTCAGCCTGGATGATGGTGTCTATGCTTGCCTGTGTCTTGCTTTTGCGAGCACCTCTCCCAGTTGTCTGCAATAGCTTTTTGGAAGCTTCTTATGGAAAAAGTATCTAGGACAAGTGCAAACTTGTATCCTGTTTAAGTCCTGTCAGAGCAAAACAGTTGCAGATCCAGCATTTATCTCCTTGGAGAGTACTCCCAGATGCACTTCTTCCAGCAAAGATGTTCTTAATGAAGTCTGGCTGACTTCTCTCCTCTGCCCATCCCATCCTCTTCCATCCATTCCTGAAGGTGCTGCTTGGGTGGGACAAGAGTTTGGCCTCGGAGGGTTTGGTTGTGCTGGCCCCTTGTGCTGGCAGCTGGCTGTGGCTACACCTTGCTGCTGCCTCTACAACTCCCATGTGGAGAGGACCTGCCAGGTTCTGCTCTACCCCAACTCTCCTTTGCTTCCTGGGGTTGTTGTAGTGAAGGAAGAAGGTGTCTCTTTGTTCTAGATCTTCTTTCTACTCCTTTATTGCTTTGGTTCTGAGAAGCATCAGGGTCTGGTATAAGTACAGGTTGTGAACTCAGGAGGGGTTTTGCTGTGGGATCTGGTGTTTGGTGCTAGTGCAGGGTTTTTGGTAAGAGCTAGGGCAGCTGAGCTCTAGGAAAGCTGGTAGAAGCATCGAGCCAAAATATGAAGTAGGCTCCATGTGGTTGTTTCTTCTGCTGTGCTGAGGTCACCTTAGCAGCTCTTTCAGGCTGTTTCCTGCACAGTGGCTTCACAAGCTGGGGCAGAAACTTTCCATTACAGGTGTCTGAACTCACCCAGTTAAGTCACATTTGGATGTGAAACCAACTTCTGCCAAGCACAAGGTGACTCTTTGTTGTGTGTTCTCCCTCCTGCTCTGTATCTTATGGTCTCTGGTGTTTAAACACTCCACACTTGCCTGGGGATCTCTCACGCACCCTCTCCTTCTTTCTGGATGAAGGAAATGTCTCACCCTCAGAGAAAGAGATTCGTGTAGCTGCTGAAACATCCTTTAGGTGTAACAGCAGGTTACACCTGCTGAAAGAGATCTTAAAGGGGCTACTGAGCCCTGTTGAACTCTGTGGGGCTCAGCAGTAGAGGGATCAGACAACCTGACATGCTCTGTCTTCCTGCTGAGGTGTGGGGAGAGCTGGGTGGCATCAACTTGTCTTACATTGTATATACCTCCCCAGCACACCTTCTGTGGCCAACTGTGACTTTTCAGACTAATAAACTGCTCCCAGGAGAAGACACAAGGTCCTCACCCCTGGCAGGTCTGGCCCACAGCACCAAGGTTTGGTGCTTTCCATTTCCTGAGCCGGGCGGGCGAGTCCAGTGCAGTGACTTCTCAGGGCTGTGGAGTGTGAGATCACAGCCGGAACCAGCCTGTAGGTGACTCTTCACACGGTAACTTATGGCTCTTGGAAATTACACCTTCTGGAAGGTGACAGTGCAAACAAACAGAGCTCCTTGTGCCTTGCTAAACACACGAGAAATCTTGGGTCATAGGACAGCGTAGCTGGGGACACACCTTTTGGGATTGTAAATGTTCCCACTTACACTGGTGTCAGTGCCAGCCCTACTGAGTAGCAGTGAGGGCTGTTCAGGAGCTCATCATCTTCAGCTGACCTTGCAGCAGCATCACAAATACTGACTGGTCCTTGGTGACCCACGTGGAACTTCTGAGGAGCCACACTTCTTCCTGTGCCTGTGCCAGGGTGAAGGACCTTGCCAGAAAACTTCTGAGCCTCGGGGGAGAGCGCTGATGGAAACAGAGAATTCCTAATCATTGTGCCTGACTCGCTGGGTAAATCATCAAACGTGTGTGTACAAAGAATAATTAATCTTACAGGAAGCTTGCGCAGGGACAGCTGGAGATGGAGTTAATTTGGGGGGAGGGAGGAGGGAAGCCAATTCATTCGGAGCAGGGCAGGCAGTCCTGGTTGCCGGCAGGAGCGTGCAGGAACAAAGGCTTGTGCTGCCTGGGGATGCTAGAGCACTTTCCTCTCAGCTCTGTGGCTTCCAGGGGCCATGTGGATTATTTCGGTGCTGCTGTCTGCCATTCAGTGAGGCTTCAACAAGCGTAATGTTAAAATAACAGCCCTCTCTGCCAGGTCACCGCGAGTATAGAAAAAGCAAGTGCTTTCTGGAATAGATTTCAGCACTTTGCTGTTCTCCACTCTGTTATTTGGCTGTCCAGGTTTATGCAGGGATGACTTGACTTTAAAATCACTCCCTTGAACTACAAAGCTCCAGACATGAGTACCTGTGTCTGTTCATGCTCTAGAAATACAGATACATAATTCCCGTTTCTGCAGAGCAGAGAGCCCATGAATCATAATTTCTTTCTCTGATCTTAAATGTAGTAAATATGCTCACTTCTTATATGGACAGCAGAGAAAGCTGGTGGTGAAGGGGGATGGAGAGCAGGGCACTGGAATCCTGAGTCATTTGTCCAAACTAAAAGGTAACTTCTCTTACCTAGAAGGGCAGTAGGGAGAAATTTGGGTTTGGTGGTTCTGACGTGTGTGTAACCTGTGCCCTTCCTGAGGGAAGGGATGACACCAAAGGACTCTGTTGGCCATGATTCCCCTGCCACTTGACCTCTGATACAGTGGAAAGCATTGTTCCTGGAGGAAGGCTGTGGCTTGGGAAAGTGCTGGGGAAAAGGTGGATTCAGTCCCTTCATAGTGGTCTGGCTCTATCCTGAACCAGAAGTTTGTCTACAAAGAAGGATTTGAGGTCCCTGTGCTGTAGCTTAGGTCACCTGCACACCATTGGGGCAGCAGGGACCCCATGGCTGGTCCCCATTTTGGGTACAGTGTGGGGTGGGAGCATGGCCTGCAGAGCTGAGCAAGGTCCGGGGGTTTGGAGGGCAGGAGCAGCTCCACCGCTGTCCACGGTGATCCTGGCAATGCCCCATGAGGTCCTTGAGCTGTCTGGTGTCTGCCAGCAGCGGTGGGTGCCAGGATGAGGCGAGGCTGGCACTGCTGCACAGGAATGCTCGTGGATGGCTCCGCAGCATCACTCCCGCAGGCTGGATGGCTCCTGCTCTAGGGGAGCTGGATTAACTTTCTTTTCTCATTGTGTGAAGCGAGACAGCGGGGAGCTGTGTGGCCAAGTCTGTCTGAGGCTGGGGAACAAAAGAGGGATTTTTGCTCTCCTGGCTAGCTTGCTGCTAGAGCTCCAACTCCTCTGGAGTCAATAACTAATCACGAGATGGGTTTGTGTCTCTTGTCACTGCAGTGAGCTGCTCTCGGCCGCTCCCCCCGCCCGTGCACCACTTGTGCTCAGCTGAAAAACTGTTCACTGCTTTCCTTGGCAAGGAGACATGCCACGGCCTCCCATCCCTTGTTTAACAAAATGGGAGGACAAGTGGAGTGGAGTTCTGTCTGTCTGATTTGCTTCCAAGTGTGACAAACGGGGTGTGAGTGCTTATTCCTTCCCTGGAGCAGCGCAGAGCTGTCTGAGATGTAGCTTGTCTTTCAGGGCTGGAGTCAGGTAGATGGCAGGGAGGCTCCCTGGCTGGGAGGAAGAAGCCTGTGGGTTTCCATCCCTCTCCTCCCAAGGAAGCTCCCTATCCCCGGCTGTGCTGGGAGAGGAGGAGCAGCCTGGTAGGTGTGTGGATGGGTGTGCTCGCCTTGGAGTGTGTTGCAGAATACTTTGTGCTGAAAGTCATCCCCAGGGAAGAAGTAGGTGTGTAGAAGACACACAAGAGCTGTCACTTGGTAAAGTCTTACTAGAGCCTCTCACGGCCAGTAAGAGGAGGATGGACATGTGGGTCATCCTCTGCTGTCTGGAGAGGCTGCTCAGGCCCTTCCAAGAGAAGAAGGGAGTGGGGTGCTTGGGTTGTGCTGCGAGGCTGCTGCAGATCTGACCTGTGCCCAAAGCATAGAGAAAGGTGCTCTGCCAGGCATTGAGGAAGGTCTTTTCCTTCTGTTGCTCAGGGCAGCTACTCCTGAGATGGCCTGGCAAACATGTCAGGGGCTGGGCTTTGGTTCGGTGCCTCTTTTCTTGAGAGCTGATTGCTGAGATATCCAACATACAGCCTTTAGGCTGCTGGTGTGACCTCTGGAGTCTGGCAACAGGAATTGCTGTGGAAGTTAATTGCCTCTTCGTGCTGCTCTTAAAATCTGTCACTCTTCAAATCTCTCATGGAGAAATGCAGACTGCTTAGGAGAGGAGAAAATGAGCAAAGGACCAGACTGTTGCCAGTCAGCGGATTTTTGCCTTGTGCACAGTTGTGCCTGTGTGTCCTCAGATTCCCTGGGTCATGTTCAGGATCCGAAATGGAGGTGAAATGGATGCATGCCACAAAAATGTTCAGGATTCTGTCTGCTTGTGATGGCTTTTAAGCAGCAGCTCCACATTCCCCAGTCTCTCTGATGGCAAATTAAAAGTCGGTGATGGGGTGCACATGTCAGATGGGAGTGAGGTGTTTTGCTGGGGATAAGTTTGTGGTTACAGGGCTTTTACCAGAAAGTGGGCACCTGTGTCTGGGTATTGCTGTGTGCAGAGGGGTGGCCAGTGCCTTATGGTTGAATTGTGTGGCTTAAGTAAATTCCCACAGATGTATTGGGACCTTGAGATGCTGGATGGTGGCAGTGGAGAGGATATAGGGTGTTCTAAGGTAAGTATGGAGCTGCTTTTGACTCCCTCAACAAGATGATGGTGGCAAGCTAGTGCCAACCTGGAATTCTTTGGAGCCCTAGTTTAAAAACACCCTGATCTCTGAACACCTTAATCTTCATTAAAAACCGGAGTTTGTCAGATATCCGTAGCAAAAGCTGTTTCCAAGAAGCATGAATCATTCTGGAGCACTAATGCTTATGACTTCCACTCCTTTGTTCTTGCTGACGGCACTGTGCTCTCTGTCAGTCGTTCTGGCTCAGGCAGCTCAGACCAGAGGTAACAATGCTGCAGCAGTTCACTGTTCATCCCTCCCAAACACACCCTCCTGAATCCCAAATGCTTCCTGCAATAAGAATGGGATAAAACTGGCTCAGAAGGGAGGAAAGCTCAGTATGTGGGTAGGAATTGGTGCCTTCTTGATGGGGAATGTCAGCAAGGGACTGAATGTTGGGGCCAGGGGCCCAGCTCAGGTGCCAAATGTTCCTTTTCTGCATGCTTGGATCTCTGAGGAGCCCAGCCTGCCCATGAGCACTGTCTTACCAACTTGTAGCACTCCCAGCACAGCGAGGATTTGTTATGTATCTGGTGCTCTGGTAATAACAAGAACATAAGTCATCTTTCCAAACTGATGATCTTGCTATAAATAGAGAATCCAGCTGCTTGCGTTGAATGGCATCAAAGAAAATCATAGGAGCAAGCTCTTATGCTTAGTGAAGTGGATTCTGGCTGTTTTCTCTGAAGATGCTGGCGTTGGGAGATTGCTTGACAACTGAGAAGTGTGAAAGCAGTGCATGAGAGCTCAGTGTGACGAGTGGAACCTTCAGCAGGGAGCAGGTGAGGCTGGGATCTCCCATCCTGTGCTGGGATCTCTAGCAGAGAGCAGGTGAGGCTGGGATCTCCCATCCCATGCTGTGCCTTCCTGCCTCCCCAAGGAGAACCTGCCTGTGCTGGTACCCAGCCAGGATGAGGAGGCACTAAATGCAGGCTCGCTTTACTGCTTGTAAATAAGGCTCTTCAGGAAAAAGCACTTGAAATCTCCCCTTCTAGGAGGAGGGGAGCTGGCTCCAGGCTCGTGCTTGGGAGCTGCGGCAGCACTAAATCGTTTGGAGGTGTCTCAGCAATTCTGTGTGCTGAGTTGTGAGTTCAGCGCCTGGAGAGGCAGGAGGACGGACCCTTGGTGTGATTCTGCCTGATTGCCTGTCTTCATGCTCCTGTCGGTCTCCATGCTCCTGTCAGTCTCCATGCTCTTGCCTCCTCTCCCTGCATGTGGGCTCCAGCCCCTCACACCAAAGCTCCTGTTCCCAGGATGGCTGAGCGGTCCTGGGTGTGCTGCTCTAGTCCTTCTCCTGCTGTGGAGGCAGAGGCTCGCTCAGGATGCCAAGTTGGGACAATATTGTCTGTGCTGAGTCCTTCCAGCCCCAGGGGTGTCCAGCCTGTGACAGACCTTTTCCAGTCCCACCAGGTGCTGGGCCGACTTTGCATGTGCTCCTCCTTTGGAGAGTGGGTGATGGGGAATTTGTGCTCAGGAGCATCCCTTGAGCCCCAGGAGGGGATGGAGGAATGTCGTCTCTCCTGAATTCTACATCTGCAGGGCTGTCTGTTGCTGAGGCCGGGAGAGCTGTGTCCAGCTGTGATGTGGGTGGCAGTGAGGGTCTGCCAAAATGAGCAGCAGCCAACAGGGCTTGTAGCCTTCCCTCTTATAAAACGGTATCTGAGAGCCTCAGAAGAAAACGAATGTGACTCAGTACCACAGCAGAGTGTGGCCCACAGAAGCCCTGGTGCTCTGGTATTACAGTAAGCCTGTTAAGCATGAATTTCCAGAAGTCTTTGAAGCCTTTATTTAGAAAGAGTCTGAAAAGGGAGTAGGCTCTGGTGAATCAACCTCTTTGTGGTGAGTAGGGAAACCTGATCAGTCGGCTGTTTATCTTCTGCAGTGGCTTTTGCACCCAGCGTGGAGGGCGATGCTCCTGCGGCAGGGGCAGAGGGGCTGTCTGGGGAAAGAGCTTGTCAGACCTGCTCCGGGGTGTGGGAAGAGTGGAGCAGGGCTGGCAGTGGTCGCACACAGAGGTGTGTTCCCAGGACAGAGGTGTGTTCCCAGGACATCAGAGAGCTCAGCCTCCCTGGCTGCTCTTTTTCCACGGGAATCGAAGCTTGTTCTGCCGGCGAGGTGGGAGAAGGTGCCAGGCTTTGCACTTGCTAGGAAAGAGTAATTGAGTTTGTTAATGAATTTAAAGGGGTGTTTTCTTACACCAGCACCCAGCACATTCCCCCTGGGACCTGCAGTGCTGTGTGGTCCGTTGTGGTGGGGTTCCTTGCCCAGTTCTTCCTTTTTTAGACAGCCGAGTCAATTGTACTTGAATACAAGTTAAGAATATCTTTAACTTCTCTGGCCTAAAGCAGTGTTAAGTGCTGGGTGGAAACCTATTTCACTTTGGGCAGGCTATAAAAAAAGAGGTTCCTCACTTCTGTTTTTGCACTGCTCAGCCTGAGGAAGGGTGGCTGTGGTCCCTGGCTGGATGAAGTGTTGAGTGCTGGCAGGTTCTGGCATCCATCAGCATTCCTGTGAGCCAGGGTGAGCTGCTGATTCTGTTCCACTTGACTGGCTGCATGCTGGGCATCTGGGACTTGCATTCCCTTCCCACAGGGCTGCTCTAGGGGCCAAACGCTGAAGATTAAGATGCCCTGACTGCTTATGGATGTATAGCCTTGTTTTGCTTTGAGGATCATAGCTTACTTAAATTCAGGGCTCACAAAATCCAGCTTGTTACTCAGGTCCCCTGAGAAGGATGGAGTAAATTAAATCTACATTAAATTTATTAAAATAAATCTGTCCTGTGCAGGGATCATGAGTAAAACTCTTCTCGATTCTGTTGAGATCCTAAATATGAGATGTTCCTGCACCAGGCTGGCAGCTGCAGACCCTGCCTGGAGCTTGATGCCATTCCAGTCCATCCCATGGAGCAATGGAGGCTGCATCCTTGTGGAAGCCTCCATTGAGTGAGCCTCAAATGCAGTCGTAGGAGGAGGGCAGGCACTCCAGTCTCCAAACAGGTCACAGTTTCCACCTCTGAATTTCTGTCCAGAATAGCAGAAAGGAAAGAAGCTTTTTGAGACTGAAAGTTGGCTTCACACCCCAGAGCGATTGAAGCTCCACATGAAATGCTGCCTCCATCTCTCCTCCAGCCTTCTGCTCCTCTGCAACCTCTCTGCTTTTCCCCTCCAATACTTGGAGGGATGGATGCTGGGAGAGGAGGAGGCTGTGAGTGCTGGCAGTGTGGCTCAGGTGGGTGGCTGGCATGGAGATATTCCTGGGGAGCTGTGAGATCTGCCTCTCTCTGCCAAATAGTTTCTCACTGCTGTTTGATCTGGCTGTTCCCAGCACTCAGGGGTGCCTGTGTCTGCCAGCCTGGCCTGGGAGGAAGAGGACAGCCCCTCAACGTGCTGGGGTGGGGCATGGTTGTTGTCCTTGCAGGAGGACCCCAGGACGTCACCACCCTCTGCCCCATGTGTGGCAGCAGGCACTGAAGGAGCAGCTCTGCTGGAATGTTTAGGATGGGGAGAGAGTTTGGGTTCCCAAAACTGGTCTGATATACAGATTTCTCCTTCCCTGCTTCTTCCAGTGCCTGGCCATGTCCACAGACTCTGCTCTGCCTGCCTGTTACGGCACAACCACCTCTGCCCTCATGGGCTCTCGAGCAGAGCAAGCCCTCTCCTCCCCACCTCGTCCCAGGCTGTCTGTGTGGCTCAGCACTGGGACCTACATCAGTCTGAAGCTTAAAAAAAAAAATCCCAAACTTGGCTGCTTTTGCAAGAGGCAGTTTTGGAGAAAGGACTACCCCATCATCCCCTTCTGGGGTGTGTTTGGGTAGCAGTGAGGTGGTTGTAGCAGCAGTAGCATGATGGGATCTGGGTGAAGCCCCTCAGTCAGGCCCTGTGTGCAGCTGCTGTGGTGTTCCATGCCTGTTGCTAAGGAGCTGCCACTGGCAGATCTGAGGCACAGACTTTGTGGCACGTGTTCATCCCCCTCCCACAGCCCTTGTTCACTGGTGAGTCTTCCCCCTGCAGCCCAACATGTGCAGAGCCAGGCTTGTTAAATGTACTCAGCTGAGGATTTAATTCCAGATGTTCGAGATGACCCCCTTCCTCCGAGGGCAGCCAGCATGCTGATAAAACACTGTGATGCTATAAATAAACCTGTCTGCTCCACAAGGGAGAAAAGCCTTCGGTTTGAACAAGAGTTTGTTCTAAACAGGAGCCCAGGAGTTTGCTTTCTTCACTTAGGATGTACATTGACCCTTGGTTTTGGGGAGGAGCTGGAGAATGCAGGTTTCCCTGTTGCCCTCAGCCTGATGGAAGAAAGTGCTTGCAGAGGGGGAAGGATTGACCTGCCTGGGAAAGGACTCAGACAAGATTCATTCTCCTGCTTTTCTTCAGGCACACACCTGCCCAGCCTCCCTTTGGAGATTCCTGCATTGCTAGAATGAGGACATCCTTGTGTTTACACTACCTCATCCGTACTACCTGCCCCTCCTCATGCTGGGCTGGACTCTGGGTAAAATAACTCGTGCGTAATCAAAGTAATGGCTATGGGTCACTTTGCCCCTGTGGCAGAGCTGTCACTCGCCTGGGGTTGCTACAGGTGGAGTTTTCCAGGAGGAGAACTGGAGTTGCTCCAGCCTTCCTACAGTGTGGGACTGCTCTGGGTGGGTCTGGGCTTCCTGCAGGCTGTGTGGGACATTCAGGTGGATCCTCCTGCCTCAGCCTGGCAGTGGACACGTACAACCCTGTTGCCACAGCCAGGGCTACAGGCTCTGCTGAGCTTGGGATGGCATTTGCTGAGCTTGGGTTTGCAGAGCTGGCTCTGCTGCCCTCGAAATCAGCTCACTGGAAGGTCAGGAAGGGAGGCACTGTCCCTTGCATTGCTGTGAGGGGTTTGGCTGGTCCAACCCTTTGCAGGGTGCAGAGGGCAAGTACCACCTTGGGGAAGGAATGGCTGAATGGCAGAGCTTGCTCTTGCTCCTGGGGGCTAAACGATGCTAAAGCTCATGCCACTCTAGAGGGGCTGCAGCTGGGCTTGTGCGTGGCAGGAGCATTGCCACAGGCAGCAGCACAGGGACAGAGTGGGGTCAGACACAGCAACAACTCAGAATTTCACTGGGAGCCTGTCTGCCGCCTCCGAGCAGAGAGCTGGCTTGGGTGTGAGCTGTGTGATGGCTGGCAGGCTGTGGGAGGTGGGATGTCCCCCTGGGTCACGGGGAGCAGCAGCCAAGTCCTCCATGAGCTGCTGGTGCTGTGGGTGATGCAGCTCCCCGTGTGTCAGCTCCAGACAAGTCTCCTCCCAGGGCCCGGCTACAGGCTTGGATTTGAGCTGAGATGGAAAGCAGAGACAACTCTTCTAGACAACTCCTCTCCTTCCACATTAGAGGCCAGATCCCTTTCCTGCCCCTGTGCGGGGCTCTTGGGAAAGAAGAAGATAAAAACCTCCCCAAACAATCCTTAACCTTGTGCCAAACCCACTGCTGCCTCCAGCACTTGGTGTAAGCTGTGCTCTTGCCTCACTGGCTTGTGAAATGCTCAAGACTATTTGTGTCTCAAGAACTGACAGGATGGACCCAGAAGGATGGGGACAGCTGAGATTTAATTAGGAGCTGTTGGTTTAATTAGTAATGTCTCAATATATTCATGCACGAGGGAGTTGTGTATCTTGTGAGTTTCCAGCCTTCCTACTCAGCCCGTTCTGTCTGAAGCTGTATGGGTGTGTTTCTGTGTAAGGACCACCAGCAGAAAAACATCACCATGTTCCTCTTTGTTGCCTCAGCTTCCTCAGTGTGCACTTTTCACAGAGCTTTTCTAGGAATTACCCAGTCTCTACAAACTGAGAGTAACTTGCTCTGCCTGTGGGTCTTGCTCTCTCCCAGGCTTTCCATTTTCCCAGCTCTATCTGGTCCTGCTTTGCTGGCAGTGTGGGTAACCTCAAACCACTCATCTTCATGCAGATCCAGGGCAGAGATTTACAGGGCTGGAGGATCTCAGGGCATACCCAAACTTGTGATCTTTGTTGAACCCAGAGGTGTCACTCCAAGGTGGACCTGTGGTGCTGTGTGTTGAGGTGACCTCTTGCTGCCACTGTCACAGCAGCAAGGATTTCTGTCAAGGACTGGTCCCTGCTACCATGCTTTGGGGAGGGGTTGGGGCTCAGGAGGTTCCATCACCCGTTCTCCCAGGGCTGTTTCTGGCTCCTGGGATGGAAAATTGCTCATTCCCAACTCATGGATGCTCTGAGTCCCTGCAGCTCTGGGTGCTCAGATGGCAGCTTGAAGGAATCAGTTAAAATGTGGTGATTGCTGTCTGCCACAGCTCTGATGAAGAAGGATGAGGGATGGGGGTTCTGGCTTCCCATGGCTGGTTTCCATGAAATGAAGACTTCTTTGATGCAGACTCACTTGACTCCCACAACTCCCACAGCACTTTCTCTTCCCCTGCTCCCTTGTTAGCTGCACCCAGGCATGCATGAGTTTTCCAGAGGGTATCTCAGTCCCCGGCTGCCCTCTGATTCTGTTACTAAAGCATGCCCTGGTCCCTTGTGCTCCATGGGGTCACTGCAGGCACACAGTGGCTCTGCCATCCATCTCATCTCACGTGTGCAGGGCTGGGCTCCTCCTTCCCTGCAGCAGGGACGGCTGGAGCCTCTGGGTCCAGCAGGCATGGCTGGGGCCATGTGGTGACGTGGGTAAACTTCAGCTGGCAAAATCCCAGGGCTATTTGCAAGTGCCATTTCAGACCTCGGTTGCCAGTGCTTCGTCCGTCCTTGCAGAGGAAAGGGAATGCCGGGACGATCTGTTTGTCCTGCCTAGGCTGCTGCCAAATGCAACAGCCACCACCTCCAACTGTGTCAGGTTGTGTCAGGAGAGGCTTAGGCTGGAGATCAGGGCAAGGTTCTTCCCCAGAGGGTGCTGGGCACTGCCCAGGCTCCCCAGGGAATGGGCACAGCCCCGAGGCTGCCACAGCTCCAGGAGAGTTTGGACAGCGCTGCCAGGGATGGACAGGGTGAGATTGTTGGGGTGTCTGTGCAGGGACAGGAGTGGGACTGGGTGATCCTGGTGGGTCCCTTCCAGCTCAGGGTGTTCTGTGTTTCTGTGGACTGGGTTTGCTGCTTCCCCTGCCTAGCCTAGAAAACCCAAACCAGCCAAGCAGCAGCTCTGTCCCTCCCCCTCTGCCCATACCTGTTGTGGCAGGTGTGTGACATAGGTGGGACTTGAAGTCACAGGCGTTCATTTGGGACTGAGGGTGAGTAAAGCAGAGTAGCCATTGAGCCTCTTCTTGCTCAGCACGTGGCTGGATTTTGGAAGCAGGGATGTGCACACACAGCCTGCCCCTGGCAGAGGAGGGGATGCGTGTCCTCATGCCCGAGATGCCACGCCAGCTCGCTGAGTAGGGTAGCTCACTGGGTCAGGAGCAAAAGCAGTTTGAAGTCTATGGCTGCTCTCCTTAAATCACCTTGGAAGAAAACAGACATGCCCGGCTCCTGGCATCTCTATTTTTACTTTGTGCAGAGATGGATATGGCTGAGCTGTCTCCTTTTATTTCCAGCATTTGGCGCGTGCTGTAGCATGTTGCTAAAGATGTGTCTGGCTGGATGTGGATCTGCCCGCTTCCCTGAATCCCCGAGGGACTGCAGGGGTGAAGGGCTCTTGCCTTCTGCATGGCTTCATCATTCATCGCTTCTCTACTTGCTGCTCTCTGCCTCCCCCTTTCACTCCCCCTATAGTTTTTGGACTTTGTTTTTTTCCTGTGTTTATTCAAATCAGCCTGGGTAAACAGGGAACAGGAGGGAGGTGACTGGGGCCACTGGTAGCACTGGATTCCAGAGGCGTTTTTAATGGGTTTCTAATAACTGAAACTGGCCTATTCTGATGCAGAAACTTTTCTTATTTTCTCTATCCGCAGCTTGGCAGTTCCAAGATTTCCTTGGAATGGCTCAGACTGTGCATTTTGCTTCCTGACAGGCAGGCTGACAAGCTCTGTGCTCAGGTGGCTCTGTCGCAGCAGCTCTGACAGTGCTGGTTTTGCCGGGTCTGTCCTGACAATGCTGTTTTTAGGTTCCGGCAGCCCCCAGAACCACGTGCCTGAGCTGTCCCTGTCACACACCCCTGTCGCTCCCCCTGCTTGTGGGTGGGAGCCTGTACAGGAGAGAGCCAGGCAAGTCCCCAGTATCTCCCTCTGCCCATGGGATGCTCAGGGAGAGGCTGATTTCATGGTTCACTGCTCCAAAACCTGGTTAGGAGTGAGATAAATGGTTTGATCTGTTGAACCAGGCACCTCTGAAACCTCCCAAATAACCTGGCCCTGTCGCTGCCAGCCTTTGCTGCTCTGGGGATGAAATCAGGGGACTCTCTGGCTGTTCTGAGCCTGCTGCCCCCAGCATCAGCCACCCTGCAGGGACCTGGGGATCTGCCAGCTCCTTCAGGAGCCTGGGGGATGAGGTGGGGTATGCAATCCCTGTATCCAGCCACAGCCCCACTGTCAGCTGAGAGTGTATTGTCCACCCCATTTCTCGCACAGTGAGGTGGGGGGAGCTCATGCATCTGGAGCAGGTTGGAAAGATGCTCCATAACAAATCTCTGCCCTCTGAACTTCTCCAAGGCTTGTCCTACACCTGGTGACTTGGTATGTCTGGCAATGGAACACTGGGAACTTTGGGGAGCATAGGGGGAAGGGGAGAGTGAAATTCCTTCAGACTTTTCAGCTTGAAATGCTGCTTTCTGTCCTTTGGGGCTGGAATGGCAGTCCTAGGGCATGTGATGGTCAGGGAATGCGGCTGGGGAGGGCTACCCTTGGTGGGGATGAAGGACTGGAATCCCTTGGAGCTCCAGAATTCTCCCTCCAGGAACTGTCCCTCCTGGGCTGTGACCATGCCAGTTTGAGATGTCAGTGGTTAATTGGGAAGCTGGCAGCTCCTGTGCCGGAAAACTGCTTAGCAAACTGTAGAGGGATTTTTGGACACAGTCCGACTTTAACCCTAGTGCTTAACCATGGCAGCAGGGCCCACCGGCCAAGGGCTGGCTCTGAGTGTCAGACTGCAAATCCACTGCCTTTGCTTGGCTGAGTCTGTCTGCCGTGGGAAGGGAGCTGGGCCACAGTGTGTGTTCCTGAGCATTCCCACCCACCTGCCTCCCTGGAACAGGAGAGCCTCCGCACCGCAGTGCAGCATCGGGCTGGAATTAGAGCCTGGCGGCCCTTTATCTGGGCGTTGCAACAGATGGTGGTGATCTAGAAACTCCTGTGGTGCAGGGAGGCTGAGGGGGAGCCTGCTCAGGGGCTGTTGCTCCTGAAGGATGTGAATGTTCCCCAGTTCTCTGCTGGGTTTTTTCTTGCTCACACCTCCTGTGTGAACATGTGGGAATGGAGCGGGTGAGTCTGGGCTTGATTTGTCTGGATCCATCAGTGTAGTGTGGGCTAACTCAGAGCAGGACAGGTTTGTTGTGAGCGCAGAGATGTGTCGGTATGTCCAAGGTGGGAGCATGAGAGCTGGTGTATGGGTACACAGGATGGGAACCTGCTAAAACCACTCCCTGCTCCTGATGCTGAGAACCCTCCGTGGCTTTGGCTCTGCCATGTGGCAAAAGAGAGTATTGGATATCACCTGTGAGGGTGTGGAGAGTTTGTTGTGATGGTTCACCTCAGCAGGGCACCTGTGTCTGCTCAGGTGTGCTCTGTACTGTAGTGGGGGAGTTCCCATCCCAGGCCTCGCTATCCTGTTCTTCCCCTGCCTTGGAAATGCCAAAGCACATCACAGACACAAACAAGGCAGTGATGTGTCAGCCTCGCTGCTCTATTGATGTTTGGTTAATGAGAGTTGGCATCTGGAGCTGCTTATCCTTTGTCCTTGAGTGTAGAACAACACTTGCACTGCAATGGGCTCTTCATCTCATGGTCATGATCAGCTGTGAGGGTATGCCAGGAGATCTGATGGGGGCAGGCTGTTCTTCCTCATGGGATTACTGACTTTAAGCCTTGAGGAGCTCATTCTACCTGCCTGCATGGAGCAAAGCACCCCTCTCACTGGGACTGGGGTAAGAACTATGTGCTCCCCTGGCAGAGAGGGCTGGATTTGGGGTTCTTTCCACCCTCTCTTGAATCAGCATGGAGGACAAGGTCACACTGGCCAGGCAGGTGCTCTGGAGAGCTCTGTGAGGTGGTTGCAAGCAGCACAACTTGCAGCCCTCAGTGTTTGGGTAGGTGGGTGAGGTGATGATATCAACAGGGCTGAGAACACTTGCGGGGAGAGGAGGGGGAGAGTTGGAAGCTGAGGCAAACCAGCCACCTGCTTCCCAGGGAGATGCTTCCTGTGGAAGCAGCTGGAATACAGGGGAGCAGATGGGTCAAACAGGGAAAAAGTCTCTCTGGTGGATCCTGTCACCTTCCTGCCAGAAGAAGTATTCACCTGGCAGTGGTGAATAGTATATACCCCACAGTGGGGTAAGGGAGTTCTGCAGGCTCCTTTAAAGCTCTTGCGAAATCTGATGGGATTTGGGTGGGAGATGTTGAGGCTGGGACAGCCCTGAAGGCTCTGTTTGTGCCACGATAGACATGCCTGTGTCCTCCCTGCGTGGGGGTAGCACTGCAGATCATCTCCTGCTGTGGAGCAAGGCCAGTCTGTCACGTCTGTCTGTCTCTGTGGTCCAGTGTCAACATCAGAATTTGATTTCAGCCTGCTGAGACTAACTGAAAATGTCTGTGGGGACCTTCTCTGAGAGCCACACAGCTCTTCTGAGCTACACTGCAGGCTGAACTCTGGGGTGACTTTCTCCTGGCAAGGCACAAACATAGCTCAAATTACTGTCCTCGCTTTTGAGAAGGTGAGATGGCACCTCTTGCTGTGTGGCTTTGCTGTGTCTCTAACAGAGGAGGAAGCCACTCCCTTGGAAGTGCTGTCTGGCTGCTGGAAAGCAAAGTGTGTATCAATATTTTGGAGACCCTGATGCAGGACAAGTGTTAATGGGCAAAGTGCTTTTGCTGCAAACCTTTGAAGTTAAGACTGACCCCAGGACTCAGGAGCAGGCTCCCAGGGATTGGGAATGTCCTCTGAGAGCAGAAGTGCTGTGGACCTGAGCTTGTCCAGGCTGCACTGGGGGGTCCAGCTCTCAGCTGCTGCTTCAGACAGGGCTGTACCCCTTGTTCAGCGGGTTAATGGGCAGTGCCAAACATGTCTGTCCTCCCTGGGACAGTGGGACACTTGATGGGATGCCTGACTCCTTGTGGGGTGGGAGGCAGCAGAGCCCTTGGTTGCTCATCCCTGTTTGGACAGACATGCCCAAGGCTTCTGCTCCCAGGCAGAGTGCCAAGGCTGGTGCATGTTTTGGGAGGGGATAGTGCTTCATTTGGGGGAAAACTAGAGAGGTTTACCTGTCAGGGAGCTGGAATCCCTGCTGGTAAGGGCTTTTCACAGTGCAGGGAAGCCAGCTCGAGGACTTCAAAGGTGATAATATCTGGGAATAGCACTGGGGTGGCAGGGAGTGTGCAATAGTGATGGGAGTGCTGGAAAACATGCTTTTGGAATGAAAGCATGACCTGATTCCTTTGCTCCATTTTCCCACCCTGTGTGTGTTTTCAGGAGGCACGGTACCTGAAGCAAGTCTGAACCTGAGGTTTTGCTTTCTCCCAGTGCTGACATGTGTCCTGTCTCTCCACAGCCATCAAGGTGAGCTGCATTGGATCCTGTGGGGTGTCCAACAAGATCAATGACACAGCATGGACTGTGGAGGAGCAGTACTTCAACAGCACGCTGTCCCTGGCAGACAAAGGTACAGCCCACAAGGGCCTGGTGCAGATCTGTGGTTCGGAGATGCTTTACGGAAATATATCACCAAGACTTCAGCATCCCCTCGACATGAAATACCCCTCACAGGCTGCCTTGGCCTGTGCACAGAGGATGGGAGCCAGTATTAGAGACTACAAGAGCTTAGCAGGAGCTGTGCAGAGAAGGATCCTGAGCAGAACTTGGCAGCCACCCCGCAAACACTGCTGGCATCCTCTGGCCCTGCTCTGCCTGAAGCAGGGCTGTCAGCAGTGACTGCTGCCCTGTCTCAAGGCTCTGTGGGTTCACGCTGCTCTGCTGCCTGCGTGTGTTGTTTCTGGTGGTCACAAAATACTGATCAAAGCTGGTCAGCAGCAGCCAGTAGTTTGCTTCAGAGAGTTTGCTCTGAAAGGGGCGTGGAGGTGTCACTTGTGCTCCAGGAGAAGCCCTGGGAGCATGGCAGGATCAGGCTGGGACAGTTACTCCTCCTCCAGCGAGATGGACAGAGATAGCCATGGGGTTGTATTGTCCTGTGGGTAAAGTGACACCAGCAGCCTCTGGGGGATCTGGGCCTGAATGAATGCTGTCTTTCTGCTCTTAAATAGGTCAGCCTTACCACAAATAATTCATGCTGTGCCCTGGCTCCTGCTGAAGTCAAGATGTGCCAGTATTCACCTGCTGAAGGCAGTGGCTGTAACAGGAGCACGGCAAAAGCCCAGGGTAGCAGGATCTCAGTGCTCTAATACTGTTTTATCTAATAACAGGAAATGGGTAAAACTGAAATGGCAGTTTCTGCTAGCTCAGCAATTTTCCAAGCAGAGCTTTTAGCATTGAGGGAAGACTGAGCTCATCCTCACAGCAACTGGTGAGAGTGCTGCTTGCTCTCAGGTCCCTGCCAGGGGAGACAGTTGGCTGGCTGGCTCTTGGCTCACAGCCTGGGGGCTGCAGTCAGAGATAAACTGCGTGGGAGGGCAATGGGGAAAAACTCCTGCCCCATTCTGGATGTGCTGAGCACAGAGAGACGAGCTGTGAATGCCAGGGGGGCACAATCACAGAGGCTCTATAAGGTGCTGCAGACCACTGGGCTTTGATGAGTTGGGAGCTGTAGGCTCCAAGTGTGGAGTTGTGAAGAGGTTTAAACCTGCAACTGCGCTGAAAAATGCTCCCTGCAACTTTTGTTTCTCATATTTAATGATTTTAGGGAGAGCTCTGATATTGTGGTCAGATATGTGCTGGTCAAAGTGAGCAGCAGAAGCCAGGCAGGAGGGTGGAGTGGGAAGAGGTGGGTGTGCTGTTTGTTGGCTTTGCAGCCTCTGGAGGACTTTGATAGCTGCTTTGGCAGTCGGTTCTTGTAAGGTTGCCCTTGGAAGCCATCCCCTTGATAACTAGAAACTGGGGAGGATGGAAGGAAAACCATGTGCTGAAGTGTGCCCCTTGAACACCTGACATCCAAAGGCGGCCAAAATTTGGTATTCCCTGTTCTTAAAGTGTTTGTATAAAACCCTGATCTTTTGACTCTTTGTTTTCTGGGTCCCAGATTCCTGTGTACCTCCAGTGCAGTGCTGTTATCTGTCACCCACTGGTATCACAGGCTCTGCCAGCCTCCAGCAGGTGCCTGGGGCTGGCAGCAGGGCTGGGCTGCTGGCTCTGCACTGGAGCTGGTCACAGAGCCACGTGCCTGGGCTGTCAGTGGGACTGAACAGGCCAGCTGATGTCTCCCAGAGCTGCCACAGCTCCAGGCAGGTGAGGCAAGAAACAGCAGTGTGTGCCTTACCTGAGGTGTGATGAATTGAAGGGAAAATCTATCCCTGTGGAACTGTGTGATCAGAAACTGCGGTGAGTTTTTTTATTGTTCTTGTCCTGCCTTGCAGAGCTGCAGTGAGATTACAAGGAAAGCCCACCCCAGGTACCAGCAGTTGGTCTGGAGCAGTGTGCTGGGTACTCACACCCACTGAGCTCTGCTCTTCAGCTGTTTGTGTCCGAGTGGACACAACTTCTGGGAGCTCTCAGCCCCTGGTTCCCAGCTGCAGGGAAGCAGAGAGGGAGAAGGTGGGCAGTCCCTGTGTGTGGGATTGCAGCCAGGGGGGGTTTGCCCTTCATGCTCAGGAATTATTGTCCTGCACTTGCAGGTTTGTCCCATGTCTGCCTTCAGGCAGCACAGCTGGGCCCCTGGGAGGATGTGGATGGAAGGGAGAGTGTCGATGGTGCCTTTGGACCCGAGTCCACCAGCGGAGATGGCTTTGCAGCTGACCCTTGCATTTGCTGTGCTGGCTTGCAGGGATGTGGAACAAAAGCCCTGGGGGCTGGCACTGCTCCAGCCTGCGGCACGGGGACAGAGAGAGCTGTCTGCTGTCACAGCCCTCGCTGTGACATTGATGCGTGTCTGGGCTGGCAGAGTAGAGGGAGCTGGGCTGCCTCTCCATGTCCCTGCCTCTGTCTGCCTGTCTGTCTGTGTCCTCCGAGGGGCTGCTGGCAGGGCAGTGTGCTGGCACAGCTCAGCCCTGCAGTGAGGCGGTGGCAGGGCTGTGCTGGGGGAGCCCTGCCATGGCCTTGTGCAGGCAGAGCCTTTGCGCTGACTCAGCCGTGGCGTTTTTAGGCTTTCCAGGAATAGCTCTCAGCTGTCCTGGCCTTTCCTGAAGAGAGAATGAAGGAGCTCCAGACAGACGGAGTGTCCCATGTGGGTGTTCCCTGGGTGCCTCCCTGCAGGGCTGGCACCCGGCTGGGAGGGGAAACTGAGGCAGGCTGGGCTCCTGGCTCTTGGGGCACAGGGTGGTGTGGTCACTGATGGTGATGGCAGGAGTCCAGGTGAGGGCGAGTTAAGGGAATTGGAAGCATTTCCAAGCAAGAACTAAAGGAGCATGAGGCCAGCCTGGCCACTGGCCCACACTGTCAGCACCAGCAGCCACCCATGACAGAGCATGACAAGCAAAGGTTGCTGTGGTGGCATCTGGTACGGTCCTGCACGTGTGTAAAAACCATGCAAAAGCCCTCCAGGGTGAATCTGTGCCTGTTCCTCCAGGTGAGGGTTGCCTGTGTCCACCTCACCTTCTCCCACCAAGAAGCATAGAGCAGAAGGGAGGGCAGGACTGTGGGAGGCCCTGGTGTCAGGTGGAGGGGCTGCGGTCCTGCCATGCCCCCGGAGGTCTTATCCACACAGGGAATGTCACTGCCTGAAAATGAATGGAGGAAGGGGAGGAATTTTCTTCTGCCTCAGTGGACTCTTCTGTTCCTGCCTTCCCCCCACTACAGCAATGCTGTTACCTCTTCCTTTTGAACAAGTGCATTACAAAAAAAAAAGGTAAGGAGGAGCAGCGTGTTCCTGCTGGGGGGGAACTGGCAGCCAGGCTGTGCCCTGGGGCAGAGGGTAATTCCAGGTTGTCCTCTCACACCATCCCCAGCTCTCTTGAAGGGGGCTCATCCAGTCTGATAGCATTGGCTTGGCTTGAGGAAGAATCCCAGGTGTCCCCAAGGCCACACAGCAAATGGAGCTCTGTCTTGGCCATCCCTGGTGAGTGGCTCGGCTCCAGTGATGCCACTGCAGTGCTGGCACCTGTGGAGGTGGTGCAGGGAGTCAGGCTCAGCCTGAAAAACAGCCTGCCTCGCTCTCTGCCTTCCCACATCCTGAGCAGTAACTTCATAAAACACTGATCTGTGCTCTTTGAGGACACGTGGGGGGAAGGGGAGAGGAGATTTGCAAAACTGTCGAGGCTCAGATTGCTCTTTAAGCCTCTAAGAGTGACTCCACACTTCTCCTCCCACACACCTTTGAATTGAAATAAGTGAGGGGGCAGCTCGTCCTTTGTGGCATCAGGCGCTGCTTGTATTACACACTGCTTTGGGTTTTTTCTTAAGGCTGTACACTGCATGAAAAAGGAGGCAGGCCCTGAAATAACCCAGATGCCCACTTTGGCACTTATTTAAGGTGCTTTGCCTTTTCGCCCGGCCTTGGAACAGCACCCAGGGAGTGGAGGACTCGGCCATGCAGGGTGTGGAGCGCTCAGTTGTTGTTGCAGAGGACCCTGGGCTCGTCCCCACTCGAGCAAGGCATCATTTCTGCTCTGGGAAAGCTTCTGGTGGGACTGATCAGGAGCTGGAGGAGCAGGCAGCCGTGAGGAGCAGGGGATTGTGCTGTAGCCTTGGCAATCATGCACAGGCCAACGGTTTAATGAACTCGGGCTCTTTACATAAAAGCTGCTGGGAAGTGCGGAGTGTGCCAGCTGCTCCGCAGCCTCTCACTGCTCTGTTTGCTGGAGAGCACTGCTGTGCTACAGAGGTCACTCAGCCCACGGGGAGCTCCTGGGGGACTCATCATTTGCCTCCTGGAGGGGAAGCTAAGAGGGTATTTACTTTTCCCACTTGGACTTTGATTGCTCGCTGGTGTTGGTTTTTGTTTTGCAAAGAAATGCAAGAGGGGTGGGGGCTGCTGGGTTTCTGTAGGTGTCAGCAGTGCAGGGGATCAAGTGGCAGTGAGCACAGAATGGCACCGCTTGTACTCACTGCTCTCGGACACAGAGATGCTTCTCTTGATCCAATATAATGGAGTGATTCAGCTCTGCAGAGCCTCCTGCTCCTCTCCCCCTCCCTGCTGTGGTTCTGCCCTTGTTCAGCCAGAGAGGAGCAGGTCCATCATGTGTCTGTACCCCCACGGGGCTGTCCCTTCCCTGGATCTCCAGCTGCACACACAGCTCTTGCCCTGTGGAAGGGTTGTGCATGCAAAGGCAGACTTTTGTTTTTTTTGTTCCCTTCTTGTACCTGAGTTGAACTCGTGCAGGGAGCTGGCTGTAATTTCCAGCTGACCTTTCTTTTGGCAGCTTGTTACTTAGCTTGAAGGCGCTGCAGGGATTTCCTGGCAGCTCCACATGCTTCCTCTGCTGGCAGATTTCTTGCACAAAGAGCTAAAAAGGGGCAGCTGTGCATCACCTCTTCCCTGGGGTGGTTCTCTGCCGGCCTGGCACAACACCTTCATGGCCAGCAGTTGGCACAGGGTAACAATCCTGGCTCTCAGCGGAATTAAAAAATCTTGGTGACCTTACTAAGCAGGATTGTGAGACGTGTGCAGCTTGTTCTGTGTGAGCAGGAGGTCTTAGAGCAGCAGGTGATGTTCCTGGACAGCCCCTGCCCAGGTGAGAGCAGGAGGGTGCCCGTGGGCAGTGGTGAGCCATTAAGGATGTGCTGGTGCCAGCTCCTGGCCACACTGTGCTGCCAGGCTCAGGAGCAGTAGCTGCAGGCTCAGCCCAGGAAAACCACACGGAAGGATCTGCAGTTGCCTTGGGTCACAGCCGCTTCCTCAGCACTTCCCAATTTCTTGCCTCAGTAGACCAGTTAATCCTCTGGGTGTTTTTGCAGCATTGCCATGCTGCCAGATCCTGCTAATTCATTGAGGATGTCTCTGGAAACTGCTGACACAGAGGTTTATGAGCAGTGGAGCCCTCGCCTCAGCGCTGGGCTCTCTGCTGCACCTCCTGTGTTACAGAAAGGTTTATCTCAGCAGCATTACCCATGCTGGAGAGCTGCAGGCTGTTCCTGCTGTGTGTTGTGTGTATGCAAAGCTGGAGTGAGTGAGTTGCTGCCTTGAAAGGGAGCATGGAGCCTGCTGGGGCTGTGCTCCATCACTGCCACATAGAGCAGAAGTGCTCTCCTTGGAGCTGAGCACCGAGGCTTTCCCACAGCTTTGGCTGTGCTTTCTGGCAGGTTGCTCTTCTGGCTCTCAGCTGCTCCCTCTGTGGCACCTGTGCCTGCTGAGGGCACGAGCAAATGTGTGCCTTTCCCCTCCTTTTTTGCGGTTTGTAATCCCCTGTATTAACTTCATTCACGAGAGGCTGAGTTGAGTCCTGTGCTAAAGCTGCAATGGCTCAGCATCACCTCGAGTGCCCTGGCACAGACTTAATGCTTCCCTTCTGACAGCTCTGATAGAGCGTCCTGAGAGCTAAAGAGCTCTGGCCTCTTGCTTATATCTAATATTCAGTTTTCTGGCTGCAAAAGTGCACAAGGAGAGAGGGGAGGACAGGGGTGAGTGGGGTGCTGGCTGCTGGGACTGCAGTGAGAGTGACATCTCTGCCTGTAGCTGGGGACTTAGGGTCCTGTGGCACAGTGCAGAGCTAAGTCTGCCTATTTCTCGACCCCAAAGCGGAAAACACAAACCTGCTGCTTCCCTCCTCTCTGCCTGAAGAGCCTTGAGAGAAGAGTACTCAAGCTGTTCATCAGCAATACCAGAATCACTCTAACTCAGCACCTTTGGAGGAGCTTGCCTTCCCCAGGGCCAATTTTAGGAAGCAGGAAGAAAGACCATATTGCTACAAGTGATGGCACAGGGACCAGAAGGCACCAGGTACCTTTCTGTACTCCTTGAATTGGCCAACACAGTTAATGCATCACTCGTTAAGTGGCCAGGGAGAAATTGCCATATGGTCTGGCCTGCTGTTCCTCTACTAGAAGAACCAAAAAGTCTGTGTACTCCAAAGGTGCAGCCTGTTCCTGTTCTAGCATCCATGTGTGCAGCAAGAGTGAGCAGAGCCACAATGCTCCACTTGGCAGGGACTGGGAGGGACAGAGGTTGGGGCAGGAGCCCTGTTTCAGCTGCTCCCTGTCTCTGGTGTTTGGGGTGCAGGACATATTCCAGGCTCCTGGCTGTGGTTCTGGAGGTAATATCATCCTCCTCTTTGGGGAATGGAGGGAGTGATACATGGAATATTCACCTCTTTTGCCCTGTGTAGTTGTGGGTGAAGCCTGGTGAGGCAGAGGTGTGTGCTGTGCCACATGCTGTGGTTCCTGGCCTGCAGCCTGCGGTGTGTCACACGTCTGGGCAGGCTGTCCCAGTGTACCACAGTGTGAGCCTTCACAGCACAGGAATAAAGGCTCATCTGAGTCTGCTGTACCTCTGCATGAGTGACCAAGGCACTTCCCAACTCCCTTCTGCCATCCTGGAGGACCTGGCTTTGTCGTGGTGGCGGTGACCTTTGTGGAGAGATGGCTGTGACTGTCTGTGACTTCCAGACAGAGACACTGGGGCAGCCAGCCTGGGAGAAGGGCTCGGCAGTCCCTGCAGTGGCACTGGTTGGAACACACAGTCCAGGCAGATCTGGCCCCAGCAATGCTGTCAGACTGAGCTGTTTGCACAGGAAGCTGCCAGACAGCCCAGGGAAGGTGGGTGGGGCACAGCAGGTAGGGCTGTGTCCTTGTTTTTGTGGGATTGGCTCCTTCTGAGCCCCAGCCCAGTCCTGCTCTTGTGCTGGGCAGAGGCTGCTGGGGGGACCTCTCCCAGCCCTTGGCCAGCCGCAGGCAGGGCAGGGCAGGGTATGGGCCGGGAGCTTCCCCTCGATCTGGAGGGATGATGGCTTGAAGGGCTGATGATTTCCTCTGGCTGCGAGCTCCACCTGGGCAGGAGCCTGGCAGCACCAGCCAGGGAGGCTGCACTGCTCAGACAAGAGCCCAGGCACTTTCAGCAGCTGTGGTGGAATAAATTCCACTTGGATCATTTGTTTAACAGTGTAAATACAGATGTGTGGTCATTTCACTCCCACAAGGGTATGAGGGTGTCAGTTTTCCCATGTGGTGCAGCAATGTGCTGGCTTGCAGTGAGTGCAGGGAAACCTTTCTTTGGGTGGGAAGGGACCTTAAAAATCACCTTGTTCTACCTCCTGCCATGGGCATGGACACCTCCCACTGTCCCAGGCTGCTCCAAGCCCTGTCCAGCCTGGCCTTGGACACTTCCAGAGGTCCAGGGACAGCCACAGCTGCTCTGGGCACCTGTGCCAGGGCCTGCCCACCCTCACAGGGAAGAATTCCTTCCCAAGATCCCATCTAACCCTGCTCTCTGGCAGTGGGAACCTATTCCCCCTTATGCTGTCACCCCATGCTTTTGTCCCCAGTCCCTCTGCAGCTCTCCTGGAGCCCTTTAGGCTCTGCCAGGGGCTCTGAGCTCTCCCTGGAGCCTTCTCCTCTCCAGGTGAACATCCCCAGCTCTCCCAGCTCCAGAGCAGAGGGGCTCCAGCCTTTGGAGCATCTCTGGAGCCTCCTCTGGACCCTCTCCCGCAGCTCCACACCTTTCCTGTGCTGGGGCCCAGGGCTGGGGCAGCTCTGCAGGTGGGGTCTCACCTGAGAGGGGCACAGAGGCAGAATCCCCCCCATTTCCTGCTGCCCATGCTGTGGGATCAGCCCAGCACACATGGCTGGGGCATGTTGAGCTTTTCATCCACCAACATTCCCAAGTCCTTCTCCACAAGACTTCTCTCCATCCATTCTCTGCCCTGCTTGTGTTTGTGCTTGTGATTGCCCTGACCCAGCTACAGGAGCTTGCACTTGATCTTATCAAACTTCCTGAGCTTCTCACAGGCCCAACCCCTCCAGCCTGGCAAGGTCTCTCTGGATGGCAGCCAAGCATCACCAGGGGATCCAGAGACTTGGCATCAGCCCTCTGGATCAAGACATTTCCTCTCTGTAAATGATGAGCTGTTCCAGGGCTCCTCCACATCCAATGGTACAAGTGAACAACTCCAGTCCCAGTGTGGAATGGAGGGGAGCAGCCGAGCCATGAATGGGAGAGACTGGACTGATCTCCACTGGATTCAGGGAAATCTCCAAGGTTCTTCTGCAGTCTTAGCGTGTTGTTGCTGCTCCTGCTATCTGGACTGTTTTTTTTCCTAGGCTGTCTGGGGCAGCAGCTTCTTTCCCTCCAGGAATTTTTCGGGCGGAAGTTTCCCAAGGCCCTGCGGGGGCGGCCAATCTCTGCTGGCGTGGCTCCTATCAGGGGGAAAGGCTGCTACAGGTACAGCCCCACAGCAGAACCCTGCTAAGCCAGCTGCCTCTGCTGCCTAATGACTTTCTCAAGGTATTTTTAGCTGCACGTAAACTTCAGGAAAAGCTTTTTTGCAGCCGAGGACACTGTGGCCTTTGTTCCAGCTTCTGGGAATGGGGAGGTGGCGGCTCAGCAGGGCTGTGGTGGCTGGCACAGCTCTTTCCCCTCGCAGTGGTTTGTGAGCGGCCCTGGAGCCCCTGTTTGAGGGGTCTCAGTAGCCCCCTCGAGCAGTGCTGAACTCCTGCTGACCTGCTGTGCCCTGCCCAGGCTGGGGGCTGTTTTGGCAAAGCCTCTGGTTCCAGAGCAGTGTGAACAGGGCAGCTCTTCCCAGGTGTTGGGATGGCCACGGGTCCCCACCATGGCTGGAAACCAGCTCCCCTCTGCCTGCTGCCAACAACTGTCCCTGTTGCAAAGCCCACTTGCAAATGAAATTAGCACAATGAATGACCTGGTTTGTAACTTGAAGCTCTCAGGGCTGGAGGGACAGGGGTAATGAGCGGCTTCCCATGGGCTTTGTGTTCCCCTTGCTGTGGGATACTGGAATTGTACAGCCAGTGCAGCTGTGGGACAGCTCTGGATGCTGTGCCTGATGCTGTGTCTCCCCTGCTGGGATCCGGGGATCTGTTCAAGGCACGTGATGCCTGGTGAGACACACATTGCTCTGTGTCACCATCACAGAGGCTGTGCTGGACTGGCTGCAAGTGCCCCTTGCAGGGAGTTGAGGTGGCTTTTGTTCCTGTTTTCCATGAGAAAAGTACCTGGGTGTTGGCTCAAGGTCAGTTTGTGCCCTGCCTATGCTCAAGGGGTGGCTGGGACAAGGGAAATTGCAGATTTTCCCTATTATAGCAAGATTAGTCAACATTTGGAAATGGAAGCTCAGCCTTTAGGGGCAAAGTTGCCAGCTGGAGAATTTAGAAGTATTTGCCACCTCCCTTCCCCCTGTAAGGGTGCTTGGCTTGGGATTTGCCAACTTTCCACCAGACAGTGGGCAGAAGACAGAAACGGTTTTGTAATTCCTAGTTGTAAATGGAGCCTTTTCTGTGTCCATGCTGGAGGCACCTTTGCCAGGAGAAGCAGGAATTACTGTACAGATTACTGCTCAATACCTGCCTCTCCTCCTGCTGCAGCATGAAGCAGGCAGGACCTGAGCTCACCTGTGCTCTCTGCTGCCTTGTTGCTCTGCCATGCACTCTGGATCATGCCTGTGCTTTCGTGGGAGTCTCCCATCTTGGTCAGGACCTTTGGATTTTCTTCACCTTAATTTTGTTAACCCTTGTCTCTGAAATAGCTCTGGCACTGAACTCCTTTGTGCACCAGTGGGTGCCTTGGAATGCCCGCTCCGGGATACTGAGGATGCCTAAAGGCACTTCTCTCTCTTTGGGGGAAGGAGAGTGTAGGCTGGAAGGAGCAGGTCTGAAAACAAGAGCTGCTGCTGATCACCTGCAGGATGTCCCTGCTCCGTGCAGGGGAGAATAGGTCTCGCTGTGCTTCCCTGGCTCCCTGCTCAGCTCGGGGCTGGGGCTCTGTGACCCTGAGTTGAGCACTGCTGTGGTGCCCTTGGTCCCTGGGAGCTGTGGCAGGGCATGGCTTCAGTCCGGGGTGGCTGGTCTGGGAACTCCTCCCTGGCTGCAAGGAGCAGGAAGGGCCTTTTCCAGCCCTCGTGGGCAGCTGGTTGCCGGCAGGAGCTGCTGGAGGGATTTGCAGGCTGCTCTGTGGGGTCACAGCCAACAGGTCGTTGGGCACTTGGGCTTGGTCAGAACCGTCAGGGTGGTCTAGGCTGCCCCTGGGGCAGCTCTCATCTGGTGATGCACTCAGAGCTTGGCCTACCTGTGCAGAAAGTGCCCCAGTCACATCGTGGCTCTGACAGCCAAACCACATCCTCTGCAGGTGCTGCTGCCCATGCGTGTTCCTGGGAGAGTTCATGGCCTTGCTCGGTGGTGCTGTGTGAGGTAGAAACTGTGAAAGTGCTCTCAGGTTCACTTCCAGCCCAACTTTCTGTTGATGCACCTGAGCTAGGCAGCAGCTGGACAGATATGACTTGTTGGATGGTGCTGCCTGTAATGTAGAATAGCGACTTTTACTTGATAGAGTCTGGGGGCTCATCCTAAGGGTCCTGGAAAGACTTGAATGCTCCTAGCAGGAGACTTGGAATCACTGCCTGCACCTTCATCTAGGGTTCTTCAGGTTAGACAGCTGGGAATTCTCCAGGTCTTGGTGGAAGCTCGGTGACCACAACCGTTTGGAAGTCCCACCTCCCTCCCTTCTGCAGGGCAGGAACAGGACTTGCTCCCACTCCCTTTCAGGTGCAGTAAGTCCCTGTACTGCAGTGCAGAACCTGCACAGGGCAGTCGATGTATTCCAGTTCTCCATTTGCTTTCTGAAAGTAGGGATAATGGGTGTAAGATCAATGCTGAATGGTGCCCATTAAAAGACAGAAACCCTCGGGTCAGCGCACAAGGGCTGGGCTCATCGAGTCATTCACGGTAACCTGACTTTATCCTGGAACCAACCAGCGAAGGCACCTGCTGCAGCTCACCTGGCACCTTTACTGAGCCAGGCTGCCCAAGAGGAGCAGGAGAGGCTGTCCCACACCTGCCTCCGAGCCTGCCCAGCCCTGGAGCATCAGGCTTGGCAGCGAGGGCAGAACCTGGCTTGGTGCCTCCACCTGGTGACAGTGCCGGGTGCTGCATTTTAGCCTACATAATTCGGGTTTGTTTGGGGGACGGGAGGGGAATCAGCAGGGAGGTGATGGCAATGAGCAAATCTTGCTCCTCTCTGTGAGGACAAAGTGTATAAATAGACATCTCTGATGTTCTCCTGACGAGTCTTTGCAGGGATCCGTGATGAGGCGTGTGTTGGATTATTTATTCCGCTGTCCCCGCGCTGCGGGCGGGACACGCTCGCTGGGGTGTCCCTCGTCCCCCTGGGGTGTCTGAGCGAGCAGAGAGGCAGAGATCCAGCGTTTCACAGCATGAGCGATGCACCAAGTCCAGTCTGGGCTGCAGTGTCAGTGGGGGGGATTTACTCTTCTCTCCCGCACCTCCCCCTTCCATGTAATCCACTTAATCCCCTGACGACAGGACTCGATTACTGTCAGCTCTGCAGAGCCAGTGTTGCTAACGGGCAAGCTGCCTCCTCCTGTCTTGCAACAACAGAAGCACCAGCCGGATCTGGGGTTTTGGTACCTCCAGCAATGATCCTACAAAGCAGAACAAACACGGCTCGATTTACTGGGTATCCAGGTCTCCTTCCAGCTCTGCCACTTTGAAAACAAAACCTCTTGTGTGCACACAAATTTAACAAATGTGGATAAACCTCAGTGGTTTTCTTACTGAAGGCAATTTTGGGAGCTGCCTGGTGTGCCTGGATCACACCGTGGGTCCAGTTCAGCCATCATGTTGTCCTGGAGGGAATCTGGGATCAGAATGGGAGCACTGGAGGGTGGATGGAGTTGGAATCTGTAGCTGTTGTTTTAGCCATGGACTGGATCTTGGCTCTGCCCTATGCCCTCGAGGCTGTTGCAGAGCAGTGGTTGTAAAAAACAAGTGCTGAGGTTTTAATGTTGTGGAAATATTTTTCTGGGCTCCTGTTGTTTCAGTAGGCGGGCTGAGGTATTGCTGATCCTTCTTGGAACCAGGGGTGGACGGACCTCTGGTTCCAGCTCCTGAACCCTGTGCAGTCTGGGAGGGCCTTGGTGTGTGGCTGACAGTAGAGATGCCCACCAGAACTCCCTACCACCCTCAGACAGTGCTGTGATCTCTCACCTTCCTCCTGACTGCCTGACAGGGGCAAGACTGGAGGAAAAATGACCACAGCAGCCCTCTTTTGTGTTGATAGCCTGGGATAACCACTTGCTGTGGCACTGGGATCCCTTAGACCCTGTCCCAAACTGCCTTATTTACAGGGTATCTTAATGCAGAACATCTCCTGTCCCAAGCAGGTGCTCCTGTTGGCTCAAGGACTGCCCATGGGATCTGGAGCTGTCCGGTGGCCGTGGGCAGCTGAGCAGGTTGTGTGCTATTCCCTGGGTGGTGGCCTCTCTCTCCAGAACAGTACACATTCCAAGGTGTCAACCCATCCCACTTACCCTTCACTCTTGTTTCCACAGGGGTCCTGGCGGCTGGAGAGCACAACTTTCCCTTCCAGTTCCTGCTGCCAGGTAAGATGCAGAGAAGTGGCTGAAGGCTTTTCTCTGTAAGCCTTGGCTTTTGCATATACTTCCAGTTCAGAAACTGGCCTGACTCAGCCTTATGATATTTTCTTTCTCTCTTGACTCCAGCTTCTGCTCCTACATCATTTGAAGGCCCTTTTGGCAAGGTCCTGCATCAGGTGAAAGCTGTGATAGACACACCTCGCTTCTCCAAGGACTACAAATGCAACAAGATTTTCTATGTTCTCTGCCCTCTCAACTTGAACGACATCCCTGACATCGAGGTAAGAACGAGGGGGGTGTGGATGGGAAGTGCCAACACTTTAGCACTTGTCCTTGTCCTGCTGTCTGAGGAGTCACTGCGTGGTTGGACAACTCTGACTGCATGCTGTGACTGTGCAAGAGCAGGACAAGGACTCCTCATCTCTCCTGCCTTGCCATCAGTCCCTGCTCCAGGTGATTTATGAATCTTGCATGTGTTGTTTTGAAAGACTCAGGTGAATTTTCAGCATGCAGAGAGACATGTTGTCTTGTGCTTGGAGAGACCTGGGTGTGGAGAACTTGGTTTGGAGGCAGGAGAGACTAATAGGACATGAGAACTGTGGGCTGCAGAAGTGAAACCTGTTGACTATGGTGTTACCATGTTGCTGGTTCTTTGCATCCCCTTAGATGCAAATATTTCTGCAAATATTTCTGTTTGCTTGTTTGAATCTCTTGAGTGTTCTCGCGGAGGCTCTCTGACTCTCTTGAGCAAACACCTCTGTCTCTGCCGTCCTGCAGCAGCCCAACACTATGTCCATCACCAAGAAGTTCAACTACAAGCTTGTGAAAAGTGGCAACATCATCCTGACGGCCACGTCGGATCTGAAGGGCTACATCGTGGGCCAGGCCATCCAGCTCCGCACGGACATAGAGAACAAGTCCGGCCGGGACACTGGCGCTGTGGTGGCCAGTCTGCTCCAGGTGGGTGTCCAGTGGGGTGATTCTCTGACTTGTGCTGGTGCTCCACCCCACAGAGACCTCTGTGAAACTTGGGCAGCGAGGAGGCCAAATCTCCAACTCTGTTTCTCTCTGCCTTCCTGGGGAAAGAGGAGGTAGAACTTGCCTTGCCTATCCCTACTCAGTCTGTCACATAACAATGCGTATCCCTGCTCTGGAACATGCCTGTTAGGTTTGTGCTTGTGCTTGTTCGACAAAGCAGGTGGGTGGGTTTGTGTCCTGACTTACATTTGTGGGAGGCAGGAGACCATCTGCAGCCTCTGTGCAAGCTGTGTTTCCTCCTGTCTGTGCAGAAAGTGGCCTACAAATCCAAGCGCTGGATTTACGACCTGAGGACAATCGCAGAGGTGGAAGGCTCAGGGGTGAAAGCCTGGAAACATGCAGAATGGAAGGAGCAGATCCTGGTTCCAGCACTGCCGCAGTCCATTCTGCAGGGCTGCAGCCTCATCCACATAGACTACTACATCCAGGTGAGTTCATCCGTGTTCCTGGGGATACCCCTGGGCTGGGCTCTGGCTCTGTGCTCCCTGGGCTGACCTCTGGAGCTGTATGCTGTGGGTGGTCCTGACATCGGGTGAACCTCCCCACTGCCATGTGTAATGAGGATGTCACTGTTTTTCCTTCTCTTCCAGGTTTCCCTCAAGTCCCCAGAGGTTTCGGTCACTCTCCCCATCTACATTGGTAACATTGCTGTGAACAGGGTCCCGCTGAGCCCCTCCCGCTCCATCCAGCACATCCCATCTGTGGTGGTCCCCAGTGCCCCCCCGGAGGAAGAGGAGGCTGCCAGTGGCTATCACCCCATGGACAATGTCTCCATCCCCACCAAAAGCCATTCCCAGCAGCAGCCCTTTAGCTACGCCCCAGGACTGAGCTTCCAGGAGATACGGGCGGACTCGGAGCAGACAGGCTCCCCAAACCACCCCACACTCTGCCTGTCCACAGGAGCCACTGTTCCCTACTACGCCGAGGGGAACGTGGTGCCTGTCGCCACCGCCAGCTCGCTCATCCTGCCCCCGGAGTACAGCACGTGGGGGTATCCTTACGGTGAGCAGCGCTCGGGATCTGGGACTGGGGGTAAATGGCTCCTACCTCCAGTCTCTGCTAGCTGTGAGCTGTTGGGAATCTGGGAATTCAGTCAGGCTGCTGGAGGCTGGTGTCACAGGGGATTGTGATATCTCTCTGCCTACTTTAGCCTCTGGAGCAGTCCCCTCTTCCAGCTGTGAAAGCCGGCTGTCCTTCCCACATCCACACCCATGCCTGCCCTGGGCTTGTCGTGAGAGGATCTCCCTGTTCTTAAACGAGCTTTCAGCCTCCCACTGATAGAAAAACTTCTTGGCTTGTGGTGAGGCTGGTGGGAGCAGAGCCAGGAAAGTGATGTCACTGAAATCTTCTGTCTGACTTGGAGTGGGCCTGCAGCTGGTCTGAAGCTGCGGGGGTGGGAGCTGAGGAAGTGTCCGGGGTGGAACAGCTCGGGGAAATCCCAGTGTGCTGGATTGCTGGAGCCATGCTGGGGTGGCAGGGCCAGCAGTGTGTGCTGGAATGCTGGAGCTGTGCTGGGGTGGCAGGGCCAGCAGTGTGTGTTAGCACAGTCCTGCCCAGATCAACCCCTCTATTCGCACTGGGGTAACAGGACACTCCATGGGTAACTCAGCCCTGGGCTGGGGCACACGGAGCATGGGAGATATGGAGGTCAGGAGGATGCTTGTGGAAAAAGGGGAGGAACAAAACAGGACTGTGAGGTGCTGATTTCAACCACTGTGGGCATCGGGGCAGGGATGGGACTGGTGGGCTCAAATCCTACAAACCCCACAGATCTCAGCAGGGCAGGTTTTGGAGCCCCGGCAGGGAATCTATGTGGGTGGGGTGCTTCACTCTGCACTGGGTTACACGGGCTGGGGTGAAAGCAACCTCCCAAACACCCACCATAACTTCTCTCATTCTTCTCTCCCCCGCAGAGGCACCTCCATCCTACGAGCAGAGCTGCAGCAGTGCCAACTCCAGCATCAGCAATGGCAATTAGCCCTCCCCTGCTCCAAGCCCCGCTGGCGCTGCCCACCCTGGCACCACGGGGCACCTGCCTGTGGCAAAGTCTGGTACAGCACAAGGCATCTTCTTGTTTCTCTGGCTGCTTTGTGGGGGAACTGGCACATCCCGGCCTGGGCTTGTAAAATCTCTTTCTAGGGAGGGGGTAAAAAACCAAAAAGGGCAGCCAGAGCAGCCTGCATGTGTGTAGGAGAGGTCTGGGGAGCTGAACTGTCTCCTGCTGCTGCACCAAGTGCTGGAGAGCTGGATTTGTCCCCGGGATGCCCTGGGCAGCAGCCTGTTCAGTACTGTAGTCAACACTAACTGCTTTACTATCAAAGCACCTGCGATGCCTTATCTGAAATGCTCCTGACTTGGCATGGCTCCGCTGGAGGTGAAGGCTGGGCTGGGTGGACTTTTTCTCCTCTTTTAGAAGCCATGTGCTCTCCACAAATGGTTTTGACAGCCCTTCCTTCTTGTCCTCAGAGCTCCTTAGGGTAGCAGGAGGTTTCTTGGAGTAAGCAGGTTTGGAAGGTCAGGGACTTAAAAAAGCCAAAAGCACAAGCCCTCGCTGTACCTGAGCTGAGGGGGGAGTGACTGGCAGTGTGAGTGGCCATGGGCAGAGGGGGGCTCTGGGGGCACTTGCTGATAAGTGGGGGAGAGCCTGATGTCCCATGGGGTGCCCTTTTCCAGCACGGGTGGCTTTTCTCTGCAGAATCCTGTGGGACACAGCCCATCCTCGCTCCCTGCTGGGCCTTGGTGCCCAGGATAACAGCACTGGTCACTCTGTGAGCGGGGGGACCACATCCATGTCCCATCTGCCCTGCGGGGAGCCCTGTCCTCCCAGGCTGGAGTTCCCTGACCATCAATCACAAAAGTCTGTCTGCTGCTACCTCTGAGTCTGCCCATGGGATCCTTCCCTCTGGGACCACCCTGCGTGGGGCTCAGCCGGGCTCTCCCCAGCAGTGGCTGTCACTGCCAGGGCAGCACACCAGGGTGCTGGGCCAGGGCCTGTGGTGGCCCTGGCTGACCGTGTGTCCCCTGAGCCTCAGCAGAATGTGACAACGAACACAGACTGTGTGGGAACACAAACTGCTGCGCCGTGCTCGCAGCCTCCGCTGCACCCGGCAGTCAGGGGAACAAGCTGGGTTTTCTCGCAATTTTTCTTTTGTGCTTTTTTCCCCCCCCTCCTTGTTTAGCTTGTTTAGCATTGACTGCCCAAGGTGAGGAAACCACAAGCCACATCCTTCAGAGCCACAGGCGCCCAGCCAGGCTGGAATTGTGGCCTCCAGACCTTTGGCACCTCAGAGTTGGTCCCCACATGGCCTCAGGCTGGGCGGGCAATATCTGACAGACGTTTAGGAGCATTTCCAGCCACTGCCTCCTCGCTCAGCCACCTCTGCACATCCCTCATGCAGCTGGGACAGGCCCTGCTTTGCACTCTTTCTTTGCAAATGCTTTTTTATTTTGTTTTGTTTTTTTTTTTTTAAGCACTGAACTGCTTTAAGGGTAGTGTAGCGAAGGTGCCATTCTGAGCAGTGCTGGCACAACATGCACCGATGCTGATAGAGTGATTATCATTGTCCCTGAATATATATAAATATATATATATATATGAGATGAAGTTTTGTTTTTAATGATTGAATTTAGAAATACAAATTTTAATGATGTATTTAATAAATTATTCTAAGAGAAATGCTGTGCTTTTTCATCCATTTCTGATGTTGATCCATGTGCCTGTTCATGCCAAATCCAGGAATGCACCTTGCTGATTTCTTACAAAATGAAGTGAGGTTTTTTTGCTCTCACCAGGAGGGGTGGTGAGCTCTGCCAAGGCAGCTCGGGGAAAACAAAGACCGTGTGGCCTGACCACAGTGCCAGGCTCATAATTCCACATGGCCAGAGGGAATTTGGCACCATGTGGCCTTGGCTCTGGAGGGAGCAGCCACTGCACTGCTGCTTCCCGGGCCCTGTGTCCTGAAGCCAGGATTTGTCCAAGTGCCCTGGGAGTCTTGGCCAGTGCTCGCTGCCAACAGGGGTGGGGTGGTGGGGAGGGAGAGCAGGGGAGGGATGGAGAGCCATCTCCACCCCTTTAGGAGGATGGAGATGGCACAGCCAAGGTCTGGCTGGGTGGGCTGGAGACCACCAGCCCAAGGCCTCTCCTAAAGAGCCATTTGGAATAAACTTATTAAAAGTGGAAGACGGCTGCTCTCCACACCCCACTTTGGTGCTCCCATGTCTGAAGCATGCAGGTGTTCTCTAAATGTTGTCACTGCGGGGTGTGATCTGTGTCTTTGACACAAAGATCCTTCTTCATTCTCTGCTCAGCTTATGCTTCTGCCCAGCTTCCATGATTTCAGACTCTCCTTTGCCTGGCGCTCCAGCCTGCCATGAGCAGCATTCTCCATCCACAGGGGTCAAAGGCAGGTACAGCTCTTCCCCGCTCTCTTCCTCTTCCTCTCCCTTGGCTGAACCTGTCTTGCCTGGCTCAGTCTGCAGCTCCTGTGGCCTTCCTTGCTGTTGGCTGTACATATCCTCAATCCAATTCCCCACCCCTGGGAAAATTCCTATGTGCTGTCAATGCTTCTGCCCCTGCTGGGTTGGGCTGCAGGCTCCTGCCCCAGCCAGGCTCTGGGGGAGGCAGGCAGGGCTGGGACCAGGACTGGTGTCCCAGCTCCTTCTCCATCCCTGGAGCTGAGCTGCTGGTGATGTGTCCAGCCCACATTCCTTGGCTGGAAAATGGGATTGCTGTTTGGTTGCTGTGGCCAGAGCCACTGGGCTGTTTTTCCCAGACAGCATCTGTCCTCCTTGTTTCACCTTTGCTTTGGGAATGTCCTGTCCACGGTGGAGGCTGTGGAGGAGGGAGCCCCGCTGTGCCTCCCCCAGCTCCCGTGCTGTGCCCTGTGTCTCTGCAGTGCTCCTGTGCCCCTCAGCTTGCTCTCCCAAATTCTATTTGCTACAAATTAGTCCTTGGGACCTCCTGCTGTACAGACTCTCCTTCCCAAAGCAAGGAGCAAGTGGGAACACTTCACTGGTGAGGAATGTCCGTCACCTCCGGCTGGTGTGGAGGAAGCAGGAAGGAGCTGGAGCTCCACCTCAGGGTGGGCTTCATCGTTCTGGGGGCCAGGGCTACCCCACAGTCCAGCTGCTCTACAGGGCCCCTCTCAGCCCTGAGAGGTGGCTCTGGCCAGGGTGCAGCAGGTCCTTACCCCGGGGTTGTCTCTGTGCAGCCTCTTTGTTGTGAGAGAAAATTGACATAACAAGTGACAATCAGTGTTTTCCAACCCTCCTGCCCTGCCTTGCCTGCCCCAGGCTGCACAGGGAACTGAAGCCGGACACAAAGTACCTTGTTGATGTTTAATGGAGCCTTTTGAAATGGGCCAGGACTGCAGGATGGACGGGTTAATCCAGCTCTCCTTGAACCCCCCCTGCAGGTGTCAAGGCCTTGCGGTGTATGAGGGCTTTGGATGAGCACAGTGGGGCAAACCATAGGGTTTGGGTTTGGATTTGGGGTTGAATTTGTCTACTCACCCTCCCCAGAGAGGATCAGTCCCTCTGTCCTCTGTCCACAGCCTCTCTGGCTTCTACCTCTTGAAGTCTTGGGGAGCTCCTTTAGTCCTTTGCTCATCCTTCCCTCCTCTTGCTGAACACTGGAATAAAGACAAAAAAAGCCTATTTTTCCTAACCCAGCTCTGGGTAAAAAATTTCAGCACATAGGAATTCATTCAAATTCCTGGCTCAGATGTTGGAAGCAATTGGTTTTGAGTTTGTTTGAAATGGGGATGGGGAGCAGTGGGACATGAGAGAAGCTTGTGAGTTAATTGTTTCCAAACTCAGCGTTCAATGGAAAACACCAAAAATACCATTGGTTCTTTTTTGTTTTTTTTCCTGCTGCTTTTATGTCCTTCATGGTTTTGTTCTTGTCCTGCTCTCCACATGTTCCACCTCTGTATCTTTGGCGTTTTCAGTGTTGTTTCTGTCCCATTAAACTCTGCTTTGTCATCTGCTGTCCCACGGCCTGCAGAAGATGGGGAAAGGGGAGTCAGGGGATGCAAAGGCTCTTCTTTCTCTTGGACAATGATTCTTTTTTAGCTTTCCAGTGAACTTCCAGGAGTTTTGTAAAAATAAGTATTTTCTGCTAGGATGTTTTCCTGTTGAGCCAGCACAAGACAGGACATACAGGGTGTTCTAGGCTCTGTTTGGGTTTTCTTCTATATTTTAAAATATTTCCAACTATCTGCAATGGGAATGTCCCATGCCTCCTCCCCAAGAGACACTGGTGGGGTAAAACCCTCAGAACTTGTGCCCTTTCTTGTACCACTACTCGTGGCTGTAATTCTTTATTCCTGTGCTTCTCTTTGCAGATTTTTGGGTTTTTATACAACAATTTGTGATGGCTCTGTACAACTTAAGACTTCTGTGCAATTTATAACTGGGTTTTCAAATGTAAACTCAACAGTTTTCCATGTTTACCACAGCTTCTGGGGAGTATTTTTGTCCTGGGTTTTAACCCCCCAAATGTAAAGAACTGGAAAAATGTAAATAAAGATGATCTTTTTTAAGACCATGGGTGTTTTGCTTGGGGTATGTGATGATCATAAATGATACCTCAGCTGCCTGGATGCTGATAGCTGATGGTGAGAAGTGGTTCAGGGCTGTCAGTGGAGGCACCTACATTGGAGTCAGGGTTTGGAATTTGGTTTAGAGCCGAGGCTAAAGCAAAGCCCTGGCCCCTCCGGCTCAGCAGGGCAATGCCTGGAGTGGGAAGACCCACCCAGTTTGTGATAGTTAATCACAGAATCATGGAATATACTGAGCTGAAAGGACCCACCAGGATTACCCAGTGCAGCCCCAGCCCTGCATAGACACCCAACAATGCCACCCTGTCCATCCCTGGCAGTGCTGTCCAAACGCTCCTGGAGCTGTGGCAGCCTCGGGGCCGTGCCCATTCCCTGGGGAGCCTGGGCAGTGCCCAGCACCCTCTGGGGAAGAACCTTTTCCTGATCTCCAGCCTAAACTCCCCCCGGCACAGCTTCACGGGCAGCTTCGCGGGCAGGTGCGGCTGGAGGGACGCGGCTGGGCCGGAGGAAGCTCCGGGGCGGTGGGGCTGTGCTCTTCCTGCTGGCAGGAATCCCAGGATGTGGAGCTGCTCTCGGCTCGCCCGGCTCGGGCGGGAGAGGGCGATGTCCGCCCGGCTGGAGCTCGGCGCGGCCGCGGAGAGGCTGCGAGAGGCTCCGGCTGCCCTACCGAGCCCCGAGCCCTGTCCCGGGCCGAGCCCCGAGCTCCTTTCCCGGCTCCCAGCAGCTGCTCCGGGAAAACAGGGAGTTCTGGCATAGCACATCCCGGCCGAGCCCCGCTGGCGTTCGCTCAGGAGGCGAAGCGATGGCTTTGAGGTGGACAGGAGCCGGGGCTGGTGGTGATGGGCTGCAAAGGCTCTGTGTGTTCCCGGTTATTTCTGCTTCTTTTGGGAGACTCTCCCCTCCCTGATGGCTTGGGGAGGTTTGTCCCAGTGGCTGCTGCGTCCCTGTGTCCATCTGAGAAAGAGGAGCTGCAGCAAATGCTGGAGAGGAGCCACCAGAGCCCGTCCCGATGCCCGTCCGGCCTCACCCATCGCCCTCTTCCCTGTCCGCTGCCACCCCGGGGTGCCGGGTCTGGCTTGTAGGAGCAGGGGTGAATTCCCCACATCCCTCGTGGAGCATCCCGAGATGGGGCGATGCTGAGCATCTCCAGTGCGGGATGCTGGCGATGTCCAGGCTGACACCGGCCCGTGCTGGAGCAGAGCGTTTCCAGAGCTCGTTCTTTGTGCGGGCAGCATTCCCTGCTCCATCCCGGGGGCATCCCAGGAGGACACCCACCCTGCCACCAACCCTCCCCAGCTCATCCCCCGCCTGAGCCCGGCAGGGATGAGACTCCCGGGGCCCCTCTGTGTCCCCACCGAGCGGGAGGCACCGGAGGGGCCGCGCCGGGGGCTCCGCGGGGACGCTGCCAAGGCCCTGCCGGGGCTGCCGGTGCGCAGGCGGTTCTCGGGGGGGATTGGTTAATTATTTAATTAATTAGCTGCTGCTGCCAAACTGAGGGAGAGGCTGCTCGGAAGGGACGGAGCGGGCGGGGGGCGGGTCCCCAGGCCCGGGGACTCTTATTTTGACCGCGGCGCTGCCAGGCGGGCGCTGCCGCCGCTGTCGGGCCGCGCTCCGGGGCCGGCGCCTCCTTCCCCTGCCGGGCCGGCAGCGCCCGCACCGCCCCGGAGCCGCTCGCTGTGTCCCCAGGGCTCCCCGGGGCTCTCAGCGGCTTTGGGACCCTCTCCATCACACAACCCCTCCCCACCGACTGCCTCCGCTCCCCGGCACCCGCGGGGTCCGGGCGTCCCGGTGGGGACCGGGAGGGACACACAGCCCGTGCCGGCCCCGCTGGGGATGCTCCGGTAGAGCTGCGGCGCTTTGCTGTCACAACTTGTCCCAAAGCCCGAGTCACCCCGGTCTGTGCGGGCAGCGGGGGCAGCGCTGCTCAGCAGCACAACCCCCCCGGGTCAGTCAGTGCATCGCGACAGCGACAGCGACAGCTCCGGGCCCGGGGCTGAGCCAGGAGGGGCTGTGGCTGAAGGTGTGGGATGGGAACGGGGTGCCCCCAGCTGTGCCCCAGCACCTGACAAGGGCTCCCCACGGCCGCTGCCCCCGGCTTGGAGTGCCGCAGGGTGAGAGATTCACTGCAAAGCAAAACAAGAATTTCCTCAGCGGGAAGGGAGACACAGGATCACCCAGAGCAGCCCCTGGCCCTGCACACACACCCCAACAATGCCACCCTGTCCATCCCTGGCAGCGCTGTCCAAACGCTCCTGGAGCTGTGGCAGCCTCGGGGCCGTGCCCATTCCCTGGGGAGCCTGGGCAGTGCCCAGCACCCTCTGGGGGAAGAACCTTGCCCTGATCTGCAGCCTGAGCTGCCCTGGCCCAGCTTCAGCCGTTCCCTGGGTGCTGTCCCTGTCCCAGAGCAGAGATCGGAGCTGCCCTCGGGAGGAAGCTGGAACAGAACTGTCCATTTGCCCACTCAGAGGAGCGAGGTGACAGCTGGGGCTGCAGGAGGGTGGCCTGAGGACCAAGGGATGGAGTGTGTCCCTCCAGAGGGCTGATAATAAATGTGTAAATTGACTGCAGAGCACTCAAAGGCTCCTGCTTCTCTCCAAGAAACACGGATTTCCCTGTCCAGGAGCTGGTGCAGCAGCACCTGCCCATCCCCGTGTCTCCCTGGGGGAGATGTGATTTCCCTGAGTGGCTTCCGATGCAGTCGTGGGGCCAAGGAGCCCTTGCAGGTGTTTATCTCCCCTCCTGTGCTATTTTCTGCTTTAGTGGAGAGCTGTAAAAGGGGTAATTGTTTTACAATCATGGGTTAAGGGCCCGGGCATTAGGAGGGGCCCTGAAGGATTTGGGAGGGTTGAAGCTGTTGTGGGTGCTCAGGCTATGGGAAAGGGAGTAAGAGGCTGGAAGTGACTCCTCTATGGAGCAGAACCGGGGCAAGCTGCTCTCTCTGCCCCATCCCTGTCTTGAGGTGACACGGACACCAAAAACATTGCACAAGCTGGGCTGAAAATGACCCAAATTGGGGAGAAGCTACAAAAGAACGTGATTTTCAATGGTTGGCTTTTTGACAGGAGGACAGAGGGGCTTTTTGACCTTTCTGGGATGTTGCAGGGATTTTATGCAGGTTTTTGGGCAAGCTCTGGTGCTGGGCGCTGCCGAAAGTTTGGGAAGCTCATTATGTGCTCAGCTGGGAATGGAGTCTGCTGTCCCCTCGCAGTCGCGGGGTTCGCTGGGGACTCGGGGGCTCTCGGTAGGAACGGTGAAGAGCCGTGGTTTATGGGTGGCGGTGCGGGGTTTATGGGTGCCGGCCCGTCCCCGTGCCACTCCTGTCCCCGTGTCACCGCAGCCCCGTCCCCGCGCAGGCTGTACGGCACCTCCCGCGGGCGCCGCCATGACGCCGTACGGACAGCGGGGCCCCGGGGGCCGCCATGCTGCCGCGCGCATGCGCCCTGCCCAGCCGAGCGTCTCCATTGAGAAGAATGAGGGGCAAGGGGCGGAGCCAAGGCGCGAGGAGCCGCCGGGGGGGCGGGGCTGCGCTCCGGGGCTCCGGCCATGGCCACAGTGGATCCCGAGGTGAGTGAGAGCGGCGGCGTCCATCTACCCGGGCGGGGGGAAGGAAGATGGGGGAGCGTGGAGTGGTATCGCCCAGGGCCAGGCGGGTTCTGTCGGAGGCCGGGAGGGGGGCCGTGCCCCCGCCGCCCCATGGTTCAGTCCAACTCCTCTCAGGGGAAGAATGTGGGAGCTGCTGCCATTGTGTGTAGGGGGGCCCGGGACTCTGTATAAGTTACACCCCTCCACCGTGAGTCAGTGGTATGTGCCATACAGATTCCGGGGCTCCCCCCAATGGGAGCGAGTGCGTGTGGCGGAGGCGGGAGGGGGGAGCGGCGGGGCCGCCATCCATGTTCCGGGGCGGCTCCAT